>JAWWES010000001.1:60376479-60407510 GCA_035583135.1 Lophotriccus pileatus
AGTGTCCTGCAGATGCATTTTGCAACATGATATTAAGATTCTGCATGATATTTTGTGATGGCTTGGAAATACTAGTAGCTGTTCCATTAAAGGAAAATAAGATAAGGAAGAAATGTCTTAATTAGTTCAAGATGTATGAATGTAAAGATTCTTGTTTCTGTGAGTTGAAAGGATCGTCTTTTTGGTAAAAAATTATTGTATTTAACTGGCAGTAATATTTTGGCTTTTTTTTTATCAAATGCATCAAAGCAAGTTCCTACAGTGTGTTATCCTCTCTCACAATGGAAATAAAGCATGGAAAGGTTGTTTTCTGGGGCTATTTTGTTATTATTGTCAAGAAGGAAATAGTTTCTTACAAGAGAATATTTAAGAAAAAAAAAGCAGATACCAAACTACGATGTTCTTTTTTTTTTTCACAATGTCAGTTTTGTGATAAATGAGTAACTATTTTGAATTTAACTATCAGACAATAATTTTACAATATGGCCAATGATCCATCTAAAGAAGAAATTTGCAGCCTAAAAATTCTGTATAGTTTGTACTGAATTACAGATATTTTTAATAAACAGTAGTATTTTAGGATTTTCTGTGCTAAAAGCCTTCAGTCCACTTATCACAGCAGTTACCCTCACACAAAAGTATTCTCAAGTGTGTGATGCTTTTATATTTTTTGAAGGAAAACATCTTCAAAAGCATGCTGTGCTAACCCAAAAATAGTTTTAAAATACCTCTAATATAATATCTTCAGCAAATGACAAACCAGGACTAAATTCTTCAGCCTGTCTGTGTACCAACTTGTACCAATCAGCTAAGTATTAGCTTACCCTGTTACACCTGTACCTCTCAAAGCAATATGTTCACAAAAGAAAATGTTCTTTGCAATATGAAATGTTTTCACATTTGTAGCTAATATCCCCTATTTTATGGAAACAAAAGAAACATTGATAATATTCACTTGCAGAAGCATTCCCTGTGCATACGTGCTTAATAATTTATGTAACTGTAGAGAAAAAAGCTTACTACAAATACTAACAGCCCAATGTTCAATCAAGGTTAAGGCTTCTTATTTTGTCACCTGGAATTATGAGAAAATCAAGTGACTGGAATCAAACTCAGATGCTGTACAGCAAAAAATGCTTGTGTGAAGCAGTGTTTCTAATACTACTGCAGTTAGTGAAACAGCAAAACAACCCATCCTGTGTTTTTTCATAAGCATAAAGTTGAGTATATTGAGCAAATTGATCACGTTTTCTCAGCCTTTCACTTTGAAAAATATTTGCAAAACTTTGAATTCACAATTGAATATTGCGGATCACATATATTTTTAGAATAATTTATGTTTCTCTTGTTATGAATTTTCAAGTTATAAGCTCTTCAAGGCTGAGAATATTTTGTACTATATGCCATTTAAGGTATTTATTATTAGCTGATTTTTTATATTATTATCTGAATGGATGACCAACAGAGAGAGCCATTTGACTTGAAAACTGAAAAAAATACATACATGTGAAGCTTAAGTAGTATATAATGACTGGACATGTATATTAAACCACTATTTACCTTTATCTCTTGGCACACACACATAAACATACACATATGCAAATTATTTCCTTTCTGTTTAGTTTTCTTTAGCAATCTTCTTATTTCCTGTATGTTATTTCCTTATTTCCTGAATGGAACAGAAACATAAATATACAAACTATGCCAGAACACCTATTTCTATGTATCAAAGCATGTAAAGCCATACATGCTTTGTATAGTATAAGAAGTCCACGAGTTTCTTATACAATACAAAGAAAAGGCTCTCACTAATGCCCCAGGAGCCCTTTAGGCCATTGAGGTGCTGGTGCACACTACATTATCAGATTTATGTGCACTTGAAGTGGCCTTTGAGCTAAAACTAAGGCATTAGGTTGAAGGAAGTAGCAATTTAAAGTTATTGGTGTAAAGCTAATTAGCAACTGGCAGGTATCCAGTGTCATTACCAAGACACTGCTATAGGGCAAATGCAACAACTGCCTGTTTTCTGCAGTGCCACAAACACGGATCTGTCTTTGCTCTAACTGGTTATATTTTTAGCTTACATCTGCTTCCTAACAGCTTGAATCTTTCAGAGCTGTTCTTGAACTTGGACTTTTTCAGATTTCAGTTATTTTGTCCAAATTCTAATAGAATTGTTTTTTAAAGCTCATGAAATATACCATTTGCAGTGGCAGGAGCTATGTTTTTGTTTTGTATTGAGTTTTGGTTTTGTTTCTCCCTATACTTAGTCTCTCAATGTTCTGTTTTCTTCTGCATTCTTAACAGTATCTGGTTATTAAATATCGATACTATCTATATTTTTTTTTAAATTTTATTTAAAGCAAACCCCACACTGTCTAAGGAGACTTTTAAGTCTTTCAGTTCTTCACAAATTATTTGCAGAGTATATCTGGTAAGAAAAAGATACTAGAAAGAAGAAATACTAGCTTAAAACTGACTAATAAGGAGACTGCTTTGATTTACCGTGTTCACAAAACTACATCCAAACATCCATCCTTACAGACTGAAACTAGGTCTAGACTGAGTGCATCACAATCATTATTTGGTGTATGTATTAATTTTGTAGATGGGGAAAAAAGCAAAGAAGTATTCACAGGTCTAGTTCTTATTACGGAAGTTAGCTACACCTGGGGTAAACACTGAGACTTGTCAGTAAGGAAGTGCTCTGACATCTTCATCACTCAACGGAAACAATGCTACATCTAGAAACTTCAGGCAGCCTACCGACTTCTGAATGCTGTCAGAGACTGTGGGAAATGGAGACTGACAGCTTGAGGATAGTTTGCAAATCTCTTAAAACCTTAAAATGATGGAAAGGCCACAATTTTAGAACTGTCTCCTAATGAAACAAGGCTAACTCCAGTAATTTTTGAGCCAAACAATGTAACCATTTTATGAATATTTCTTTTAAAAAGTCTCTTGATAAAGTATTAAAAAATACTGATAAATTTAATAGTGCCAGAGAATGCTCCTGCATATAGAATATAGGTATACCATGCTATTAATTGTAACAGTGGTCCTTTAAAATGATTGTGGCCCAGGCTAACATTCAGTCTTCCAGGCAATTCTTGAGCAAAGTTTGGGTGTTAACAGAGGCCATGGAGTACTTGCAAAAGGTAGTTTGGAATTGTCAGTCCTGTTTTGGAAAATAAGGAAACAAAGGCTCTAAAAGGGTCTAGCTTCACTTTCAGAGAAACATACTGGAATTTTCTGGAATCAGCATAGCCACTGATCCTGTGAAAAGCATTCTGTTAGCTGTCAGGTCACACAGTATTCATAAGAAAGGAAAAAGGTAAGATGTCAGCAAATTAAAAGTTAGATTTCTGGTACTGTAGTGATGGGATAGCTAAACTGGGAGATGAAACTAAAAATTTGTGTTTATCTGAGAGAGAAAGCCTATATGGAACGTCATATCCCTGCTTTGACCAGGAGTATGCTATTAAGTTTTTGAGGACCCAGCTGTTGCATTTTCAGTACATCAAAGTGGCCTGGGGTCCTCCCTAGGGTCACCCTGATTTTGCCTGCTGTGGGTGTCCTGCTCTTAGACAAGAATTTGTGGTACTACTTGAAATTCACAATAGTTAATTTTTGATTCTTTGACTATCTCATAAGAAAGCTATTTCTGAATAAGAAGATAGCCTAACTCTTAATGTTGTAATAATTAAAGAGACTGAAGTATAGTATGGATTTCAATTTAAATAGGTAGTTAAGCTAACGAAAACGGTCTTCCAAAACTGAACTGAGAAATACTGTACTAATTTACTCTTGACAGTGCTTGACTCTATTTACAGCATCAATACCTCTTTTCTTCAAGCTACACTGAACTTTTTTTCTGTGCTTTGCCTGATGCAGGGTATTTACAAAACAAAGGAAACGAATAATGGCAGAAAGGCATGAGGGTGACATTTCTCCTAGTTCTGCTGCTGAAGATGCTAAATACTGGAAGAAAAGAGGGTGAGAGGAAACTTGACTTTGGTGTCCAAATTCTAAATCCAAAAGTTCAGGGGCTGTGCCAGATCTCAGCATTCACTACATATGGTCTACAAAACTGGTTCTGTGGTAAGGTTGTGTATTTCTTTATATGTGTAAATGCATGTATATATATTTGTATGTATATGTGTACATACTTGCACACATACAAATGTATATGTGTATATGTATAGTATGTATGTTGAAACCAAACTGGTAAATATACACTGACCTTACACAGAGTAAATACCTTTTTTAGCAAATCCTTAGAGCTTTCTAATCAGCTTCTGTTCTATGGGGTACAGCAAAAATCAGTGTATCTAAGACATCTCTTTGATGAGAAATTAATCTTACTTGGTGACAATATGGCAGGGGTATTGTGACTTAGAGATTTGAATTAAAAAAATATTTGGTTTCTGAATTTATTTCTGAATTTATTTTCTGTCTACAACTTTGGACCAATGTTATTTGAAAAAAAGCTTCTATGACTGATGTAAGCATCCCAAGTGTAAATTAAACATTAACCATAAACAAGCTTTATAACCCACTTCGAGGAAAAAATGGTAATCAATAACAGTGATGCTTTTGAAAAAAGTAAGATCTGTCAAATTATGTGGTTTTTTCATGGTTATATTACATCCAGGGACAGTCTCAGATGCATTTTTTTCTATTTTAGTTCAGTTAAAGTATTTATAAAATTACTTTTTCATCTCTTTCACATTCCCTTCTGGAGTAGCAGTCAGTCAAGAACTCATGGCTTAGAATCAAGAGCAAAGTGCAGACAAATGAGTGATACCAGGGCTTAAACCAAAGTCTTCATGAACAGATTGCCTAACAGACTGGAGTAATAATCTTCAGAGTCACCATGCTGGCTTGCAGATTGCTGTTTTAAGTGGCTTTGATTATTACGGTGATTTGGCAGCAGTTCTTAAATTGGAATTTAGGCTTCAGAACCCAGGTGTACTACCTGAGCCTAATTGAATTCTCCTGGATGGAGTGTACAAACAACAGAAGAAATTCCTCTGGTTAAAGTTGAAGTCAAGAAAACAATATGACTAGTTTAGCATCAGCACTTGTTTCACAGGAAAAAACCTACACAGCTGATTAACTCCCCAAGAATAAATAACAAATCAACTGGTTAATTTACACGTAACAATCTGTATTATAAAACTACACTGATTGCTATTTATGATTCAAAGGGTGTTAATTTCTACAAAATCTTGGTATTTCTTATTGAGAAATAAGAAACTGATTAGTGGAGAAATTAGTATCAGTGAGGCATGCAAGCACTAAGTGGTAAACCTGTTTTTACAGAGAAACAGACGGGAGGACATAAGGCATAATAAAAATAAAAAGATGTAATTAAAGGTCTCTGGAGCTTCAGGTTCTTACCTTTACAAGAATAACATAGTGACTATCTGAGTTTTCCCAGAACATAACATTAGTCCAGTAAGATAAAAAATGCTTATGTTATTACTATCTTTTAAAAATGCATATGGAAGTTTATGGACCATGTAGGCATCATGAAGGTCGAAGGAGTTGAAAGCAGCAATTTGAGTGCACAGTGTTCTTATACTGACACAAAATAGAAAGATGTTGATTTTTTTTGACCCCTCTTCATTTTTCACAGGAAGTGTTGACATGGTCATAATAGCTTTGGCATAATCAATCAAAGCAGACCATAACCTGATTTGCAGATACATAGAAATAGTTTAGCCTGCAATTGTTAAAGGGAAAAGCACTGTAATTATAGCTCACTGACACTATAATAATGGCTGAAAAGGAAAACCAGAAAATGGCAGACAATAATACAGGCATACATTGATATTTTGCGACTTTTAAAACCATGTTCTGCTCTTGCAGTTGGAGATTTGAAGGGCAAAAGATATATTTTTTTTTTCCTTCTGTAGCCCAAAAGTGAAGGAATGGATGTGTTAATGCAGGCAGGTGGCCTGCACATACTACTTATTGTGCATAATCCCTTGTACAGAAGGTAATAATCATACAGTGAATGGCCTATCACAAAATTTAAAAAGTTACGGTTAGAATTAGACAAAAATATCTTCTATTACCAAGTACATTTGGTCGAAATGTAGGCTTAGCTGTACACCACTGATATGAAAACTAAAACAACAATGACACATCAGATAGATTGGCCATTAGGCACAAAGACCTTGACATTGTATGTAAGTACTATTTATTTGAGCTGAGTTAGGAAGTGCCTACTGGCTAAATGTGATATATGGTAGGCTTGAATTGAAGTGGCTTTACTTAACAATTCAGTAGCTCTGAACCAGATGTGAGTTTGGCTTTATTGTGGATATGAGCATAAGTGTATGTATTTGTTCTTAATCACAAAGTTAGTCTGATAACGAAGAAAAATGCAAACTCATAAAACTGAAATTACTAAATGAGTTCTTCATCAGGGTACTATCTTTAAACACGCACCCTGCATCTCAGTATAAAGGAAGCATGAATCTAACTAAATGGCAATGTATTGCAAATTATAGGAAGAATCAAAGGAATTGTATGTACTGACAGTGATGAATAGACATAATCCACCAACTCAGAAAATGAAGCAATGTGTAATCACCTCCTGTGAAAAAACGCAACTTATCTTAAAAAAGAAGCTTGCATTTTTTCCTAGCACCTTTTCCAAAACAAATGGTTGAAAAGTGGATGTGAATAAGAAAAATAACACATCTTGGGATCTGTATTAACTGATATGAATGGGAGAAAATGTTACAGGGTTAGCCTAAGATATGTAAAACATTCAAATAAATTGTGAAGTTGGATTTCAAATACATGGAAATATGCATAACTCTTCAGGTAAAAAACCCTTTAGATTAAATATCAAGGCTGAATACCACAAAATCACAAAATATGCTGAGTTGGAAGGGACCCACAAGGATCATCGAGTCCAACTCTTAGCCCTGCACAGGACCATGCCCAAGAGTCACACCAAGTGCCTGAGAGTGTTGTCAAAAGGCCTCTTGAACTCTGTCAGGCTTGGTGCTATGACGATTATCCTTTCTTATACACAGTACAAAATGAGTAGTAATTCCATTGCAGATAGTGGAAGTTTATCAGGAAAAAACCTCATACAAACAGGATCAGAATCATGCCTGTAGCATCTAAAAGCATAAACCAGCCTGTAAGCTTGTTTAACATATGACAGGGCTAGTGGCAGTTTGGAGTGTGCCAGCGCTGTTCCCCCTGGAACATGCAAAACAGCTAGATGTTACTGCTCAAAGATCATTTTCCACAGCTTAGCATACAGTTTAAACTTTCTAAAGAGAATATACAGGATAACATATTGCTGTTTTCTATGTGTTTGTTTTAACTCCATTATTTAACATATATCCATACTAGAGTGTCTCTTGCTAACGTAGCACATAAATCCTAACTTCTTTCTGGTCTTTGGGTTCACAGTGACAACAGGATTGGACCATGCAGTGCCTTATACAAGCAACATTGTTAGAACTAGAAAAGGCATTAGTGAGGATAAGAACACGTTGTTTGATTCTGGATGTTCCTTTTCCCTCAAAAAACCATGGTTAATCCTTTGCCAGGGAAAATATGTTATGAGTGTATTTTTGTCAATATTGTGAGTATAAATCTCTACCCCTTCTTTTTGGTCTAATCTAAATAACAACCTGATTATTTTATGGGAAGTTACTTGTACATTTTTAGATTGCAAGTTTATTTGAGTTATTTTTTATCTGTATATTTTTTTAGCTTTTCTCTCAATTAGACTATCAAGAGTTTTGTGTATATGCCCATTCTAAAAGTGTATAAATTAGGGATTATTCAAATAAACTCAAAAAGAGAAAAAAACCTTCTCATAATGCTACCATTTGGAAAAAGAATATTTTTTAATATACTGGGTTTTTTAAAATATATTTATTGTCCATAAAAGATCACAGGCATGTTTGAAGGACCAGAATAATACTCTTATATTTAATCCTCACAGATGACAATCTTCATGGTTATTTTCACAGATAAGATGAAATACATTTTCTGAATTGAAAGTATCATTCATGCTAGCTCACATAGTTAAAACTGCCTATATTTTGCACTGTCAATATTAGAGAAAGGAGAAGAATGTAAGGGTAAGGACTCTTTTGTCATGTTGCTGAAAGAGCTTTTTATTAAGAAAAGTTAAAAGACCTAAACAAAGACTTTCTGGAAACTAGAGTAAATAAAATTTTTATTTCGGTATATTTCCATTTTCTTCCTGATTTTGTCAAAATCAGCATTTCCTGGGATGGCATCTCCACTGCTAAAAATTCTTATATAGATCCTTTAGTTACACTTCTCAAAGACTGTCATATTAGTACGCCACAGACTCTTGTACAGTTGATGACAGAGTATTCTGAGTGACAGATGGTATTCACCATGCACTTTTTGCCTTTTTTTTTTTTTCTTTTATAGATGAGAACTACAGAAAATAAATTCTGATGGGAAAAGTCTGGGAAAAGAAAATCCTGCTAGTTTTGCATCTGCATTAAAATCAGCTTAAGGGCCAGCAATGTATTCATATTACATCAATGGGAGACATGAGCAAGCAGAACTGGGACCTAAAAATACTTCTGTTGACAATAGGACTGAATGTTCTTCTAAAATTACATTCTTTTAAATCACTAGAATTTCCATTTCTGAATGTCTTATTCACTGACTAATTCCCTCTGTTATTACAGATTGCAGTGGGAGGAAAAAAAAATGTTTAATTTCTCAACTATCTTTGGAGTTACTCAAGGCACAACCTAACTTTTTTTTGCATCCTTCCTCTGATAGGCAGACTAATGAAACTCCTCCCTTAAAAATCTCTCTATAGGACATAATTTTAAACCAGTATCTTGTAGATAGTTGTGAAACTATTTTTTCAAGGCAATCAAAATCACTATGAAAGCCTGAGCCTACACAACTTCCCTTAAATAATGTCTCCATGCTCTAAAGCAGGAAACTGGAAACTATTCAAAATATATATTTCACAAATAGAAGATCTATATTACCTCTACTCTAAGCTTTAGTGTAAGGACTTACTTCTTTAGCTGAAGAATAGAAAACCGAACAAAATCTTCTCAGTAAACCCAGATTTGTTCTTTTTAAGCTATGGGAAATTTGTGTTTAGCAATGACACAATCTATACTGCATGACAATCTATTGTCCCTCTGTGGTGTAAATGTCAGACGCCCAAGAATATGCTTGCAGAAAACAAATAAACAGAAGTAATTTACAGCAAAAATTAATGTACAAGGCCTCAAAGAAGCTTTCCCCAGAAGCACTTGTAATATTTACATTAGTAACTCTTAATTTCAGAACTGGGCAACTGATCAGAGTGGACATGTCTGACCCAGAATACTGCATCTGTTTGCTAACATAATTTCTAGATCCACATAGTATTCTTTCCTGGTTGGTTTTTTTTTTTTTTTTTTTTTTTGGTTGGGTGGGGTTGGGTGGGGGTGGGTTTTTTGGTGGGTTTTTTGTTTGGTTTTTTTTTTGTGTGTGTGTGTGGTTTTGTTTTGTTCTGTTTTGTTTGTTTGTTTGTTTGTTTGTTTGTTTTTCAAGAATAGAGGATACTTTATCCAAAATAAATTATTTAAATGAAGCCATAATCATTAACTAAAGCGAAAAAAATGAAATTTCACTTTCCATTCTAGCATGAACATCATCACTGTTGTATCTCAACTGCTGTCTAGAGAAAGCAGTTAAAATTACCTGCCTGTCATCAAGCTCAGTTATGAGTGTAACTGAATCTATGGTGTTTCCATGTTGGTCAGTTGCACCTTGAGACATTGTTTGATATTATGCACTCTGGGGTTTTCTAGTCATACAGATGGTTGTGGTTATCGTAATGAAAGTTACTGAGAAATATCTTTTGAATGTTTTTATCACTTCTGCCAGAGAAGAAATTACAGCAGTGGTATAGGATAATAAACGTGAAAGATGTCTTTTATAATAAAAATATATTTTTAAAAATATAAAAATATGTTGCTGAGTTCAGTGGAGAGGAGCAACACAAATATTCACTGCAATTAAATAAGAGTAATGTTTGACACTGTCACCCATTCAAATATGTTACAATACTATTTTAAACAAAAATAGCAGTGGTTTGTATCCAAAAAGTTCCTAAGACTTTAGGGAATCATTCTAAAAATTTTTATCTTGTTTTGGTGATTTTTTTAAGTATTACAGTAGGCCTCTTCAGTGCAAATACACATGTAATATTCCAGTAATAAAAATACTGTATTTCAAGACATAATCAAGGAAAATTTTAAGTTCTAGAAGCTGCTTGCTGTTTACTGACATATAATAATTTCATATATAGCAATAAGAATAGGGCAATAGAAATAAAATAATAATAGTTCATTAGTTTCCATAAAAAAAAACAAACCTTTTTTTATCTTAAAGGTCTTTCTGTCGAATGATTTTCTGTCTACTTAAGCTATTCTTAGTGTCTTTAAGGACAGAATGTTGTAAAAATAAAACTTTTTTAGTCTTCTAAAGCAAAAGTGTAGTTCACTATTATCTTTGGATAATATCTTTTATACCTATAAAGGTTTCTTTACTCTTTGCATATACCTTAGCTTTTAATTTAGAAAGCTCTTATAACAATTACAGGTCACAGAAAAGAATGGAAGTAAAAGGAGAAAACCTGGATTGTGAAGAAATATAGATAGATGGGGAAAAAAATGAAATTTTTTTGAAATTTCACATTTTTCAATTATCTTCTGGAAAAGAAAATGCAGGGACAACAATTATGTTTTCCTGTCTTTTCATAGCTTTGTGAAAAATACATAAATCCAATGCAAAAAGAAGAGCAATAAAACCAAATGAAAGTTATTGAGTGTTACCATACTGCATTGCTCTGAAATGTCATAAACTCTTTTATAAAGACAAATTTCCCCTCAAGTGCAGTAATACAGTCAGACTGGAAAACAAAACGATCTTTGGTTTATATACTTCTTACCCTCAGAGGAAAAATACCAAAAGGAGTTCTGATGCTGTTCATAACAGATAGAAACCTTCCAGAGGGGAAATTTTCTCTTTAGTGCTGGTGCAAGGTAGAATTGGAAAGCAATACGAGGAGTAATGGACAGAACAAAATGAAATCAGATTTTAGAGAAGAGTACTTTGATGTGGTTTTGTTTTTTTTTTCCCATTTACAATGTTATCATTTTATTTCCCAAGCTCTGACTTTTGCAGGATCCTCCTCTCTCTAGAGCTAGTGAAGTTTGTTTGTGTTTTTATTCTTATGCTGATTCTGCAAGCTGCTATTGATTAGCTTACTAACGCAAAAGGCCTCTGGTGTAATCTGCAAAGGTTTTATTTTGTTCTCTTTATCTCTTGTATAATGGTTATGACCCTGGAGTCATTCCAAATTCCGATACTTCTTTTGAAGATCATATCAATCAATCAATTAAAGTGTGTGGCAACTACATTGCAAGTCAGCTAGACTGACAGCCATGATATTTGGGCCACTTGCTGAAAATCAGTGTTTCCACTGATGTGAAAATACTCTTTCCCCCTCGATTTAACTTGTAGATTTTTTTTTCTAGTTGTTATTTCTTGGGATATTTTAGTTATTGCTAGTAGCAATCAGCAGCTATTACAAACCAACTAACTAGGTAGAGTACAAATTGTATTGCATTATGGCTTTTATACTCAGAGGGTTACCACAGTTTTCGTGATGCATGCTAAAACACAAATTCATTTCAAGATGACCTTAAAACTATTAAAAAGTATCCCATCTATTTTGGTAAGAGAAACTCATGACAAGTAACAAAGGCAAATATCTCGTGAGAACAGTGATGTTTTATTAACCTTTAAAGACCAGATTCAGACAAGTAAGCTGTTTTGTTCTCTTATCTGAATAACAGTGAGATTATAGGCTGAGACATTCAAACAGCAATGTGATAAAGGAACCTATTGGAAAAGCATGTCTTTCCAAAGAGGTAAAAAGAAGATTAGAGAGACACTCTGAGGAGTCACAAATAGCACTAGGTGTCCTCCCACAGACAACTGCATCAAATCCCCCATGTCTTGTTTTCTATTGACATAGTTTCCCATAGTTGTAGTTGTAGTAGTGATACTTGTAAACTAAAAAGTGTTATGGTGCTTACTGCTCTTATACTGATACAAGCATCAAAATGCCAAGCATCACAGTCCTCCTGGCAGACATTTTAATGAGAGAAAAAAAAATAAAGGCAAGATTTATTTAGTGTTAATTTTGCCCTGTAGGCAAGCTGTCATTTTTTGTCTGCAAACAAATTTCTATAAAGTTTACTCAAAACACAAAAATGTCAAAATCTCTGTGGATACGAAACAATTACAATTTCATGGTGGTATTAATGAGGGAAACAAAATAGAAAGGGAAAGATCATTTGAGTGAGCAGTGTTTTTCCTTCTCTCATCTATTCTCTTTCTTCATATATGTGTTATTTCATGTTCTTCCATATGAACTGATGACCGGAGAATTATTCTCATACAGAAAAGCTAAAAAACCCTCAAACCACAGGTGTGATCTTTAGGTCATTCAATGTACATTCTGCTTGAGCAATACATGACACACCTTATCAGCATATTAGTGCTTGGAGAGTTTAAGTCAGTACCTAGATGTCTAGTGTCACACAAGATGCTATGGGATAGCAAAGATATCCACAGTAGGTATGACAAAGGACAAGCTTTCTGGGATGCGGCTGGAGATGAGTTGCGATATTTTTTGTCACCTCAAAACCCACAAGGCAACAGTGTGTGGGCAGTTGAATTCCACTCCTAATCCTCTGTGTAAAATTTCAGATTTTCTTAAAGTTGGATGTTCAGCATAATTTTAGGCACTGTTAGCTATCTTGCCAGTTCTGCAGCTGTTATTCTGAGAGCACAATTTTCTCTTAAATCTGGTGTCCTATCTTCCAGCTCTTTGAAGATACATTAATTTTTATTTTTTTTTTTTTCTAAAATGGCACTACAGCTGCCTATCTTCAGGCTTTAATTTGAGTGTTTCCATGGGAGCTAGGTTTTTGAGTACCTACTCTAGTCACTAGAGTAGTTGGCCAGGACAGTTAATGAAAGTGAGAAAGCATGTCAATTCAGCTTCTCAGAGCAAGATTAAGTGGCCTGAACACAGGTATTTACTACCATTTGAAATGTTCTAGTATATCCAAGAACTCAACTCATGATGAACAAACATGACAGAATTTATAGAAAGAAAACTTTATAAGATTGATGTATGGTCCCACAGATGTACTAGCTGTCTTACTGCTTATACTGAGGGCTATAGCATATTTTTGAGATCTTGCTTTCTCTTTAACTATGAACTATTCCCACTATTCCTTCTCAATATAATGATTTTGCAGGTGTAGGGAAGTTAGTCTGATGAACTATTTAAACGACAGATTATAAATATAAAAGCAATTTACATTTTTAAAGAATCTGTAATAAAAAATTTCAATTAAGCAATTCGACTCCCAATGCAATATGTCATCAAGCTCTGTTCTGAGTTGAAGATAGGACTAGAACATATTGATGTAAGTGCAACATTCTTGTGACTGAGTTTGCAGCTACCTAACAACAGCTGATAGAAAATATTTAAATTATTACATTCAAAGGACTGGAAATACTATTTTCCATTTCTTAATTCTTACTCAGAATCACAGAGAACAATACGCAAAATCTCAAGCTATACCACACTTGTTGAAAGAAAATTCCATAGTCTTGTTATTGAAGCACTGGGCAGAACCAATTTATGTGTAGTCCAAAGTAGAACATACACATACTTAGATTTATGTTTTAAACTCAACTCAAAACTTTGGGTTTTAGAGGAATGTTATGAAAGAGAAAAAAAGTAATCAAGGACAAATGGGAGTCTAATATGAGACCTTTAATTGAAATCTTTTAGAATACTTTCTGGATAATTTGTTAGACGATCCTCAGCAGGAGCTTTTATTATTTACCATCACATAGAAGTTTTCTAGGAACAAGTGTGAATATAATTTCTTTAGTCACTTTGTGATTATAGTAGTGACATTGATAAACTATGTCCTTGGCAGACAACGGTGATGATCAAGCTACTTTATTTCTTGACAATTTATCATATTATAACCCTCTCTGGAAATGACAAGTTATTGTTTTTTGGTTCCCTAAGCCTAATATTGTTCATTGCAAACATTAACTTTTTTTTTAATAAACAGTTGCTTTATACTATTGATTTTTATTTTTCAGCAAACATTTATTATATCTATGCCACTGGTTTTCCACTAAACAGTTGCATGCTACCCATTCATTTTACTTTAGTATATAGAAGTATTATATAGTATATAGAATTCAGTAAAATCGTTGTCTGAACTGAAAAATGCAAAGAACCCCATTCTTTACACATTCCCAGACAAATGAGACCTCAAACTACCATATTAAATGAATAAAAATGATACAATAAAATAAAATATTATAAATAAATAATATGTCCACAAATAAAGTCTATTAAAATAATAAGGCAAAATAATTCTCAGATCAAGACAGGCTTCCTGCAGACAATTTGAGGGCCTCTGTTTGCTTCTTCTGTACCCAGAAGAGTTTGATGTATATTTTGATTAAATATATAAAATATTATTATATACATAATATAAAATAATATAAAATGATATGAATAATATAAATAATATTAAAATTATTATATAAATATAATAATTTTGGACACAATATGAAGGAAAATAGAATAACTATTAATAAATGCATCACGGATTTAGCATCTTTGACAATAAGTACAGTATTCAGGGGTATATATAAAAGTTCATATTTGTTACTTGGCTAAAGTATGACATTAAAATTGTTAAGCATAACAATATATTAAACTTACTGAAATATTTTATTTTTTATGCTTTTTTTTCTGAGATAACTTTCAGTTAATTATTGTAGAAGGTGAGGTTACATTGGACATTAAAAGTATTTTAAATGATGTATAGCAAAATATTTCCTCTTTCCACTGAAGTGATTTCTCCTCAAGTATGAAAAAAATGTGGCTGTGCACAATTTTTACCTTGATAAATGGTCTTAACCATTTGTCTGTTTAGTCAAAAATCCTTCAAGTTAGACCTTTATCTTATTGTAACACAAATAGTGTTTGAGAAGTGTTGCATTCTCATTCATTATCTCATGGTCATGAGTGTTTCATAAACAACTTGTTCCAAACCTAAGGAACTTTCTGGATAATTTATATTTCTTTTTTCCCTGAAGAAATTTCTGTACCAAGAAACATATTGTCTTCTTTAGTGTTTTCTGATGATCTCCATTTGCTGGGGGAATGGTTTACGGGCAAGTGCTTTGTAAGAGCTCTTAAGATACTAGGAAAAGAAAATATTCTTTCTCTTATTATTCCTGCTTACAATCTCTCTCTCCCCAACTGAAAACAAAATAAAAACAAAAGCCTGCAAGCAAGCAAACAAGAAAAGAAGCCCAAAAGATATCTTACAATACTTCTTGAGTGATTTATAGCAATCTTCTACTTAAAGAAACTTACAGCCCATGCTATGGTTTAGCACAGTTTCTTGGGACCACAAAATGTAGGGTTTTTTTTATTTCCATGTTTTAAATATTCTTTTTTTTTTTTTTTTTTTTTTTTTTTTTAGTGATAGATAGTAGTTATATGAAATAGTAATGTAGATCTTTAGCACCCAGGACTAAGAGCTCTTGAAAAATCCTTAATCTCATGCATTGTCTAATTCAAATAAGTTTAATATATTTTGGGGTAGAATTCTCTTCCTGCTAAGGTCCCTAAAAAGAAGTGTTTTTACAAGTAATTTTCTCTTTAAGGTCTTTGTGTAAATGCAGTAACACCAAATATAGATACAAGTACCTGAAGAGGGATCAGTTTCTCTCTACATGAGCAACGATTTCTTGTGCCCAGGAAAGTTTATAGGTCTTGGCTCTTATTAGATTATATGCTCTGCTAGAATAGAAATAGTCATTAGCTTTAGCTGTTTAGCTTTAATGCCTCTAATAATTTATCAGTTTATTACTTATGTCTCTGTGGCACATAGTTTTCATGAGTAATTGTTGTTCTAACTACTCTTATAATCTCTACTGGGTTTACCATGCAGTTATTCAGAAATGTCTATTGGCCTGATGGTAGTTTGACATGATGCATTTTAGGGCTGAGCTGTATCTCTTCTGACTGAAAAATGCAGTTGACTGAAAGTACAATATCAAAATACTTATAGATTGATTTGCACTTTTTTGTTGGTTTTTGGTTCGTTGGTTGGTGTAAGGCAGAATATATGCAGGTATTCTTCCTAATTCCCATATGCACTGGGCCCCCAGGAAGAACAGGCAAGTACCTGCCCTCTCAGGCCCTCTTTATCTTCTTTCTCTCCACCTTCCCAAGGCCTCTGTGTATGTCTGTTGGGGCTGTCTCTTTCCTCTCACATCCCAGAGAGGCTGAGAACTTCTCCTGCTGTGCGAGGTGAGTGGGTGGGTAAGCGTTGAAACTGCCTTTGAGAAAGAGTTACCATTTAGGCAGAAAGCCTTCCTAGAAAAAACATAGTTCCTAGCTTTCCTGTTGCAAATTCTTCCAAAAAGCAAACCACCCTTAGAGTTGTGGGGTTTTTTGTTTTGTTTTGAGGCATATTGAACATTGTTCTCTCTGACAATGGATTCAATAACTGGTTGGTTAAGATAATGGGTATGATAATCTTCAGAGGTAAAATTATGCACCAGGATACTTTTGCAGCAGCACAACGATAGGGAAAGAACCAGGTCAACAGTCAGCTCACATGCATGATTTGCATAGCATTCACAATAATTTCACTTGCTTCTAAATTAAGCACTTTGTATGCCACAGTTTTTAAAACTTAGCATTCAGAAAGTTCAACTACACCAATAGATATTTTCTTTACACTGAGATGAACAGAAAGGATGAGGCAGTGAGGAATATAAAGTTAAGAACAAGCACCTTACTGGCCATTATACTGTACAGTGGATCATAAAACAACTGGGATTAGAGTTTGAAGGAAAAGCCATGCCATGGTAGGAAAAATCTGAAGGGCAGTAAGGAAAAAGTTATGACTTTATGGAATGAAAAAATTGAAAATTTATTCATCTTTATCTTCCAGGAATTGGATTGCATCAAATCTTTACCTGTGAGTCCCACTGTCCACAGGACATCTCTGCTTCTCTTTCTGACAGAGGTTTAAACATTGTAATCTCCTTATTTGCAACTTCATGCAAACTTGCAGTTCTCTACAGAGCTCTCATCTTGAATAGTGGACACCAATCTTCCTGAACTAAAGTCAGTATCCAAGAATGTCGTGTCAAGGTTTGTGTTTTTTCTATCGGCCATTGGAACACAATGAAAGTCCATCTTTTAATCAATATTGCTGTGATCAGTCTGGGCTTTCCAGAATCCCTGATTCCACTTAGATGGAGATCTCACACAGAAAGTGTGTCTTAGCTCTGTCACTTTATTTTTTTCATTGTAAAATGGTTATTTTTATGTCTTCCCACTCTACTATGCAACCCAGGTATTTCCCTACAAGTGGCTTTTACTTACTCCTGACTTTGTCACTGATGATTTGTTGTTTTCCTGCAAATAACCAGTGACATAGAGTAAGGGAAGAATTGACTATGACATGACACCAGTAGATGTTCTAAATATTTTAATAATGATATTCTATTTGAAATGACCTTCTGAGACTTGTCTGATGCCTATTCTCTAATCTATTTAATTTATATTACATAAAGTTTTATCATTCAAGTTTATTTATTAATGTTTGTTGTCAAGTTAAATGCCTTACAGAAAAAGTAGGTGTACCATATGAGTGATATTATCTATATTAACTTTAAATATTGAAGTAAACAGAAGCTGTTTGAAAAACTCACATTGATTGTGAGTGATATTTGTCAAGAGATATTTGCCTCACTTAATTCTTTATTAAGTCCAATTTCTGTCATTCTATTATTTAATATCAATAATTTTTAGTCAGCACTTTTAACTCAGCACCTCTCATATCACTTATATATGAATTTTAATGGTGTAGCAAAAGGAAAACACAAAGCAGAAACACCAAGGGAAATTTGGAGTATAGCAATGGGACCTAGGAATCCCAGGTGCTCCTACTTCTATGGCTGGTGACATGACTGAGAGGTCATTCAACCACTCCTTCTTATTTGTAAATAAGACATACCTACTGAAAAGGATAGGTCTTTGGAGCTTGTAAGTTTAATTTTCTGCAATGATGTTTTTATTTACCATACAAGAAATTTTTCTGTATTAAAAAAAATATTTTCATTGTAACTTGAAGCTGTTATGGTGTTCATACCTACTATGAATTAGTGCTCAGAGGAGTATTTTCAGAAGGACTGGTGTTCACTCTCAATTGGTTGTAAACCTGACAAATGGACAGTAAACTAACACACGAGTATAGAAAGATAAAAATGTTTACACTCCATGAAAAATGAACTAGCACAGGAATGGAAAAGGAAGTAGAAAATGTGAATTAAGATATTTTCCATGAACAGTATTCACTACAAGGTGAATTATTTTGTGAAGAAAACCTAAAAACTTTCCCAAAGATTGCTAAAGAATCAAAAACTTTCATGAACTTGACTAGATGAAGTGTTTTTCAAAGTAGGGCATTTTACAGTTAAATGAATGTGTTTGTTTGAATTTTGAACAATTTCAGTTGTTATTAAATATATCATCAAAATAAATATTCAAATAAATTATTTGTAAATCACTTCTAAGTGACAAGATGAAAGAGTTAGAATTAGGAAGTAAATTAAGACTAGGTTTTTCCAAGTTAAAAACATTCCAGCATTTTTTTAAACAATAAAAAATAAAATCAAAGTACTTTTATAAAGTATTTGTAGATATGATAACGTAACAAGGTATTAATTATATTTTGTGTTGCTTTAGAATTTCCTCTAACTGGCTTTTCTTTATCATGTTTTCTCAATTGCTCTAAGTTTTAAAACAAGCTCAACACTATAACAGTAGAAATTGAATTATTTTTCCACTTTATCAACAGCTATAAAATTGTGAAGGTTTTGCTTGGCAGAGGTAACATATACACCTTTCACTTTCTTTCCTAGGGATCTCAAAAGTTGTAAGTCGTAGGATAATGAAGCCCACAAAGTAACCTTCCAAAGTAATCCATCAAATATTCACTTCTCATGTCTTTCTTCTGAATGATGGTACTATGAATTCACATAGATTTGATCAGCTCTAAGTAAAATTCACTCAGACCTGTCAATGATGGTCTGCTAGTGTTACAAGCTATGTGTGGATAATAGGTATTACTTAAAAAATATTTTTTTTAGGATTTCAACAGGCCAAATGTTATTTCCCTTCTATCTGCAACAGCTCGTAAGTCAAGTATTAGTATTTCTTTTTCTGTGTGTCATGCTCTTCACTGAGTGGGAACTGTGAGCTCTCCTTGGCCTCTCCCATAAAGAGTTTTTCATGACATGTGTTAAACTGTCAGATTTTGCATTCATGCCAAGCATGTCCACACTTCTTCAAGCCTGCATACTTATATGTTTGGCTCTGCTGTGAGGATTCTAGGCATTTGGGAAAGGAAAAGTAATGTCTTGAAGTGCTTTGCTGGTATTGACTAGTATGTTTTTATCCTTATTTTATCCAAGGGTGAAGAAGACACTGAAATAAAGACCCTTCTCTTTTTAACTTGTCCCTATGAGGTTTCAATTCAAGGTCGTGTTGGGATTTGGCATTGGTTGTTGGTCTTCTCCCTCTGTTGGGGAATATGAGTACAAATTTGTGAAGTATATAAAAATTTGAGAAAAGGTTAATATTTCCTTAGACAACCATCTTCTCAATCTGAAAAAGAAAAAAAAAAAAACAAAACAGGAGGGGAGACACATGCCTTTTCTGAATACCTTTCTCATGTACTCGTTAGTAAAAGTTGCTGGAAAACTCTCCTACTGCATACTAAAATCAAGTATAATAATTTCTGTTGTAGTCCCACCTCTAATACAATCATTGTGGATCTGTTCCTGTAGTGTAGCCAATACAGAATTGTCAAATATCACAAGTATCCCGCCAAATTCTGTTGTTTTCTGTTAAATTCTTTATATTGAAACATTTCCTGCTTGTCATTTGCCCTTTTTTCTGAAAATAAGCTCTGAGATCAAGATGTCAGAGAGAGATCTACCACAATTTGATTGAGGTTTTCTTTCTCGTTGCTTCCATTTTGCTGCCATGCCCAAAACACAAAAAGTTTGGAACTTTCTTTGACCTAAATATAAATAATAAAGATCACTGACCTGCAGTTTGCTCTTCTTCCTTTATCAACATTAATGGAAAGGCGGGAGGGAAAGGAAAAATGCATGCTGTTAGCTATTATCTTTACAAATGACTTGCTAGCCTTTTATTTGTCTTCCTATGCTTCAAACACTCAAAGGACATTTTCAGAATTTCAGTAGATGGAAGTTCAATCCTTAGATGACTTGACAAGCTGCATCTTCCTTAAGAGATTTTGACACAGTATTAAGCCATAGTTACAAGCCAATACCTGAATGTGGAGCCCTGGGGAAATCTTTCAAAAGTGGAACACAACATTTACAGCAGGAGGCAGGTGTCTGCACCACTGAAGCAAACAACAATATGATATATTTAGTATCGAAAATGGAAGCAAAACTACTGCCTCTTTACCACTGGGGACAATGGACGAGGCTGAATGAGAAAAAAAGCATCCTTTTCAGCTCTGGAGAATTTTAATTTACTGACAGAATGATATATAGTCTCATCACGGCAGGTGCAGCAAGTGCCAGGTGCTGTTCACAATATTGTCTTTGAATTTATGTGTTTTCGAAACATTGAGAGGATGTGAAGCAGCTGCACTGGCCATGTGGAGAGAAAGCAAAGAGCTTTTAATTAGCAATAAGAGGGTTGTTAATTTCTTTTAGGAGCCGACTTTGCTTTGCACTCATATCAGAATCTCAGCAGGAGCTCTGTGCAGCCCCAAACATACAAAGAAAATCAAGTAAGCCATGTGCTACAGTAGATTTAAATCAGAAGAGAAATAAGGCTCTGGCTTTCAGCTAAAGAAACTCTTGGCAATTTTGATTCTCAAATGGAGAAATAAGATTCACAGATGAGGGGCTGCACAAAGATTTTAAGATCTCAGTCCAATCGCAAACCCAAGATGTGCATAATATTGCACTCAGAGATCACAGTACAAAAATGAAACAGTTCTGCAAAGGGATTCCTGCTGAAACCTAATTACAGTAGTTGTTTGAACCGAAGTAAATGCTGGAGACCAAACATTGAGATAAATCCGAATCTGAGAAATCTTATATGAGATTGTATCAGAGATATTAAACCACTGGCACAAATACTAACTTTGACTTGAACAAAGAATTTAGGGTTTTTGAAGTCTGACACCAAGTGCTGCCAAGGTTCAGTCTCTCTGGACAACATACAGATGACTTTACATAAACGAAAGCTATAACTTGCATTGGTTTCAATTCTGTCAACCTCAAATAGACAAAAAATATTCCTTTTCCAATGTATCGTTTATTTTTATGCTACAGGTACACGTGTGCGGCTTTTAAGCACTTAAGAGCCCTCAGTGATTTACCTGTCCTTAATTTACAGATTTTCTCAACTGAGTTAAAAAGATTTCAAATCTGAAGGGATATTCCTCCTCCTACAGAGATAAATGATAAAATTGTGCAACATGTTATTGGATGACAGGGAAAATGAGTTACCAATGTTTAAACAGTCTGATTTAAAATTCACTGAGGTAAGTTGAGACATTTCCAGAAAGTGTAGTAAGTTTGCTGATTTGTAAAACCCATTGGGTTCAAAAGTTTCTATTTAATAACCAAGGTAATACAGAACAGCACTTACTGTATATAGGGGATGTCTCTTTAGTATTTTCTCAGGATCCCATTCTTAAATCACATTTATTTATATGTTTACCTTTATGTTGTGTTAAAGATTATTGAGGTAAAAAAGTGAAACTTGTTCACAAGTTTCTTTACAGAGCAGGGAATTAAATATTAAATTCATGCAAATAAGAAGTGTATGTTAGGTCAGGACTACAGCTTTTAATTTAATCTTTCATTACACAGCTCCAATTAGCATACTTAATTTATGGGGACACAAAAAATTAAATGGAGGACAACTGATAATGTATCATATCCCCACAGATAAAACAAGAGTCTAATAAATTACTTCGTCAGTCAAATGTCCACCTATTTTTACATTCATACATTGCATATGGTAGTAATGTGTTATTTAGATTTATTTTCTCTTTGTAACATCAGAAAACAATAAGCAGTTTAATGTGTTGGTTTTAAAAGTGTATGAAATACACATAAGGATAAATTAATCAGGGTTAATTAGTCTGCCTTCTGATGCAATGTAAAAAATGTGGCATTTGTCATTAGTGAAGTTGAACAGAGGGATACAACATTAGCTGCTAAATATTTCTGTGCTGTTATGAGGCAGTACACAAAATATTATATATTTATAAACAGAAAAAATTAATTTGATGTTTAATTATTCTGGTTTATTGAGTTTCATAAGTAAGATAGATGTGTGATCTAATATAATATACTATTAGATATCATAGAATCATAAAATCAGCCGGGTTGGAAAGGACCTCTGAGATCATCAAGTCTAACCCTTGACCCGCTACCAACACAGTTACTAGACTATGGCACTGAGTGCCACATCCAGTCTCAAACATCCAGTCTGTTCTGAGCAATGATGTGCCATAGCTTTATTTTAAAATGCTGATCTGAGGTGTTCTAAGCATGCTGATCTCAGATGTTGCTATGTTCAGGATGTTCTCTGTTGGTAGGGAAAGAAATCCCATCATGTCTAGTATAAACTGTAGAGAGATTCAGGAGAACCTATTTACTCTGTAACTTGCCAGTAGTAAATAATCTTTATTCACTTGCAGCCCTATGCTTTTATGTCATGCATTTATTCTGTAAATACTTATTTCACAAATTCCATAATGTCGTATTACCATCAATGAGAGAATATCCTTCTGAGAACAGAGGAATTGTGCATCTGCTTATTGGGGAAGAAGACTGAACATGAGCACAGACAGGAATTACTCTGCAAAATGTAAGTTAATGTGATCAGCTGTAACTTCGGACAACAATGCTGATACAAACCAAGGAGCTGAATAAAAGTAGAACTATTACATGTTTCTTCTTCAGAAAGGTTGCTATGAAGCAAATAGGACCAACAAAAGCAGATGTTATTATGAAACCAATATCTTTATTACTGTATGGTTATTCATAATAACTGTTCTGTTAAACCAAGGTATATGTTGAAACCATGGTTCTGCTAGAGTAATTTTTTTTCACAATGCTGGTTTTTGTTTAGATATTTCAATTTCATGGTTAAGGATGGCAAACTGATGATTATGTATATATTTTATTGCTGAGCTGTATCTTCAACTTTGCCATTTCTGTGATGTCTTGATAGACAGAATTACATGACTGTCTGTCTCCTTTGGACTTCAAAAAAAAAAAAAATTCAGCATCATATTGATTTTTGGTTTAGCTACTAAATTGATATGACCATGTATCAGAACACTACCATGATAATGAATGTGAACTCTAGTCATATTTAGGAGAACTATCACAGTTCATAAACTCATAAAAAAAATGGGAATTTATACCATGAGTATTATCAGACAAGACTAAATACATAAATTATTGTTTAGGTCCTGAAAGATAACATCAATATTATTTAGAAAAATTCAGAACTGCCAAGATGTATTTTGGCAGTAGTCTGTTCTTTAAAAGCTAAAAGTGTTAATAGGACATTTAAAAAATTCTTCTGAGATGACCACCATAAAAAAAAAAAAAAGTTCTTGTGATTATTAGTTGCAATCTACGAAAGGAAAGGCCAGTAACTGTGTTGCATTAATATAAACATTGATGTCATCCTTACCCATGTATGGTAATAATTAACATGAGAATAAATGACATGTAATTTTCTTCTTCTAAATTTTAACAATATTTGAACTAAGGTATGCATAAAATAGTGGGGTTTATTATTACAGAAATCAGTATATTCTATATTTATATTTTTATCTATTTTTGTGGGGGCTTTTTGCTTTCCCCAAATGGCTGAGAACAATCCAATCATTTATTTATATCCAAATACATACAGAGATGGAAAGTTATGCTAAGTGCTTGTGATTATGTACTTGTTCAGAAATCAGAGAAATAACATTTGCAGTGACAACACACTGATTTTAAACTGATTTTCCATGCTATAGACCGATCAGTTCCACTGCTTTCTTATTTCTTCCTGTTAACATCCCTCTTTGACTCATTTCTTCAGGATGATCTTACTAAATATGTCACTGCCAAGGTTTAACATCTGCATGTGTTTTCAACATGTAGCCATGTGATTATGACTCATCTTCTCATAACTGGTGTCTGTTATGAAGAAATCATGCTATGACTAGTGAAGGAAGTAACATCTTAACTCACAGGGTGAAGCACATCCAGCATGAAAGTATAGGTCAACAGTTTTGGTAGGAATGGTAACTAAATAAACATTTTCATGTCCCTCATCTCTCACCATGACATTCCCTGTCTAGTTTATATTCAACAAAATTGCTCTTGACATAGTGTCTCAGAACATACACTAATCACTTCTACCCTGATACACTAAAGTAAGTGATATCAGAAACATTCTTTACACTTTATCATATTTCTTTTGCTCCTTTGTATCACAAGAACTTGCATTTACCAGATGATATGAAACAGGACCAAAGTGAGATCCTTCAACAATTTTCAAGGTCTCTAGGCTTTTCTCAGAAGGTGAAGACTGCCAAGATTAGCATCTTCACTTCAACTGTCTGCAAAATTAACTTCTAAGCATACAGCTCATTATTGCACTTATTAAATAAGAAGAATTCTTAGATGTGGAGGATGGAGTATCACTGCATTCATTCAATGACAACCACGAAATGCAGGCAATCCAGGTTTGCACTCTCTGTTACTCATGCTGTCTGCAAAAGAGAGTCTGCATTCACCTGCCTGTTACAGTTCTGTTTATTCTGCTTGAGAAATGAAAAAAGGAGTGTAGTCACCCCAGGCTCCATTTCATCAATGGAAGGATAGCCAAAGGAGATGGCACCAGTGTGTGGCAAGTACTGCTTCTACATCAGAGCTATGTGGTCATCTACTGATTTAATGGCAGTTATATGCAACAGTTTGTCCTACTGAAGAGGTTTTATAAATATTAATGTGATTTCTAAGCCATAACCCATATACATTTTTTAAAATTAAATGTGTGTACTGTGTGTGTACTGATACTGAAATACATTTATTACATGGTTAGCTGCTAAAAGTCTATTATTGTAATTCTCTGTGGTTCAGTTAATTTCAGGCACTTCAGCTCAAGCTGCAGTAATCTGAGGCAGAGGTGAAATTTAGGTCAGAGAATTCTTGGTGAACGGTAAAACATCATGTGTCGTTCACTTTGCAATTAACACATCTTCCTTTGAGTTGGAAGAGATAAGTGACTCTGCGGACAGAAATCACTGACCTTTTTAATAGTGTGAGATGAACTGGAACCACTTGTTGTTCTTGTTTTGTTTTTTAACCTTGTTCTATGCCTATAGAACCATGCACTTTATTTAGTTCAATGTTCTGGCAGCTTCATGTTCTGATTTTTGTGCTCAAGTTCTATCTTGACTGGATTAATGTTAAAGATTTGCACTGGGGTGGCAGGAGGAATTAAAAAATTAATTGCTTAAGGCTATATGGGAAGTGTGCTGGGTTTGTTTGTCTGTGTTTTTCCTTAACATATCCTTAGTATGCCTTTGAGAATATGAGTGTAAGCACTGTCTTTAACTTAGATCCTAATATGATATATGAATGATTTAGAAGTAAATATTTCTGTTATGAAGAAAAGTGAAGACAATCTCTAACCTACTCTGGTAGGAACAATAGTTTATGGTTTGGGGAATAACACTGCTAATCATTTGTGCATAAAAAATAATACAAACATTAGATACTTGTGTAAAACAGAAAAAGGACAGAAGGACCTGAACCAAAAGTGAACAGAAGAATTTTTAATGCTACTATATACTTTTCCTCTTCATTACATGCCCACTTGTATTTGTGTTACAGGTCTTTCTAGATCTTTTACCAGGATCAACCTAAATCACCCAGTATACTGTCATGAAGGTATATATAGCTCAAATCCCAGCAGTTTAAATACACTGGACAGACAGAGTAGTTGGGATAGCCAAAGGAAGCAATAAAAAGATGGTTAACAAAAAGCTATTAATCATGTCATGGTGTACATCAGTTGATACACTGAAAGACTAAGTATTTTCATGTGGATCACCCAGAAAGAACCAGAAGTGAAACTTAAGTGAACTTAAGTGAAAGAATTTAATTTTAAATTTTCTCACTAGATCCATGATGTTTTTGGTCCATGGGTCTTGTGACAAAGTGCTGCTTCCATCTTCTATTGCTTTTATAGCCACCAAGAGTAGAAATTTTCTTTCACAGGGGACACTGGGTAAACCAAGTTCCTAGCTTTGGAAGACAGTGAACTAGCCAGTGCTACAAAAACTATCAAAAGGTGAAATTGAACACAGAAGTATTTGCTTCTTTCCCATGTACTAGATAATACAATTTTTTAAACCATTGTCTCTTTCCACTTTAGTTTTAGAAGATGACACAATCTAATTTATTTTGGGAACCGTACAGTGAACATGACATAGCCCTTCATTAGTTTGTCACAGTTATTCTAGCCTTAAAGTGAACAGCAAAGTGTATGAACCTTTCACTACGAGGTTGATGAACTAAGATCAAACTAACCCAATTGAAAATGATAGCATTTTCTTAAAGACTTCATTAATGTGGTAACTTGGGTCCAAAAGCAGCTCATCATGCAGACTCACAGCTCATAGTGTCAACTATATCCTATTATTTTCGAATCTAAATACTGTTTTTATTGTAACTGTAGCACAAACAAATTAACACTTCATAGAATAAGATGTATGCTGAATAGAGTAGAGCAGTTTGCTGCTAAATTAGGCATCATGGGATCTGTACATTCAAGGATGGGCAAACAAATGTGAGGATAGATCTGCAATAAAGATGTGATATAGAAATCCAAAAGTTATATAAGCTAAATATTAGCAGACCTCTATAGACTATACTTACAACTAGTGGCAAGAAATAAGAGGATGATTCTTGGCATTAATTGATTCTTTGTATCTATTTTAGATGTTTATTTTAAAATGGCATGGATCAGATTCTTGAAAAGACTATTTTTAGTCTTCTCTGTTGACTAATTTAGTGATATATGTCCATTTTCACACTGGTACATATGTGTATCAATTTTATATCTTCCTTGGAGAAGTCCTCAGGTGGTATTGAGCTCCAGATTAGCTCACCCAGACATATGCATATGCAGATGCAGATAAATTCAAGTAATCACTTTACCCTGAAGGATCACTTCAGGTCAGGTAGTGCTGTAGCTCCATTCAGCTGCTCAAACAGCTGACAGACAGCCTGTTTGTACCTTTTGAGTTTGCCAATGCCCGTCAGCCAAACCAAAAGGACTCATGTCTTCTGTGCAACTTGTATCACATCTGTCAGTCTTATTCATGAATGTAGGACACCATAAGGAATCCTAAATGATACCAACACCTACGTTTAAGCAAATTAGTTTAAATGCCTTGTGGCTGATCAGCTGAATCACTCTTCATGCTTCATTTGACTGTGTTGTTTAGAAATCATCACAGAATGTAAGTAAGATTTAAATATGTGTATTTACACCTAAATGCCTCAATTTAAGTTTCTGGGGCTGGATCAAATGTTGAGCATCACCTAAAATGAGATATTCAGAAAATCCATATAAGTTGACAGATATTACTTAAGATAAAAAGTCTTGAGTACTTTTAACTGAACTTACACCTGCAGTCTCAAACTGAAATTCATCTCTCATGAGTTGCAAAACAAATATAGATATCTTTAATAGATAACTACAGACTTGTCTTCTCTGGCATAATAAAGAGTTAGGTTGAAAGTAGAGTTAAGATTAAATACTTTCCATGAAGCTGAAAAAAGTTATTCTCTTAGGCTTGGAAATTTAATTATTATTCTCCTCTGTTATGTTATAGAGACATACTAAAATCTATTATTTGTATGATACATTTTTAAAGTTAATGATTTTCCCAGAAAATTACTTTAAATTCTTGAGTGCAGATTAAAGTCTTGATCCTCTATGTAGTGATAAAGTAATCTTTTCTAGGAAGTTCAGAACCAAGACTCTGTTTAAAGTAGCAGGTGTAGAACTCTAGAAGTAGGCAGTTTTCCAGCAGCAGTATGTATGATAATTATTCAAATTGCCCAAAGATATTTTGTTAGTGTAATCTGTTTGTATATTCCCTCTTTCTAATATTTACACTGATAAGAGCTTCAGAGATGTGTATAATTATTCTCTGTGGAAGTAATCAAGATAATTAAAATACCTATTTGAAAACATGTAAAAATGCATTGAAAAATACTTCACTAATCTTTCTATCCTGATTTTACCTATCAATAATGTATAAGAGGCCCAGTTCTGCCTACTTTGAAATCTATGGGTATTTTGTCTTTAAATTTAATAGAAATAACATCAGGTCCAATATGGATAGTTGAGTACTATGTTGAAAGTTAAACTGTAAGTATTCTTTAGAACTAAGTATTCTCTGGTATTTCTGAAAGAGCAAAGGAAGAAAAAAAAGACTACTTATCCTGCTTTCTTACTCTAACATTCCCTTTTTCAATGTTAGCAGTATTGGCCTTGATTTGTATTTTATGTTACGTCTTAAAGCTATTTTCAGATTCTGAAAATTCTAAGGTAAGTGAACAGATTTTTTTTTTTATTGAGTTAATCTGATTGCATTGTTGAGTCTAGAGGAAATGTGGAATTCATTTTGCTTTCTAATCATGCTAGGCTCAACACCTAGTCATTTTCTGGACAGAAGGAGATCCAAGTGTGATTATCTAACAAGTTCTGATTTCAAACATAATATATAATGTTTTATTTTTGAATATTTCATAATGTGGCAGCCTGTTAGACATTTTTTCAACATGTTTTCTCTCTCTGTTTGACTTTTTACTCCACATTTTCTCTGG
The DNA here is from genome assembly GCA_035583135.1 of Lophotriccus pileatus. Taxonomy (NCBI): domain Eukaryota; kingdom Metazoa; phylum Chordata; class Aves; order Passeriformes; family Tyrannidae; genus Lophotriccus; species Lophotriccus pileatus. The sequence continues at coordinate 60,405,631 of JAWWES010000001.1, forward strand.
GGAGGGCGCACATATTTTCCCGATTGAAGTGTTGTCCTCTATGACTCTTTCTTCATCTGTCATGCCTGTTGCTTGCTAATTTTTAGTATGTTTTTCTCACTGTCATAGTGTTGTTTCTGAGTTTAGCACTGATGGCTTTTTACCTATTACAAACTAAGATTGATCATATATTTGTCAGATGTCCTAATTGCTAGGGCAATCCTATATTTTAAAAATAATTCTTTTTGAGCTTATTAGAAAAACTGGGTAATGGAGACACTGATGAAGATGACTGGATTCTTATTGATGCAGTGGAATTGTACATTTGTTCTTCTTCCCAACATTGTATCTTTTAAAGGAACGGTCAGACTCTGGACACACAATTTACCTTTACAACTCCAAAAACTCTAATAACATATATGTGCATCTACTATTGGAAAATAACTTTGCCCTTATTTCAAGGTTTGGGGTGGGTTTTTTTTTTGCTTTTTGAGTGGTTGTGGGGTTTGGTTGGTTGGTTGATTTTTTTTTTTTTTAGATTTTTGTTTGAGTTGTTTAGGGTTTTTTTGTTTCATTTTGTTTTTTTTTCAGGTTTGTTTTTTGTGGGTTTTTTTCCTTTGGAAAAAGCACAGAAGTACTACAGTGTATTTTAACTTACAGAATTAATGATCAAGTAAGATGATAACATTTAAGCTGTGTAATTTTCTAGCAGAAGTCAGTACACTGACTGTTCACATGAATAAATCTACTCCATGTCTTCTGGAGAGCTATGATATGCCAAGAAAAATGTCCTGAGTCCCAGCAGGAACATAGCTTAAAGACATACCTGGTCCTTCTGATCCTTCCTGCTCTCATACAGGTATTCAGTATAGCACATCTGAACGCATGCATACCAGGCAATCATACATGGTTTTTTCAAAGTAGTATAGATTTTTTCCGCTTCTGAAGTCAAATACTTCCTATTATTCTAGTAACCGATGAGTATTTATGGAATATTTTCCACACATGCATTAAAAATATTATATAATCTGGAATTTATAAAATATTTTTAAAAAATCAGGAGTATTATAAATTATTATAATCAGTGTCTCCATACTCTGGTATGAAACCAAGTCCATCAAGCATAACAATATGCAAAATTTTTCAGAAAATTGTTTTTAATTGCTTACATGAACATGAACTCTTGAAAATCACCCCTTTAACTTCCTGTATTTGCCACTTTTAAATGTGATTCAAGGAACAATCTGCTATATTTTTGGGGTGAATTTCATGGTCAAAGACATGAAGTGAAAAAAACTAAAACCAAACGAACAAAACCCAGTAGAAAATAATATGGTGCCTTTTTCTTCCTTTAGATATTGTTCCAGTCCTTCAAATCAAATTGTGCAGTGACTATCAATGTAAGAAGTCTTATCAATTTTCTCTTTGTACTAAGTGTTTGTGGCAATGGACTGATATTTGTTCTATATTCTTGTCACACTACTTAAGCTGATATAATGTCTGGGCCCAGAGAGTGCTGGTGAACAGTGCTGCATCCAGCTGGCAGCCCGTCACTTGTGGTGTCCTGCAGGGATCAGTGTTGGGCCCAGTTCTACTTAATATCTTTATTGATGATCTGGTTGAGGGGATCGAGTGTACCATTAGCAAATTTGCAACACCAAGTTGGGGGGACGTGTTGATCTGCTGGAAGGCAGGAGGGCTCTGCAGAGGGACCTGGACAAGCTGGAGAGATGGTCTGATCCCAGTGGGATGAGGTTCAACAAGGCCAAGTGCCAGGTCCTGCACTTTGGGCACAACAGCCCCATTCAGCTCAACAGGCTTGGGACAGAGTGGCTGGAGAGCAGCCAGGCAGAAAGGGACCTGGGAGTGCTGATTGACAGGAGGCTGAACGTGAGCCAGCA
>JAWWES010000001.1:60407610-60434641 GCA_035583135.1 Lophotriccus pileatus
GGGGTCGGTCTCTTCTCCCAGGCAACCAGCAGCAGGACAAGAGAGCAATGGGCTTAAGCTCTGCCAGGGGAGGTTTAGGTTGGATATTAGGAAGAAATATTTTACAGAGAGAGTAATCAGACAGTGGAATGGGCTGCCCAGAGAGGTGGCGAGTTCACCATCCCTGGTGGTTTTTAAGATGAGACTGGATGTGGCACTGAGTGTCTAGTAACCATGGCAGTGGATCAAGGGTTGGACTTGATGATCTCGGAGGTCTTTTCCAACCTGGTTGATTCTATGATTCTATGATTCCCATGTATTTTCCAGAAATACTAATTATGGATTTTTCCCATACTGAATTTCATTTTTTTTTTCTTTTCAATTCATGTAAGCAGTGCAAGCATTTGGCTGTTTAATGACTAAATTTCATGAGATTTCTTTTTTATAAAGTATTCTTCACACAAATGGAATCCTCAGCATTCCTTTTGCAAAATAATAATTGCGTTGTATGACCTTAGGACATCACTGATAATAAGTGAAAAGAAAAATTGAAATCCATTTCTATCTCCACTGTCTTGATTTTAGCTTTCACTGGATCACAATCAGGAAACAGTATTTTTCATCCTCTTTTTGCTTGTTATGTTTAATAGCACCATAGGTACAATTAAAAAAAAAAACAAACAAAAAAGAATTGCCTTGATTATGGTATTCACATTTTCAGTAGCATCCATAAACTTCATAATATTTGGTGTCTAAACCCATTTCATTTTTGTTAGTTTGTTTCTGTATTTTTGTTTGTTTGCTTTTTTTAATTGCACTTAATTTCTCATTCCTTTTTTTTTCTTTTGATCTTTCTCAGTTTTCTACCTGGTTTTACTTATTTACTTTGTCCTTAGCTTTTATTTTTTTGTCTTTTTTACTTCTTTAACTCTTTTGTATTGTTTCTGTCATCTGTTGCCCCTGTTATAACCTTGCCCATTCCACCTTGCTTGACATATTCATTCTGTAGAGAAGATCTTTCACATTTCTCTAGTGCCTTCATCTTATTTTCTGTATAAAATTAAAGCTTTTTCTTGGTGTGTCTAGGATATGCAGAAACTACTGATCCATTCTTTCCTTTTTTCTTGGTAGAACTGGTTTACTCCACTTTGCTTCACTGAGTCTTACCTCCACGTGTTTTTCTAGTTAACAATTGTGACTAGTCAACTGGAGTACTTGACAAGGTTCTGCTGATCTCTCAGGGCTCTATGATATTCAGGAGAAAGGTTCCAAAGGTTGTTTAACAGTTGTCTGGAAGCCCAAATTGCTAGTCGACCTTGAATTACAGATTGTTTTGAAAGTACTGAATTCAATTAAAATGTCCAAATATACAACAATCTATGGAATTCAGTTGCCTAAATGTGAGACTTGAGAGCTAGTTGAGATTTCCTACAGTACTCTTAGTATTCTGTCTTATAGGAGACACAGGTCTCCTATAGATTCTCTGGAATATCTCACAGACCCAAATGGTTGTTTCACACCATCGCAGGACAGAGCTTTGGTGTTGTCAGTAACAAGTTGGAAACTGAGATATAAGCTTTCTGTGACTGAAAATGACTCCTTTCCTGCTGATGGATGTGACTGCCTTTCTAAAAATTGAAATAATGTGTATCAGTAATCCTGAAATCTTTTTATATATGTTCATAGTCACTCTCTATGTATCTCCTTGATGACAAATACCCCGGGTCCAGCTTCTTCACAAAAACCCCCACCCCTGAAATCTATTGCAAATACAGGTAGTGATACTGTGCAGTTGCTTTGAGAGGATGCAGTCATGAAGCTTTGAAGAATTCTTCAACCTGCAAGTTAATATCAAGTGTAGAGTAAAAAAAATGAACTGATCAGCCATGCAATTTTATTCTAAACCAAATATTTTAAGATGTGCAGCTTTGCTTTCTAGTCTTAGCTGTAGACAATTCACAATATTTGTCTACAGAAATGAAAGGTAGTGTAAACTGCTTGTTTTTCTTCATAAAATTAACATCTGTGATTACTGAGACAACAACAATAAAAAAAAAGGAGACAAAAAAAAGTAAAAAAAAAAATTATCCTTCCTGTCAATGAGACCAGTTTGCATTTCAAGGGAGCTTTTTTTCTTACTTGTGTATGAAAGGATTCTGAAAGAAGGACTACCAAGATATGATTTAAACTTCTGATAGCAGAACTGATTAAGCTGATTTTTGTTGTGTGATTTTTATGATAGGGAATTTTAAGTAAGTAGTAGATTTTCCTGCAGTTAATTTTTTAATGGCAAAATTCTCTACGTTTTTTTTTTTTTTTAGCTTTTCATAGTGGCAAAACCTTGAGGGGGAAATGAAATGAAGAAGGTCAGATTTGAAATGAATAGACATAATAAATACAATGTATCTTTATAGAGCAATATGGACACTTTCAATGTTAATTAAAAAAACAAATGCAAAATGAGGACATTTAAATAATATAAGGACACTGTGTTAGAAGAAAATTTACATATATCCTGCCAAATCTAACATCCTGAGAGAGGGGTGAGACTGCTGTGGCTTCATGCTCTTATTTCCAACCACTGGTGGAGCTGAAGATGTATTTCCAGCAGGTACAAGTATACAGGGGACATATACAACACATATACACAAGTACACAGATCACAGATGGACAGACACTTCAGTCACACAGTCACTGACAGCACAAATGACCTCATCATGCTCCCCTCTCAGTCTGAGATGGATGAAGATACAACAATGGAATAAGAAAAAAAAAGAAAAAAACCAAATATGTATGTACAAGTTTTATCCCTTCAGCTACTGAGTTCCTGAGTTCAGACACTCAGTCTGCCCAGTAGCTATCCTTTGTTCCCAGTTTCCCCAGTTCCTAGCTTCCCATGTCCCAGTAGTCAGAAAAGTATACTGACCAGAGACTGGTCTTTTTTTCACCTATAGTTCATATTTTCCCTCACTCCTAAATCACCTATACCCCTCCCTTTTCCCGCTTTTGGTTCTTTGACTAAATATCCCATAATAAGTTCTTTGCAATCATGAACTGCTCTTCCCCTGCATCCCATAAGGTGTCCCACATCCTTAGACATCCCACACTTAGTTTGAAAGGTGATCCAAAAAGTTGCTCCTTGTGACTTGTCTTGATGGGTTTCAGACCTGAACAATGGAGCTGATGGCTCTAAGGAGACAACACTGGGAGGGATCTGAACGTAATGTTTATTCATAATTTATGAATCCTTAATATGGGATCTTGCCTGACACTGGGCATTGCTGAGCTCCTCTGAGCTTGTGGAGATGGGCTTTTGAAGGGCCAATGACCTTCCCATACTAAAGGGCCTGAGTGAAGTCAGGTAAGGGCATTCTTCAGGCTCCCCCTTCTCCCATTGTCTCTCTGAACTCTTTTGTGGTTATGTAGATGAGTTTGTGAGGTTTATTACAAAACCTAATATTCTCCTGCATACAGGTTTAACCAGAGAGAACCACAGCATCCTCTCTCCTTGCACAGCACTTCCCATAGATCTGTTTCATGCTGTGCTCCCAGAGTAGATAATCTAGTGTTCTCGCAGGTGCACCCTTGGGGGTTTGTAGGTCTATGTGGTCTGCTGAGTTTTATAAATTGTTTATACTTCCTACTTCTGAAAAGAAGGGAGTCAGAGACTATAAACAGAAGTTTATCCCTTTAAATGAACACTGCATAAGAATAGAATCCTATGTTTATGAGAAGAGAATGTAGTCTCTACAAAGGCTGTATTTTTGGTATGGTGAAGGGAAATTTGACATTAGGTAATACTAATATATGACACCTAGTTTCTACGTACCATGATGAAAATGTTCCTATCAATGTCCTTAATGACCGTGAAGATTGCCAACTCAATCACTAAAGGGTTTCTATTTCCTTTCCTAAGAGATAATGGTCATCTCTGTTTTAATATCCCATCAGTTAAGCCTCTAGTTTTGCCACAACAAATCATAATGGATTATGTTGTTATAACATCTGCCTGTCTGAGAAAAATGAAGAGAACAGTAAATTGTGCTCAAAACTGTGCTGTTCATTCATTTCCCTTTGTCCATCAAATACAACTCTAATTGAAATTCCAGATAATGAAGCAGGTCAAGACAAAGAACAAACTGTATTTGTATGATTTTACATGTGAACCAGTTTCATCTAAATTTTGTCTTTAGGGTATTATTAAAAATTAAACTACAGGTAATAAAAAATTAAAAAGTCAGCACTGCTATGTAGAATAACATTCAGTCTTCATCTATGAATATATAATTGGTATCTTTCTATAATTCCAGGATTTTTTCCCCATTTTTTCATTTTCTCTTGATCAAGACCAATCTTACTTTCTTGCATATCTAAAAGTATATGGACCTTATGACATATTTAGCTAGAAATTTTTTTTTCCTAAGGCAGTTCTGAGCTCAACATGTTAGAATAAATTTTTCATTTATTTATTTTTGCCAAAAGAAGCTCCTCAAATGCCACTGGCTGATGCCAATATGTCCTCAGAAGGCAAATGAAAAACCTTGCGTAGGACTTGGTCATGTTATAAACTCTCCTGACATGGTGAAAAAGAAGAGTTTCTGTATCTCTTAGCCTCTCACCATGAGATACCAACAAGTCTGAAAAAAAGACAAGATGATTTTTTACTTTCCCAGATGCAACATTTACTAGTAAGAAACCCCCAAGGTAGTACATTAATTACCTGAGACAAGAAAATGCTATGCTAGTTCACGGAAACTCATCAAACGCAGAAGATTGCAACTATGTATAACTCTATAGCATTGGTGATGTGTATTTCCCCTATTGTTATGAATATTACTCCTGATTTAATTCTTTCTAACTCTGCCATAAGGCCACAGTGAGACTTTGTGTATTTATAGGAGTTCATTTAGCAAGAAATCAATAAAGTGAGTGCAGAACAGTACTAACTAAAAGTCAAACAAGACAAACTTTTTAATAGATAGCTTTGTATTTTAAATGCATATTTAGTCTAAATAAAGGATAGTATCTGCACCTAATTTACTGTGACCTATGTTTGAAATGAAACAAGCTCTGTCTTCTGGAATTGTACTGTAGTTTTTCATTTTGTTCTGTGATCAAATGTATAACATGAGCAGACTATCTTAAATGAGCCTAATGTTATAGCTTTGTCTAGGAATGACTTAGCTATCACTTTAGTAGCCATTTGTCAGAATACTAGTGCTACAACTGATAATACCTAATTTGGGGCTGAACCTATTTTGAGGTTCAAGCAAGAATTCTCCCTTCTCTATTTATTTAATGACATTAAAACATTCCCTAGTGTATTCTATTTTGTGTAATTAACATAAAAAATAAATAGGTGAGTGGTCCTTCCAGTTTAAGAGTTGAAGTTAAAGCATGTGAAAATTCCAGCGTCAGCAAGAGGAATGTGTCCATGAACACCTACCTACTATGTATATTTTTCTGTAATCTTCATAGAGACTATCAATTGACTTCAGGAATTTTATTTTTATTAGTAGAGCTTTTCTACCATGTTTTGCTTGACAATAGTGAGGACCAGGTTCTATTTCTATGCATTTTTAGTAAATAATATATCAAGTTTGTGAGCTACATATCACTACTCAAAGATCTTCAGTGAAAAGTCTTAACAAATAAGTACCTTACTAAAATGTAGAAGGAGAAACAGAAAAAAGTTAAATATGAAAAAATTAATTATGTGTTCTCCAAAGCACAACAGTAATGCATTGAAGTCCTCCCCTTACATTTCTTAGTGAAAGAAATGGTAAAAGAGCTGTCTGTTACACATTTTTCATCCATCTCACTTGTATTTTCTATCATCTACCCAAGTAAAGACTGTTTGGTAGCAACTACAAATAGTAGTAAATCTACAGGAATCCAGAAATAGCTGGTTTTTTTCCTTCTAGCAAGACTGTAGAGTAGATTTTTTTTTTATATATAACTAATTTTTTTTTATAACTCATTTATATAACTCATTTTATAACTCATTTATCCTTCTGGATGCCTTTTAGATTATTTTTTAAATATGGACCTCACTCAGCTTTTGTTACTCGTTAACTTAGAGTCGCAAATGTGATTGTAATTAAGACACGGCTTAAAGCTCTCACGGTCCTTCCCACTGCTCAACTCTGCTTCTACACTTCATCTTTGGAAAGTTACTCTGATTTTGGGTTTTCGTATTTCTCCAGTTGTCTGCTCTTCTGAGTCCCAGATGGTGACAGTTATATTCATGTTAAGAATATTCATATGAAAATTTGCTTATATAAATGTTGCAGAGATACCTTGAAAAGCGAAAAAAAAAAAGAATGAACCAGCTTATAGTCCTTAAAAGCTGACTTATCTCATCAAAGACAGTTATGGAACATCAACATAATCTTAGCAGATTTGTGATTAATCAAGTTTTCATGATACCCTGATGCAGAATGTAGTGGTAAATTCAGAATTACTTTAGATTAAAAAAAAAACAAACCAAACCAAACCCAACATATTGTAAGATCCATTAATTTGGAAGTAAAGGAATTATTTTATTTTGATGTAACAAATAATATGTTTCAGAAAAGCAGGTGAGCTATTTGAATGCAAGTAATTCTGAACAGGAGCCTTGGAAAGGGAGCTTTCTTGTTGCTTGCACTGGCAAGTACGTAAAATAAGCATATAAAATTTTACCTCTGAGAAAAGAGGCTAAGTAAATAATAAAGCAGAGTTTGAAAGAGAGATTATTATGGGTACACCTGAACTAGAAAGACACGAGTGTTTTCAGGAAGCCAGGTTCACAAGTACATGCCACAACATGGTGATGAACTGAAAAATAATATTTTCCTAATATTCTGATTCCATAGGAAGGTCTTAGACTAGAAAGAAGCCTGTCTCTCAGTCTAGATAAACCTTATGCTGGGGAAGAAAACATTCCAAGCTAGGAGTATAGCTTATAAGCATTTTACCTTATGCCAGCCCAAACTATTAAGCATGCCAAAGCTGCTCTAGTGAAACTTTTGTCTTCCTTTAAGCCACCTAAATGTTTCCAGATGGTCCTCTTTTTATCTTCCTTGAGGTCTACTTGTTCTGTTGGGTGAAAATCAAATCTCAGGGAACACCAACATCTATGATCATTACAGAGTTTACCTAGGTGCTTTGCCAAACTCCTGAAAGATGCATATGCATATTTGGAGAAACCTACAGTATCTCAGTAAAAAAAACTTATGAGAGAAAAATTTGTTTTGACTTATGTTAAAAATTAAAGTGCACACCATGGTTACTTGTAGAAAGTTTAAAAAATATCTTTTTCACAATTAAAAAAAAAAAAGCTTTTGATTAGGTAGAATTAAGGTAAGAAATTAAATGTGACCTTGAGGGGAAGCCGTATGAGGAGCAGCTGAGGTCACTTGGTCTGTTCAGCCTGGAGAAGAGAATACTGAGGTGAGACCTCATTGCAGTTACAACTTCCCTGGGAGGGAAGAGGAGGAGCAGGCACTGATCTCTTCTCTGTGGTGACCTGTGAGAGGACCCAAGGGAATGGTTTGCAGTTGTGTCAGGGGAGGTTTAGGCCGGATATTAGAAAAAGGTTCTTCCTCCAGGGAATGGTTGGACCCTGGAACAGGCTCCCCAGGGAAGTGGTCACAGCACCAAGTCTGACGGAGTTAAAGAAACGTTTGAATGATTCCCTCAGGTACATTATGTGATTCTTGGGGATGGTCCTGTGCAGGGCTAAGGGTTGGACTTGATGATCCTTGTGGGTCCCTTTCAACTCGGCATATTCTGTGATTCTGTAACCTCGTCATATATGTAAAATGACTGCTTTCTGCATGATTCAAAGACCAGAAAGTATTAACTGAAAAAGCAGAGGTAATATCATTATTAGTGGTAGACATGCTATAGTTTATAGTTTACTGTGCTCTGGAGACAGTATATATGCAGATCTGAGCAGAATTGTACATGACTTGAAATAGCTGACATATCACAAATCTGCTGAGTGCAATTGCTGGGGAACTTTGTTTCGGAGCAATAAGCAAGAAGTTAAGATATAAATAACATTTTTAGTGGCAAAAATCTTACCAGAAATTTTTAAATTAAAATTTCATTTCTTACAATCTATAGAAATGTTCCAAAATACCTTCTCCTGTCAAAGAAGCAGTCGGTGTAATAAAACACAGATAAGCTGAATATAATATATAATAACCTTATTCATGCTGTGGAGGAAGAGGGTACAAATACATAAGCAAACAGAATCATTACATTTAATGCTTTCACATTTTGTCACAATAAATGCTAAGGAAATATAGAAAAATTACCCTCTAGAAAAGGGAACAGATCTGCATCTTTTGAAGTGCTGAAAACAGACTTGGGTAAAACATTTGCAGATTTATTTAAAAAATACTATGGCAGTATGACTGACTATACAATCTAGTAGGGTTTCTTAATTTTCTTTGCTATTATGCTGTCATTGGTGCTATGTTGTATTCCAGAAGAGCTAAAATATTCAACATAGACAAATGTAAAGAGATTGGAGAAAAACATGATGGCTATATTATATACAAAACTATATTCCCTATTTAAAAAAAGGCCCTTACATTTTGATCTACTATTGCATTCTAGCTTTTCATTAAGAGTGTAGTTAGAATAGAGTAAAACTAGAATAGGATATAATGTAAATTGTTTTAAATAGTTTAATCAAACTGTGTCTTCTTTTAGTACTGAATAATATCGAAATGATAAAAGAGATTGCAGAATACCATTAAAATAAAATTCAGAAATGTTCCATTCTTTTCATTATTTATTCAGAAGTCTTCTACTATTCACAGGTAAATTTGTGTACAAATTTTGATGTTCATTGCAAGTCCATTTGAGATTCAGAGCATCCTAAATGCTTAAGCTTCTTGTGCAGTCACAGAGCCACAGACAGTTCTACATTCTTCCAGTTCTGCTGAGCATTTACAGAACCAATATTTTGGCATTGTTTCCCTTTTAAATGTTGACCATGACTAATATGTTCTCCTGGCCATCTGCAGATAGTGTTCATTCTGTGAATTGGGAATATATTTTACAAATTTACTTTGAAGAAATTATTTAAGTAAGGGATATCATAACTTAATTATTTAAGACAAAAATTGTGTTTGTTTGGATGCATACCTTAAAATGAAATCAAATTTGATCTGGTTCATACACAGAGTCAGGACAGAATCTGGAGCAGATTTTAATGCAGGAAGATAGATTTTGTCACAGCAAAGAAAAGTTATAATAAGAATTTATATAATTCAACAGATTTCTCTTTAGAGTCTGAATTTTTTCTGCTGCTTATCTTTTACCTGGTTTGCACTGGGAAGATGATAATGATTTTGTTTACTATTTCAAGAATATTATTGCACTTTCCTTATATTCCTGAAAATTTATCATAATTTATTGCTACTTTACTTCCCATGAGACTTAATCACCTATAAGGAAACTGTTGATTTTAGAGACATAATTAAAGGGAAAAAGGCATGATACATTTCTTATTTACTTCCGATTCAGCTATAAAATTCAATTAAAAGGGGCAGTGAAGAAAGAATACAAATCTTTTTCAGAGTATGACACAAAATTGAAAGCAAATTGGCACTTCATATGCTTGAGAGGAATATTAGATTACCTTTAAAAATTAGGTTGCCTCCATATAACACTATCTTTGTGCTACTCATTAATACTGATCTTCAAATCTCATTCCCTTTATGTCAGGTTATTTCTATTTTCAGGTAAAGGTCTAGTTACACTAAAATGTTTCAGTATCAAAAAACCAAGAACAAAAAAAAAGAGTAGGATATGCGCTCCTATTCTTGAGAAGTATTCTGTGCTCCCTGATATGCAGTCTTGGTGGTTTTTGTGCTATAATAATGGAGAACTTTCTGTGGGTTCTTTTCTGTTTTTTTTTTTTAATCCCAAGCATCTTTGTAATGTTAAGAGAAACATAATTCTGCTGCTTTGTGCTACCTATGCCTTGACCAGGCAAAGAGATGCTATTCCACATAATTTCTGTCCCCTAGGGAACTTAAACAGAAGGTAGGTGGATAGCAACTATGTCCAGGTAGGTTTTTCATATGCTAAGTAGCTTAAGACATTTGACTCAAGTACCATTCTCAGACTGTGCCTCTTACACCACTCCAAGAATTATGGTTCATAAAAAAACCTGCATGAAAACTGCTTTCTTTCAAAAGCAAAAAAATGGAGAGTGCCACATTTTGTAGCTTTCATACATGTAGTTAGAACACCCCATCAAAATGGCAATATATGCAGAAGCTTAAAACTATTATACAAAGTGCTTCAAATCCTAGGGATTCCTTCCTTTGTTAATTGATGACACAGAAAGTCCACGTTGTTTTACAAGTTGTTCTCTGGGTTTTCTTTTCTTCCCCCCACTCCAGTATTTGCAACAATAAAGCTGTGAAATTATTTTTCTGGGAATAGAGAAAACATCCTCTCCAGAAAGAATGATTATGTTGTCATGGCAACAGATAGGGAGGGATTTCAGAAGAACTCTGTGCAAGATGCTCCCACTCAATTTCTCCTTGAAGTCAATAACATATTGGACTGAAGTCTCAGAAAGATCATAAAACAGACCCATAAAGGGACAATTAGAACATAATTTAAAATAGAAAAAGGAGGTCTATGTTACCAATTTATTGTTCTGTTTAATACTTATTAACATGTGTATTGACTTTATTAATGTACTTATATGTGTTTATTTCCATAATTCTGCTCAGTTTTTCTTAACTCTAGGCTGACAGTGTATTAAAAAAAAGTCTACCAAATATTTGTATGTATTGCTAAACTGATTGCTTTAAAATTGCTAATTAGGAATAGAAGCAGGATAATAATGAAAGATTTTTCTGCCTCTTTAAAATACTCATGGAGGCAATGAAAAATATTTCTGCATAAAATTCTAAAATGGCTTCTGGTTTGAATTTATACTCAAGTTTGATGCTGAAAGAGAAAAAGAAAGGAATAAGTTTTTTTGACTTAGTTTCTGTGGAAAATTCAGTGTTACCGGCACCAGCAGCTCACCAAGAAAGATATCATCCCAGCAATTCTCTATAAATAATTTATAAAGCCATACTTAACAGTATGGCTTTTTAAAAATGCCTCTTGCAAAAAAGTTGAATTGCATCATTAAACAAAATCATTGAGAGCAGCCAGGGTGCTTTTTAAGCAGCGAGATTTCAGGGAGTGCAGAATAAAGCAGTTAATCTGTAAAACTCTCTTAAATCATTGCATTAGAAAGGTCATGAGCACATAAGTATGATTTAAACATGCTTTTTTAACACCTAGAAGAATTACTCTTCTACACTAGCCTATGCATTACATCCCTGAAAGGAAATTATTTTCTGGATAGACTGACGTCAAATAAAGCCATTAAAGAGAGGTCCAATATGGTTTAACAACTAAAATTAAAGAGCACCATCAACAAAACCCTCTCATCTAAAATAAGAGATGTTACTATACAAAATTTGAATTAGTTTAACAGCAACCAGTCCTCACAGTAACTAATAAAGTTTTGTTTCACAAGGAAAAAAAAACAACATTAGTTTTCAGGAAGGGACAATGAGTTCAAAAGGCAAATTAACACCCTAATGTCCATCCAAAAAATAGCTGCCCTCAAATTTCCTCTAGACAGAATACATTAGAAGTGCACTCACAAAAGGCTGATAGCATTTTAATTAATGGAGAACACTTGTGGGCCATTTAGTGTTGCTAAGAATTAGGCAAGCTAATTGATCCAGCACAGGTGCATGTAATTGAGAAATATGCCTAAGATTCACAGTTAATTTACTCTGGGACTTCTGTAGATACAGAAAAATTTAATTCACAGAAGTGTCTAAAATGAAATAGGTAAAAGACAATCACACTTACTGAAAGACAAAAAAGAACAGTTTGACTAAGAAGAATGATGCTACAAGTTCAGTTATACAACACATGAAAGACAGAAATAATATTTCTTATTTATTTATTTTATTAATTCACACAATCTAATTTGGGAATACTGAACTATAAAAATTGCACAGTGGAAACTTGAGGATTAAGCTGAATACTTTCATAATAAAAATAACACTGGGATAGGGATACATAATTTATTATTAACAATTTTAAAATACACTTCCTATTTAAACTGCTTGGCAATTAAGAATATTTTTTTAGGAAATAAAGAAATGTATTTGCCCCAGTTATTTTTTCTTTGGTAACTTTTTCCTTTGGTTATGAGTTTTATGATTTTACATTTTTGCAATAAATAGAAAAGAGTTTCAAAATTAGTGATGTGATTTCAGATTTCTAAATAAATACCCATACCTTTAAAATCACCAATTCTGTACCCTTTGAAATTATTGTTGTGCATTTTCATTGAATTTCTTAAGAAACAACAGTAGGGGTTTTTTTTCAATAGTTACTTACACATACAGTCTGTGTTTATGAAGTCTTGCTCTTCCGTATATAGGACTGGAGTCTAGTGCTCTCACACAATATCTAAAGAAACTAAATACTGTATGTGGAAGAGCTCAACTTTTATGTATTTTGGCAGCTGTTAGTTTTCCAAATACAACCTGTAGGCTCCTGAGTGGTAAAACAGGAACTTTAAACGTGCAGAAACTTCACAATAGTCAGTTGCTTAATGTAGGCAAAATAAAGTGCCCAGGAGAGGTGTACGGGCCCAAACTCCCACTGTTAGTTAAGCCTGTAGCTTCAGTTAGGACCACTGCAAGAGAGGGACCTAAATCCCTCAAGGCTATAAAGTATCAAATCTTCTGAAAGATGTCTTTCATGTAAGACAATCAATGCAAGTAACCAAATCCAGCAGTGAAAACCACTCAGCTGCTATCTACCTCTTTCCATGAAAAAATCAACTGAGGGCATACTTACATGCAAAGGTCTCAGAACACAATGCTCATACACAAAGAGGGATTACAGAATCAGGGTAATAAAAAAAAAAAAAGAAGAAAAACACAAGAATCAAACATGGCTTTTAAACACACCAATGTCTAACACTTGAAGGAATAAGAGACATCCCTCGTAATGTGGTCTGAAGACCTTTTTTGTCTACTGGGAAATAATCATATAAACTACATTTGAAAAGTCTGGAAAGTAGGATCCAAGTTCTAAGATTTACCAGTTCTTACTGAATGGCACCCAGCCCCAACAAAATGATCAGAAAAAACCAACCAACCAACCAACCAGGTTTTTTTACAGCAGGGTAGAACAAATATAAAAATAAAGGCTTGTAACACCCTTAAACATAATCTGTTGTATAGACATGAGAAGACCTGTGGTCACCCAAATCTGTGGGTTAACTTGAACACAGGAAGATTGAGATGGGTGATTACTTTTCTCTCACTTTCTACGTTTTCTTTAAAATACAAAAGGAAGTCCATTCACAGCTGCTAGCTGTCATGTTTTCAAAGAAAACTTCCTCATTTTCTATTAATTTTCTTGGAAGTTTATTTACTATCTTTATGAGAAAGTTTAGGGCAATATGCACCATTTGACACTGCTCTTGGAGAATTCTGAAAGTAGCTTTAAGATTGTCTCAAACTTTTCTCCAACTTTGCTCTGTTGCTTAACTCCAGGCAAGCCTGTGCTGAGGGTGTCTTGCAGTAGCTCCTTGCTTAGCAGTTTAGGTTTATTTTGGATCCTGTTCTGTGAGAATATCTTCTTAATTGAATAAGAATGCAAGACACTTAACTAAGATCATACTGAATCAGTGCTAAATTTTTTTTGGTGCATCCATCATTACTGCAGTAAACTCAGCTACCTGCAACTGTTTGTGTTGTTTGTGCTATTTTTCCACCTTCTAACTTTGTACTGGGGTATACTGCAGTATACGTGCAGTATATATCCTATCCCTTGTTTCTTTCCATACATAATACCCCACTTTCATCAGAAATTTGAGAAGATAAAATGAAATGGAACCATTAAAAGGCCCCTTATATGTGTCATAGTTTACCTAGGCATAAACAGAAAAACTTAGATGCATATCCAAGGTTTACATCTTTTACTCTGTTGTTAAACATATTATTGATGGTGTTCTTGGTGTGATGCTGATATAATGTCTGAGGCCTTTTTATTCACTTTAGCAAATAATCAGAAATATTTGCATATTACTAGATTTTATGCTATTAGACTGCCTTTAAGATTGAGATATTTTTAGTATTTCTAGGTGGGGTGAACTTTTCTCTGCTGTTTCAACTGGCAGAATTTCTCTGGTACAATCTCTACATGATACCATCTGATGCTGGGACAAGCAAGCTATTGATGAAAATTTCAAGAAAATTCTTATGCCAATTTCAGTGCCCTATAGCCCTTGAAGACCTGTGCAGCTCATAGTACAAAAAAAATAACAAACAGAATTTATTCTCTGAAGTATTTCTCCTTGCAGTTTCTTTAAAATAAGAGATATGTCGTGGGTCAAATCTTAATGTGGAAGGTAAGTCTCCAAGGGCTATCAAGACGTATAAGCCAAACATATTTAGAAGCACTTTTTCTTTATTGAACTGCTCTGTTCTCGATGTATTGAAAGTGCCTTTCTAACTGTTAATGATAATTCAGAATTATATAGGGCATTAGCTCTGCTTTTGCTATGATTGAGGACTCTTTTCTGTCTAAAGGTCAACCATTCTGAGTGCTCTGAAATTTGCATGTTTACTCAGATTCTTCTAAAACTTTCATCGCTTGATTTAGCTGCAGGAAAGTGATGGCAATCAGATTTAGAGTCACTGAGGTAAAAGTCCTTATGATGTGGTGCTCTGAATAAATTGCTTTCAGTTCTTGTATTCTATTAATGATCTTCTAATGCACATATTTGGCTCAAAGAAGAACCTATGGTACCTGATCTCAATTACTCAGTTTATCTCTAATACACATGCTACTTAGCATCTCTCAAGCAAAAGTAATATTGCAGTAATTTCTGTAATAATAGTTAGACTCTTCAGATTGGCACATGTCAAACAATCATACCCAAGACTGATGGCTATGTATTTGAGAAGACATCCTTCAGAGAATTTCTGGAAATTCAGAGTTTCCTGTGTTTTGGGCAGTGAAATGGATGTGCCTTTTTGAAAAGAAGGCAAATCATATGCTGGGCTGCATTAGGTGAAATACTACCTGAAGGCTGAGGGAGGTGATCCTTCCCCCTTACTCTGGTAGCAGTGACAAAACCACATTTGGAGTGCTGAGTCCAGTTCTGGGCTCCCCAGTGTAAGAGGGACATGGACATACTTCAGAGAGTCCGACAAAAGCCACAAAGACAGCTAAGGGGCTGATGCTTGTGTTCCTGTGTGGAGAGGCTGAGACAGTTGAGAATGTTTAGCTGGAGAAGAGAAGGTTCAGGGCAGGGTGGAGGAGGATCTTCTCAATGTCTGTAAACACCTTCAGGGAAGGTGCAAAGAGGATGTGGCCAGGCTCTCTTCAGCAGTATCCAGTGACAAGAGCAAAGGCAGTGGACAAACACTGAAACACAGGAGGGTCCATCTTCAGGAAACTTCAAGAAACATTTTTTTCACTGTGAGGATGACTGAGCACTGTCATAGGTCGCCAAGGAAGGTGGTGGAGACTCCCTCACTGGAAATATTCAAAACTTGTCTGGATGGGCAGACTGCTTTCAGTATTCCTGGCCAAGCAGGGAATTGGACCAGATGACTTCCACAGGTCCCTTTCACCCTCAACCACTCTCTGATTCTTTGTTTTACCAGAGTTTATAGAATTTGATGTGCTTGATGATATCTTGAATGCCTATAAGGTAGGACTAAGAGTCAAATTATTTAGGTATTTGAGGCAGGTTATCCCAAAGAAATAATGCATTTAAAATCACCATATTTGAAATTAACATTCCAATATTTTTCTATTTCCACTAAAAATTTATCAACAGTTCTAATCAGAAGTTCTTCAAAATTATCTAGCAACAAAAATTAGTTAATCCATCAGAGAATTAAAACTTATGAATGGGCGGAGCTTCTGAAGTTTTCCAAGTGGCTTTACCTTTGTAACATAAATCAAAAGTGAGTATTACATACTCACATGGAAATGTAGCAGAAATTTTAAAAAAACACCAACATAATTTTAAATAAAAGATTTCAAAGAAAATTTCCTCTTCTATATATTCCCACCCCTTTTTCATATATTCCCATCTTCCTGATATATGATAAAAGCATTTAGAAGTAGAGGACTGCAACTGTACTATTTATCAATAGGATCTAAGCTACCTCTCCAAAAGTGCTGAGTCAGCACAAGGACTGTCAGATCGCACTGAGATTTAGAATGTGTTAGAGAAATATTTGGAATTACTTCCAGTAGTGTCAGAATTATTATAATCTGTAAAAACAAAACAAAAAAAAAATCAAACCAGTGCTACCATTGCTTTCATATTGTTTAAGATACTTTGTACACATTCAGAGACATAATTTTTGCAGTCCTGATCAGAATGGTAGGCTGTGTAAGATTATGTGATGAATCACTATTGAAATGTTTTACACTACTTATTGATACAGGTGATAGCTATCTACAACAAAATAGAAACTGGTCCATTTTGCTAGTAGACATCGAATTTCAAAGTGCTAAGACATATCACTGAGGTGTAAAATAAGTAAGAGTGTCTCAGTAGCATGTATATTCAAAGAAAGCTGCAAGCCTTCATCTTCTAAGATTTTGCTACACAATCACAGTAACCCCTATTTTGTAATGCGAACTGCTTCTCATGCAGATAAATATTCTGCTGTTTCTTTTGGAGGTAGAATTTCAACTGAACTTCACTACGAGTTATTTTTGTCCCATTATCTAGCTTTTTTTTCCTAGATTTTTTTTTTATAAATTAATTAAGATATATTGTTGTGTGATTTTACAACACCAACAATGAGGCTAGCATATAATACTTTAATTATGACCCCTACCCAGGATTTCTAAGTACTAAATAGACGTAGAAAATGACAAATGATGACAGAAGTTTTAGTAAGGTTTAAATTAAAAAATCTACAGTAAATAATCATGCAAAGCATAATTTAGCTACCTTGCATGGGATTCACCTCACTTATCTTTAAACATGGCAACTGAGGTGTCTAACTAAACTGCTTACTGTGGACACCAACATAGTCCTTTCTTGGAAGTGATTAATCTGGCCTATCATGGATACCTAATTAAGCATAAGAAGAGACATCTTCTGGGTATGTCTACATCTTTCTCCAAGAGGAGTCTTGGCTATTTAGCTTACATACATTTATCTTTGAGGTGCTTACGGAAGGGATAATATGATCCATCCAGCTGCACACTGCATATACGATATGTGAACTTGTAAGCCATTTTTTTCCCCAGCAAAATCTTTTAAGAGTAAATGACCTTTTCCTTACTACTTGTTCCTTCAAAACTATTTTGTTTCTTTTTCTCTCCTTACTTCATTTTGAGTAAATTTTCATGATAATCCCAAAACATTTCATCACTTGGTATTTGTATGAAGAAAGCATTTCCAGAGGTATGTTCTATTCAAGTGTTATTCACTTCTCAAGTAAAAGCAATCCCAACAGCTTTTCAGTTATTTGTGTGTGATTTTCCTCACCTTTATTTCAACTTCTATGTCATTTCAGTAGCCAAACCTCAGAAATAGTAGGTGGACTATTCTTATAGTAGTTTCAACGGTGCTCATACGGATTATGATATGCATTTCCTATAGACTCAGCCTAAGCTTGGGTGGTCTATTTGCACTCTCCTATTCTGTTGCAAGCTCAATATCTTAATTTACTATCTACTATCCATCATCCTTAGACCTTTTTTAGCATTACAAATTTCCAAGGCTCTCTCTCCCTTTGAATTTCATTTGAGAGTATTTTCTCCAAGATCTGTTATCTTACATCTTCCATTCTGAACCACATTTCATTATTGCTCAGATGTTTCTAACTTACCTGCATGTTTCATCTCTACTATCTTGTTTCTTTCATTCTTTCAATCCCTAATGTGTGACCATAGACATTTGATATCGGTAGGCAAATTTAAGCAGAAACATAAAAATGTCTTTGATTACATCTTGCTGTTGTCATGAATGTAGTGCACCATATTGCAAGGTCATGGTACAATGATATCCACGTCCACAGACTAAGCTGTTGTTTTTTACTTTACATAGTCTCAGGTGTAGAGATTCCATTTGCTTTGGATAAGATTTATTATGATTAATTTAGCTATGTGATTTAGATGCCAAAATACCTACAGTCCAGTACCTTAATCCTGATGAATGTGACTGTGGCTCAAATTCCTTTTTTTTAAAAAAATAAGCATACTTGGAAAAACAATACATAAAGGTCTCCAGAGGTACAGGATAAATTCTGAAAAAATTTGCTTTTTTGTCATTAATCTCCTTGAAGTCTTCAGTAAATGGCATAACTGATCCTACAAAGGTCTTTGACAAGATCTGCATATTGGTTTTGTGAAAAAATATTCAAACTCATGAAGTAACATCTCTTTAACAGAACTGACACAAAATTGGATGATTTGAAAGATTATAAATTTTTAAGAGACTTCTCATGCACTGTCTCCTAATAATAATACACTTCATGACAGAGGGACTAAACTACTGTACAGAGATAATATCCAGAGAAATAATAAAAGTTTACTTTTCCAAGATGCTTGGAAATAGCTATGTTTAGTATGTATTATATTTAAGAAGGAAAAACTAAGAGTGTCAAAAGCCACAGATGTAAACTCTGAAATCAAACAGGGAGACAGAAAATGAGCTCTCTTTACCTTAATAATTTCTGGCTGCATAGCGTAGAACTAGAATTTGAACCAGCACTGAGAGTATTTACAGTTTGGGATCTTTCCCATCAATATCCTCATGTAGATGAGAACAAAAAATGATGCTGAACTGCCAGAACTTTAAACAAGTAAGATGTATTTCATTCCCCTTAATTTCTTTCAGCTGATTTGGGCTCTGTCCAGCCCAAGTGACAATGATAGACCCCTTACTGTATATTCTGCTTTCAAAAGGGATTAGAAATGTCAGTGTGTCCATGAGAATCTTCTACTAAGAAAAACAGACATCAGGATGTAAACGTATGGTTGTTTTATTTTAAGAAAAGAAGAATAAGTAGAAAAATGTAAATGTTTAATTACATAAAGTCCATTAAGTACGTAACTTCTGAGTTCTCGTTTTATCTACTATATTTAATGTCAAAGGAGGAAAGGGGCTTATTATCGTTCATAAGCTGCTTCTGCTGTTTGAAAAACCTATTTTTTTCTCTTGCTTCTGTGTTTTCTGGCTTAGCATTTGCATCTACCACTGCCACTTCAGCATAAGTGAAATATAACTCCTTCTGCCCTTGCAGATGGCCTGGCATACGTTTGGATTTTCTTACTCTGACCATCAATGGCAGTACCCCAGCAAGTTAAATTTGATGTAGACTTGTCATAAAAAAGACAGAAAGAGTCATGAATATCATCAACACATTGATATTAAAATAGTGAACAGGCATCCCTTAGTATAACTATCAAACAGAAAGAGTGGCAATATGTAATCCTATGGGATATGCACTGAGAAATATCCCTTGGAGGTTTCACATTCAGTCAGGGAAGGCATTACCCATATCATGTTTAACAGAGCACTGATCTAGCACACATCTGCATCAGCAAATGGGTGGCAACAGCTACCACTAAACAACTGCAATTACATATATGCATGGATGAAGAAACCAGTTAGCATTCATAATGCCTAGTGACAGAAGCTTCCTTTACAAGATGTTTTATATGCGTGTGTGGTCAAAGTACACAGAGAGAGTCACCCACAGCATAGATTTCATCAATTAAGCAGAAATGTCTCATAGGTTTGCAAAAATAATCTGAAAAATTGAAAAGAAAGAGAAGAAAGAAATAGAAGCAAAGAATAAAGAGTCAAGTACCCTTGTGTGTTGGAAAGATAAAACAACGGCATTGAAATCAGAGAATCAATTCTGCTATTTTAAAGCACATTGATTCAGTCAGGGAAGTTATGGCAAAGATCCAAGCAGACAAGAAAAGCGACAGAAGTGCTGCTGTTCTCTTCTGGCTGGAGCCTAGAGGGAAATAATTTTTTGCTGAGGGAATTCTAAGGCTTTGGCAATACAGCAGCATCAATAAAGACTGAGTGGTCTGAAGTAAGAAATTAAGACCCCAACCTTGCAGCCAGTTCAGAGCATTTTTATCAATCATCAGCCTATAATTAGCCTGTGCAATAGCTTTCATTAAAATTGTGCAGCACTCACTCTTAAACCATGAGCTGATCCATTTTCAAGATATTTTCCTTGCATAACAGCCATTGGAGAGGATTTCTATGATATATTAAATTTAAGCCATTTATTTTTGCTGATTACTCAAATATTTACAGCGTGACCTACCAGCTTCTTCCCTTTGGATACAATCATGGAGTTTTCACTGCTTTATATGCTGCTTGAATATACAAGAACAGGAAAGTGAGCGCATGTGCTAACAGCTGTTAGAGACATATGGCATTTTAAAGCTGGTGCAAATATTTACACACATGTGGATGGATGTAGGCAGATCTTCAGCTGACAGCAGTCATTGCTATAATCTGCAGTTTTTGTTGTGCAGTGCTTATGGAAAAAGACAAACAGGCAGTTTACAGTAAACTCAAGTGAACAGTAGGAAATAAAAGTAGTCTCTTGGCTTTTCTTTTTAAAAATATGTCCATTTCTCAGAACTGCAATATACCAGTAACTCTGCTATGTTGATATCTTAAAAAATGCATTCAAGATTGCAGGTTAGAAAGATCCAAGATATCAGAAAAATCTTAATGCAAAAATAAGCTGAAGCTGAAACAGTGTTTATGAATACATAGAACAAATAGATTATATCAGTAAAACAATTTTAAAGAAAGCCCATAGTGACTGTGTTGTATATTATTGATAGTGACAATCATATTTACATTGAAATTCTTACTAATGTCTGTTTCAATCACTTTTTTCATGTTGATACTATTTAAAGAGAAATGGAATTATTTGTTCATCTTCCTTTTGATGTACCACTGGGATAGTGAGTCATGCATGAAGTTTAATAAGCCTCGCTAATTTTCTGACAATTCAAGCAGCTATTGATTTTACCCATTGTACGTATTTGGCTCATGTTTGAAATAGGCTCATTTGTGAAACTGAAAAGCGTGTCGTTCATTAAAATGGAATGCTAAGCTTTACTCTAAGCAAAACAAACTTGTCCTAAATTAACAACTGCTTCTGGAGCCAAGTGAGACTGGTCTTCAGACTATGTTTTAGAGTTATTTTGCTCAGCAAAGGTTTACTTATAAATTGTATCCACTGTTCATTTTCTAAAATAAAATGTCTTTATTAAAAAGTATATTATTTTTAATTGTCAGAAATATGATAATATAAGCTCATACAGTTTATTTGGCCTTTTACATCATCCATGACATCAGCTGTGATATGATTAGATGTGTTTATCATTTACTGGGTGTATTCATATATACCAGCGCAGACCTGATTTACTGTATTGTTGTTATGACAAGACAGCGTTTGAGTCTTAGCTGGAATTGCAAATATAGGGCCCAGAGGTGAAAATGGTATGACAAAAGAGGAATCTTAATCATAAATGCAAGAGCTATGTTGGTCTTTTTAACACAGAGAACAGACTAGAAACTATATTCTAGTATTAGACTTTCTGTTAACTGAACCAAATAAATCCAAGTCCTTAAGTTACCAGTCCTAAGATGGAGGAATTAAAAACAGGAGGAGACCTATTTTCCACTGACACTTTAAGTCAGCTTCATCAAACAAAAGTTTTCACATTATTACTTTCTGTGAAAAAAAAATTTTTATAGGAAAGAAATGAAATAAATCATTTTATAAGATGATTTGACTGTAAATGACAAATATATGCACTTGAATTTTAACTTTTCAAAGTAAGGCTGCAGTGAAAACTTTTTTGAGTGGTCATTCTAAATTACTTTTATTGGGTTCAAATTGAATATAAATATGTTAGCTTATGTCTACTGATTTACTATTGCTTTTATTTTTTTCTTTGAGAATTTGTAGCCAGTTGGATATTTACAATATATTGAATACCTCATTGAGAGAGAAAGTGAGTCCACTTCTTTTAACTGTTTAAGGTTTTAATGGATTTTAGAAATTGGTGAAAATGTTGTCATGTGAGGCTTTTTTTTTTTTTGTTGCTGTTAGTTTGTTTGCTTTTAACTTTCCTCATATGGAAGTTTTCCCAGCTGTGCTACTTTTAAATATTGTATCAAGGAAAAAAATTTTTTCTTCAGTCACATTACTCTTCATTCCCATGGAAAGACCAGTACACCTGAGATTGGTTCTCACAACTTTCTCCACAAAAAGAGTCCACACTTTTCCACTTATCTGAGATAATGATTTCTCATCTGACTCAAGAAATTCTGAATAGTGTTTAAATTCAAAGTCTCTGCATGGATTCTCTCATTTTATCTACTTATGGGCTATACAGATAAAGGCAGTAAGACAGTTCTGAATTTCATTTGTGATGAAAACATTGTGAAAAGAACTAAATAGCTCTTTTGGGTTTTTTTAAGGTTTGTGTGGTTTTTTTCTGGTTGGTTTGGGTTTTTTTAATTTCTTTGGTTGGTTTGTTTTGTTTGTTTCTTTTTAATGGCAGTAACATTTTGTTCTCAGATACACCTTCCTCTACAAAACCATTCTCACAAGGGCCTAGATCGAGCAGATCAACAACTGGAAATGCCAAAGAATTAGGATTACAGTTTGGTGGGGGTTTTTTTGGTGTTTTTTTTTGTTTGTTTTGTTTGGGTTTTTTTTGTTGTTGTTGTTTTTGTTTTTGTTTTTGTTTTTGTTTTTGTTTTTGTTTTTGTTTTTGTTTTTGTTTTTAAATTCTACCTCACTACTACTTTCCTAATCTACTACCGTAATTGCTGGGAAGAAAACAATTTATTTCTTTGTTAGTCTTTGCTTCTGTAACATACATGTGTACTTGGTCCTCTCTCCCCATATGTTTTCATTTTCTGCTATTTTTATATTTTGAAGGTAGAGAAAGAGCCCTTGAGACAATTAAAAGTATTACTCCTTTAAGATATGTTATACTGCATCTCTTCTATGCAAAGATTTCTGGGTTTTTTGTTTTAAGTGCCCTCTAAACAGGACTACTTTCATGCAAAACTCCCTTTGCAAGACATATTTGACAGTATGAAGGACAGAAAAATTTTTTCTTGCTTCATTTTCTCCAGAATAACAAAACTAGTTCAGATGGATAGATCAATTAAAAGGTCCCTTCACATCAGAGAGTACAGTTTCAGCTGTGAATAAATGTTATGGTATCGCCAAATCCTGATGTCGTAGAAACAATTATAGAATGCTCATACAGAATATGAGTTCTTGCAAACCATCTTACTATAAAGGCTTTTATTTTTACTATAAATGTATGAAAAATAAGGACATCTGGAGACATATCATCATCTACTGAATATAGCTGGTGATGTCTATTGCAGTAAGAGCAGAACTAGGCCTTTAATATTCACTACAAAAGTGTTTACATAATGATCACCTGTATGAAACGGTTTGCTTCATGTCAGAGTTCTGCAGTTACCTTTTTATGACTTACTTGTGAATCTTTTATAGTCAGATTATAGTTTCATAAACCCATACGTAACATAATATTCTATTTTCAAATGAGTGCTTCAAGAAAATCAGTTCACTTTTTTTTTTCCTGTTTTCTAAGTAGCCCCTAAATGGTACATTGAATACATTCTTAATGAGAAAAACTTTTGAAGGAATACTATATTTTGTGTTGTCTATCAGTCCCCAGAGTACAATTAAGATATTTAGTCTAAGATAAATAATCTCTATTATATTTTCTAGCCTGCTTAAATTCCCAAGAACAAAATCTCCATGCTCCCTTGATTACCTTTGAAATATCAAGAACTCATAATGCAAATGACTGTGTGCTTCAAACAAAAACTAAAGTGTCTGGCATCTGCTCTGTGAAGCCAGTACATTTAACACATAACAGTCTAAATAGTTATCCGAGCAATGGGCCCTTGCTTCTCCAAGCATTCTTTCACAGGTGTAAGTAAACCTCTTCTATTTCCTAAATGCCTATACTTGTTCTCTACTTTGGACAACACCCCCTCTGTGCTCATGAAATGGCAGAGACAAAAAGGGAGCTGCCTATGAATATTACTGCAGAATGGCTTTAAGGCAAAATATTTGTAATTCTACTTATTAGGAG
The DNA here is from genome assembly GCA_035583135.1 of Lophotriccus pileatus. Taxonomy (NCBI): domain Eukaryota; kingdom Metazoa; phylum Chordata; class Aves; order Passeriformes; family Tyrannidae; genus Lophotriccus; species Lophotriccus pileatus. The sequence continues at coordinate 60,431,818 of JAWWES010000001.1, forward strand.
GCTGCTGTACAACAGCACTATTTATTGGGGGCTGTGGATTGCAGAAAGGGCTGTGGATTGCAGAAAGAGAGATGCTGACTCAAACGCAAACTTTTTCCTATGAAAAAGCATAGAGCACTTTCTAAAACTCTGTTTTAAGACAAAAAAATTTTTTAGTGAAGCAAACAGTTCAATAAGCAACAGGGTATCATTTCTTTTATGAAGCCTCAAATAATGGTGCTTTTATTTGATAGCTTTCCTTGTCTGTGCTTCAATCCAAAGAAAAAGAAATAAATAAAAGGTTTTAAATTATTTCATCAATTATATGTAGGTATGTATAATTTTATTGGAATTCTGCAGAAAAGATGGGTGAGAAAAACATAGTTAGCATTTTGAAACCATTTGAGAGTACTAGATATATTTCTTTTCTCTTTGGGTGTCACTAAGCTTCAATATAAAGAGAATAGTTATTATCTGAATTGTTAACAATCAAGCAGACTTGTTCAGGATATTTTATGATTATTTTCAGACATTACCATACTCACATTCTTTTGCTTAGATCAGTTTTTCTGGTTTTCACCTCTACCTGTGTATTTGCATACCTGCTTTTGCATACTCTACTATGACTAATAAAATACTTTAAAAATATATAACTTGACTAGTTCTGAAAGTATAAACTTGCAAATGAGCCAGTGGAAAACTCCCTTATCTTTCTCTTTGTCCCTCTTGTCAGATTTACAGGTGTCTTTCACCCTGTTTTTGAAAGAAAATTTGCCAGTAAGTAAGATAAGATTGGACATTTTCCAAAATTTTACTCTCTTTAACAAAGATAGAAAATGAAGAAAACTTGTGTGATGTTTTAAACTGGTAGAGCCTCGAATATCAAAGAACTGTGCCCAAAGTGAGAGAAAATGTCTTCCTATGAACTGTACACAAACCAGTTTGCAAGTGTTCTGTCTTCTCTAATCACACTGCTTTTACAACATCTGTGGTCTCATCAGAAGGCTCAGTAAGTAATCCTTCTTGCTGAAACATGTGATAGGTGATTAGGACTGGAGAAAGATCATCTATTTCCCCAAACAATATTTCCCTGGTAAATACATACCTTAGAGGTTTTGTTTTGTTTTTGTTTTTTGTTTTTTTTTGTTTGGTTTGGGTTTTTTTGTTTGGTTTGGGTTTTTTTGTTTGTTTTGGTTTTGGTTTTGTTTTTTGTTTGTTTGTTTGTTTGTTTGTTTGTTTTTTATAGTTACCATGCAATTCTGTCTCATCATGAATCTAAAGAGTTATTTCCTGGCAAAATAATCTTTAACTGGATTCAGAGTAAAGAAAGTGTTTAAACACTTGCCATACAACTGCTTAATTTGGATCCTCAAAGCCCTAACACAGCTTCCTTTTATCCTTGGAAATATGTAGTAGCCAAAGCTTCTCCTATGACATTCATTAGAAGTTCATGCTACTTTTCTATGCATGGCCAGGGCACACCTGTTTGACAGTGCTGATGAGTTCAGCACTTACCGTTTTCTTTTAACATACCGTTGGTTTACTTGCAAAACCTCTTCCTATAGTCACAATGACAGCCGTTTAATCATATTAATCTCTGCACAAAATGTGGCTGACAGCTGTCACACCCTTTACTTGCAGCTCAGGAGCTCTCCAGTTCCACGTTAGGTCTCCGTGTAACTGGACTGCATGAGGAAAATTTTATAACAAATAACAAATAACTCCATATGAACTTTATTGGGACAATTGAGTCATGAGTTTCAGTGAGGAAGAGTAATGTGATGGCTTCTGATCCTTGATTCAATGAATAGTAGAAATAAACCAGTAAATTGTCATTATTGTACAAAAAGGCGAAAAGTAATATCTGAGTTTAAGGATCATATACAAGAAAACATTTATATATTTATCTATTTATCTGTCTGCTGAATGAAGAGAAAGATACAGAAAATTATACCAAATCTGATAATTTGGAACAATTTTATATTGAATCTATCTAGCAAAGGAAAGTAGTAGGATGAAATTCAGGGTACAACACAATTTCAGTTATTGTATTTAAAGCATTCGTCATTACAATTAAAAGTTGAAAAATGTAAAAGTATGAACTTTGCTGATGTTTAGTTGATTACATTAATCTACTAAGTTATCTCAGTGCTGAAGGAGATAACAGAATCATTCAACACAATGTTAGCCACTGTAAGCTTGTTTTCACCATTATCAATATTTAGGTATCTTGATCTACTTTAATACAGAAGTTGCATAAAATGTATATACACTACTTTTTTCTTTGACTCAATTCCAGATTAAAGCCTTTAGCTCAGTAAAACAGAAAAACGACCCCTCTATTTTCAAAATCAAACTGATAACTTATTTTAGTTTTTTAGCTTCATCAAAAGTATGAGATAAGAGACAGCTATTTGCAAGAGGACAATATTTTAGCAGAAATATTTATTGTTTTTTTAGCCACATAGGGAAAGTGTTACAGAATATATAAAAAGGGTGTATGGATAATGTTATGGGGAATGCAATCATGGTAAGTAATGCATGTAGAAAAGAAAAGAAAAAGAAATGACATAGCTGAGAGGGTGTAGAAGCATTAAACTTTTTACTTCCACATCTAGTCTGACTACAGAATGATATCAAACTAGTTTCATCAATCATGCGATATAAATATTAGACTAAGGTTAGTTCTAATCTCCTTAAAAGTACGTAATTGTTAAGGTTGGATTAAAACCTGGAGCAGGATTTAACCAGTGGAAAGACAGTTTCCTGGACCAGGAAACCAAGATATAGAAAGAGGAACTGTCCTGGCCCCAGATAAGTACTTGAAAGCTGCTGTGACTAACAG
>JAWWES010000001.1:60434741-60457107 GCA_035583135.1 Lophotriccus pileatus
TCCTTTGCTAGCCGTGGAACTGCAGCCCCTTGCTCTCACACAGGGCAGGGGCCTGCATGCTGCACACCACCAGGGAGATCCCAGCGGACTCTTTGTTTCCCTGAACCCAAATCGGGTCACGTAACAAATTAAGTGAATCCACCTAACTTATTTGTAGTAATGCAGCATTATTTTAGAGATAACAGAAATACTTTACCCTTGAGTGGGTCCTTCTGGCATTCTCCTGAACTTGCATTCATGCTGAGATTCTTATTTGCAAGTATAAAAAAGGCTATCCCTTCTAACTCAGCATCTGAAGGGAGGATGAAATTTAGTTCTAGTACTTGCCACCTATTTAACATTTAGTTAACTATTTAACAAAGTGGTAACATATCAAACCTCAGAATTTCATTAAAATTACAAATTTAATTAAAAAAGTTATTTCTTCTGATACTTCTAATTTTCTTTTTGCTTTTCCCATCTAATATCCAGTATCTGCTGTATTTTCTGATTCATATTTTTAGTCAAATCCTTCTTTTTTTAACTCCTTTCTTTGCCTCCCCCTAACCCCCAGCAACTCATTCATTGAAATCTTTTGGATCTCAGTCCATTCTGAGGAGCAATGGCTTTATTCCCTCCCACACACGTAGGAAGAAAGAAAGAAATGTACACTTGCAAAGACAAAATCAGAATTAACCTTTTTAGTCAGTTTAGTTTGCTGACACACAAAGACCAGCACAAATGCCACTGGTAAAATGATGTTCATGTGTCTTTTTAATTATCTAAAAATATTGGAAGATTGAGATAACTGATAGTTTGATGTTTTTCTATACATATTAAACAATCTTAGATTAAATCACATTTGTATGAAAACTAGTATGATGATGAACAATTTACATAATAGTCCTCTATTTCTTAATAAAAAAAAAGAAAATAGTAATAGTCCTCTTGTTTCTGGATGTTTCTTTTCTTTTGCAACACCTGCTGAATAAAACTGAATCGTTTGAATAGAAAAAATTGCAAGCCTTTTTTTTTGGATAATTTCTCTTGTGCTGTTAGGCAAAAAATTGCAGAAAATTTTCCGAGTAGTAGCATGGCTTCTGTAATTTTATGTGTGCTTTGTGAATTTGTAAACTTTTGAAGAGGAAAAAGAAGAAACAGCCTATCATACCACCTTCTCAGTTATATTTTAATGAATTAAATTAGACATAAGTGAAATAGTATATAGTATTATCCCCTCTTCCATTTATCACCATAATCACACCACTGCATAAAGACATAGAGATCCAGTATACTTTCCAAATAATTCCAAAGAGACAAATTTTTTAAAATGAGATTTCTTATACAAGGCAATTTCTTATTTCTTTTGCTCTTCGATGCTCACAATTGACCTAAACCAGTGTATAAGGTTTATATTTCAGTGGTATCTACTGGAGGTTACACCATTTAGCTTCAATCTGTGACTATGAATACCTCTCTTATTATGACCATTTACTTGATGTTTTCACCACTGTATGTATTAGAAACACAAGTGCTATGAAAGCCAGTAGAAGTTTTAGAGCTAAGGTTTAAAATATAGAAACTGAAAAATTCAGAAGCAAAAAAATACATATGCTAAAGGCAACTATCCTCTTGTTTCTTTCTATTCTATGCTCATTGGTCACGGGATGACCTTTAAAGGTCCCTTCCAATACAAATCATTCTATGATTACATGATTATATGATTTTAGATGCCCATCTTAGGATAAATCCTGCCCTTCAAGACCTTATTTGTTTCCATGCAAAACACTAGAAACTGAAGAGGTATACATTAAATTACATGAGTTCTATCTGTGATGTATAAAGTTATTAAGTGCCTCCTAATGACGTGAATGCTTCATTAGAACTTGCAGGGTTTGCCTCAATGTGTTAAAAAGGGCCTTACAGTACATACATGTATGCACAACTTAAATAGTTGTGATTGGTTTGTTGTTTGGTTGTTTGAGTTTGTTTTTTTTTTTTTTTAATTTAAATATTCAGCATGTTCAGTGTTATCTAATTAATTTCACAAGAGGTACAAATATATTAAAACAAGTCTGCTTTGAATTTCTCTGGGTGTTTTTTTGTTTGTTTTGTTTTGTGGGTTTTTTTGTGGGTTTTTTTGTGTGGTTTTGTTTTGTTTTGTTTTGTGTTTTGTTTGGTGTTTTTGTGTGTGCGGTTTTTGTTTGTTTGTTTGTTTGCTTTTCCTTTTCTTGAAATACACATTTAACCTTTCCCCACACAACAAATTCAAACACTCACTAACCTTTAATTGGGTGCTTTGGAACATTAATGAAGATAAAAAGAAATACATCACTTATGGCACATACTTAAGATTTTATTTCATTGGGGAGTGGAACAGGCAAAAAAATCATCAGTCTATTCAAAAAGAGAAAAATAATTTGTCTAATGCTTTAGAAACAATTGAAAGTTCACATAAATAGATGGTCAAAGTGGTAAATGTGGGGGAAAATTGAGTATAATGAAGCCATAGCTTCCAAACCACTATAAAGTGTCACTTGTTAAAATTTGTTCAATCTTTAAATTTAAGTGCATCTTTCCTTTAACTTCTCAAGACCTATTGTGTAATGCAAGAGATCTAGGCAAGTCATCAATGTACTACATTACATCAGCGTATGAACTACAAGGTATGTGTCACTGACAATACTGGTAGTTTCAGTACAGCACCTTTGTGTAAAAAGGGTGGGTAGAAAGACTGCTGTAAGGCATAAAAATATTAATATGATCCCATTTTGACAAGCTTGTCTTCAAATGTAAGCAATCATTATTATATAATTTCATTGAATAATTCTTTAGGAAAGACTCAGTAATAATATGATAGTCATATCCAGAAGCCTACAATGAAACAAAGTGCTGTATATTTGTTCCTGAATTCCTTACACCATATGATGAATAGCAGCAATTATAGGAAAGAACAATATTAGTTTTACAGTTATTGTTGTTATCTTGAAGTACCAAGAATAAAATTCCATATTTCACTAGATAGTCCAATCACCACCAAAATATGTGACAGAGGAACATTTTATAATCTTTGTATTTCACACTGACTGCACAACTAGAAACTGGCAGAACAAAGTCATTTATATCTTTTTATTACCAGCTTGCAGAAGGCTTTGAGAATATGGGGCTAGTGATGGATATTTCTATAGCAGATGCTGTTTTATTCTATTTTACCATAGTATGTATACTTCAGATTAGTTCCACTGCAGTTCATTAGAGTGGCAGAAAGAGATTAACATAGGAGAAAATGACACACAACTTGCTTACTTTGTTGTTGTGGAAGGAACTATATTTTTATACAATTTAATTGATTGGCATTGTCACATATTTGTCAGCTCTTAAAATGAACATGGATTTTGTGGAATATGCATCCTTGCAGTGAAGAAAGCCAACAGTCTTCTGAACTGCATTAATAGAGTATTTTCAGAAGGTCAAGGGAAATGATCCTTCCTCTCTACTCTTACCTAGTGAGACACGTCTGGAGTACTGTATCTAATCCTGGACTCTCCAATATAATGGACACACAGACATCCTGGAGCAAGACTAGTGAAGGGCAATGACAATAAATAAGGGTTTGGAGTAATTCTTCTGTAAAAGAAGGCTAAGAGAGCTGGGACTGTTCAGTGTGGAGTGTAGAGGGTTCAGGGATTAAACAATCAATCTATATAAATACCTCATGGGATGTAACAAAGAAGATACACCTGATGCTCCACAGTAATGCCCACTGAGAAGACAAGAGGCAATGGGCCCAATTTAAAATATAGGAAATTCCACTTAATTGCAACAAACTCTAATTTTTTTTTTTTTTTTTAATCTGAAAGTGGTCAAACAGGAGTCCCAGCCCTTGGAGATATTGAAAACCTGGCTAGACATTGTTCTCGGTGACCTGTTCTAGCTGACACTGCTCTGAGCAGGGCACTAGGACCAGAGGATTTCCAGACATCCCTTTCAACAACAACAACTATGTGTGATACTGGGGTTGTTACACTGACTTTAGCATCATAGGAGGGCTAAAATCAGCATCTATTCATATTCATTCTTCTTGATCTTTACACATTTCAAATTGTGAGCCTTTCTAATAAAATTTTCAAATTGCAGTCATGATGTGATCATCTTAGAAAGAAATAACGATTAGGTATCCTACTCTGCTGACATGTTAAATGTCTACCAAATTATTTTCCTGAAATGGAAAGCAATAATTAAAAATATATTTTAAATGCATTCTTTTTCATAATGTTGTGTATTCACAGTTAGAATTCTAAGTTTTAAGATGTTCTTCTAAGCCCCTAATTCTGCTTTTATGTATTTGAATAAAATAAAGCCCTTGAAACATATACTCCATAGTGCTTAAGACAATTTAAGCTAATGCCATGAGAATGTTAGAGTTAGAAAGGTCTATAGCTCCTCTCAGATTATTCAGCATCCATCTAATTTTAGCACGTTGTATCTGAACAATGCAAATCCAGCATGTACTGCTTCCTTCGCTCATGTTGGTTAGCACTTGTTTACACACATCCTGAACTACAAATTTGGTAGTAAGATGGAAAGGGTATTTTTCTCCAACCAAAATTTATGCATTTGAGATAAAAATGAAGAATCATAATAACTGTTTGGTTTCTTTTACAAAAATCACATTATGTGTAGTAACTATTCTAAACAAATGTTATTTTCTGGTGTTGTTATTAAGTTGGTTTCAATGGTGTCTTTTCAGTGGACTGTATGTTTTTCCACTCCTTTGGTAAAAATAGTCCAGAAACCTAGAGACAAGACCTACTGGAGTGTCAAGAATTCAGTTATTGATTTAGAAAGAAGAAGTTCTTCAAAGAAATGTGGCCTCTCCATTTCTCTGTCAGGTGCAAGCCTCTCTTTCTGGCCTGTGAAGGAATCACGAGCTCACAATTACATTCCCCTGTGCCTACCACCTCCCTGCTCATAGCACATCTTGGTCAAGCCTTGCTAAAGCATTGATTTTTTTTTTTCTTTTTAAATTAACTTATTGTGCAGTAAAAGAGATTCACAGGGTAATCTCTGTTTCTGTTAAGTGGCATTTAAACAAAACACAAGAAGAGTCTTTAAATATTTTTGTTATCTTTAACACAGTGGCTTTTGTCTTTTCTGAAGGTGAAAACATTGCACTGACTTTTTTACTTTTTGTCTTCTTGCTGTCCACTTTTTTAATTCAACTCATATCTTACATAAAATAGACCCCACTCTGTTTTGATAGTTCCGGTCCTACTATAACTGCTCTCTTGTTCTAACTCCATTTTGAAGATGTGCACATTTCTATGCCAGCATGTCTTAGCAGCACATATATTTCTTGTATTTTTACTTGGTATAATCAGTTAAACTTGTCAGTTTACCCATTCCCATTTCTTACCTGTATCTTATGATAAATTACACTATAAATTGATGTCACAAGCCATTTAGTGAACTCAGATAACTTTAGCTCCTATTTTTGTTTACTTGTTTTCTTGTGTGGTTAATATATTATCATTAAAAGTTTCAAAATGTGAGTTAAGAAGAGTTTAAAAGAATGGAGTTGGCTCTTTTTTTAGTTTTGAGGGTTTTTTTAAACTTATATTTTCACACCTGATCCCTAAAGAACACCATTCAGAATCATTAACAGCAAATATGTGTTTATAGCTAGTTTAAATCAATTGCTAATTAACTCCACAAGGCAGAAATGGATTTCTGTTTAGCACTGAATTTGCACTTTTCCTTTATACTTGACACTCACAGGTGTGAAGTTCAAACTATATTAGCAACTGCTCTGTAACTGCCTGATCCAAACCCCACGGAAATCAAATAAATCTAGTGGGTAAAAATTGGATGGGAAGATCTTAACAGAAATTCTAATGTTTATGAAAAATTTTGGCTAGACAGGACTTCTGGAAATTTGCTCTCAAATCAGGGTCAGCTTTGAGGTTAGATCAGATTGCAAAGGGTCCTGTAATGTTTTAGTACCCCTGCAACACCTCTGATGCACCTCTTCTAGTGCTTCACAACCCTCACCTATTTCTCTGCCCTCCTCCCTTTTTCTCAGACTGAAACATCCCTTCCTGCATGTTCTGTCAAATGTTACTTCTTTCATTGTATAATACAAACAAGGATCTAACTCCATTTTCTTTTCAACTTTGCTATACATAATTTAAGAAAGCAATTAGAGACTGCCTTTGCCTTCTTTTCTTCAGGGTGAATGAGTTCAGGTCTCCAAATATGCCTCGTATATTGCATAACATATATAATGCTGCAGCCATAGAAATTAATATATATATGTCACATCTTTTTTTATTGTTCTAATAATTAAAAACAAGAACAACACAAAACATCTATTGTTGATTAATTTATTATTACTCAGCTAGAGTGTAGCTATTATTAGGGCAGAATAATGATTCCTATTAGAAGTTTGTAGCTGATTACTGTGCATAGACTTGCCATCATTTTTTATGCAAAGCTCTCATTACTTTCAGCAGGAGTTCTGCAACTGAATATAAACAAAGGTCTAATAAAATGGTCAAGTTTATCCAGGTTATGCATTTCCTGGCTTATTATCTTTTTGGTTTGGGTATTTCTGGTTTTTTTTTTTTTTTGAATGAATGAATAAGATTCAAAGATATATAATAAATGCAAGTTGAGGGTTTTTTGCTTTTTAATAGAAAGAATCAATGACTATTTGGATTCATGATGGCCAAAACCAAAGACAATTTATTGTACAAAAATAACTGTCAAATACAAGTATTGTATATAAATGCTTATTTTATAAGTAAAAGATTTATGGTATATATATCTAAAGACCTGTATTTTTTAATTAAACAAGTCTAAAAGAAACATCACATTATTTGATTGTTTATCTCTATGATTTAAATATTCTGTTTCTTTGTAATATATTGTGGTAATCAGTAACTCATTTCTGAAATTTTCTTATTGCATAAAAATGGGATTCCAACACATTTTGTGAAAAAATGTTTTTGTATGCAGAAAGCACAAAATGAACCTGTAAGAGGTGAATTTAGGGCACCCTGACTTGGATTAGTGTGTTTTAAACCCTCAACTCAACAACTCCTCTGTATATATCAAGTATGAAAATCTTTCCCAAAGATTGCAGGAGAGATCGGCAAAACATTCAGAAAAAAAAGTCAGAATTTACTTAAAAAAACTGTATTGAAAATTATTCCATTTCTAGCCTTTTAAAATATTTTTTGCTTGTATAGCCTGTAGATGGCAGTCTCGTACCGTCCATAAAATTTTAGGCATAAGATTTACATATGTAAATACATATTCACAGAGAGAGAAATACGAAATATTAGTAAAATAAGAAGAAGATGGTGTGGTGGGTTTTTTTTAGTTTTATTTTCCACATCATGAGATGGTAATTGTATAAAATCAAAGTTTCTGTAAATCTGATTTAAATCTTTCTATGGTTCCACATTTTGTATATTTATGGAAACTAATTTCACCGTCACAATGACAATAGCACAAATAATTATCTCTAAAATATTGCTGGTATCTAGCAGAAAATAAGTGCCTCTGCAAGTGATGGGATACTGTCATGCTTCACTAGTCTGAATGAGTGTAGACAATTTCAGAATTGGACATCATACTTATGAGTAATGGGAAACTTTTCCTTAATGTGTATTTCTAAAATTATAGTGGTAAGAAACCTTGCACTCAGAAATATATGTCTTAACCCTAAAAAAATATTTAATTTTAATTTCTGTGGCGCACTTTGTTATAATCTGTGAAACAGTGACATTGATATCTGCACCAGAAAAAAAAAAGAATGCATGTGCACACAAACACATGCACAGACACACACAAAACCTGAACTACAACAACAAAGCAACCAACCAAAAAAAGACCATCTCAAAGGGCTTCTGACAGCAATATCAGAAAAGCAGAATCTCAAGAAAATATTTTATCATCTTACATAGTAGACAACCACACAACAACTTTACACATGTTTTGATAAGTAGTTATGCCATGTTGGATATCATAGAATCACAGAATATGCTGAGTTGGAAGGGATCCATCAGGATCATTAAGTACAACTCTTAGCTCTGCTAAGACAGGACAACCCAAGAATCACATCATGTGCCTGAGGACATTACCCAAACACTTAAATTCAGACAGGTTTGGTGCTGTGACCACCTCCCTGGGAAGACTGTTCCAGTGCCAACCATCCTGTTGATGGAAAAAAATCCTGATATCCATCCTAAACCTCCCTGACTCAGCTCCATGCTGCTTCCTCTAGTCATGTCACCAGTCATGAGACTGAAGAGATCAGTGCCTGCCCCTTTTCTTCCCCTCGTGAGGAAGTTGTAACTGCAATGAGGACTCCTCTCAGTCTCTTCTTCTCCAGGCTGAACAGACCAAGTGACCTTAGCAAATTCTCATACAGCTTCCCCTCAAGGCCCTTCACCATCTTTGTTGCCCTCCTTTGGATGCTCTCTAATAGCTTAAAATCTTTCTTATATTGTGATGCCCAAATTTCACATGGTATTCAAGGTGAGGCCACACCAGTGCAGAGCAGAGAGGGACAATCACCTCCTTTGACTGGCTGGCGATGCTTTTCCTGAGGCCCCCCAGGACACAATTCACCCTGTTGGCTGCCAGGTCAGACTACTGACTCATCTGCATACACCTTTAGGGAATAGTCTGTGGCAATTTGAGGATAAAAAACCAAAAAAGTCTTCCACCATCACAAGACTGTCTCACCAGTCTTGTGACTTCTCTGATGTGTACTGTCCTTTTTATTAATGGGGTTTTCCTTCTGCCCTTGAGAAGCTTTTTAAAGGCATTGTACAGGGCTGCAGCTTAAGCATCCTGAGCAGATATGTGTCCACAATGTGGTGTTGTCTTCAAACCCATTTTCAAGCCCTTCTAGTTTGTAGAACTAATGTATACATTCTCTATTGACATGATATTGTTTCTGACTGATATTCTGCTGAAGTATTCTGCGTTTGACCAACATGTCCACATTCTGCTCTTTGCTGATGCACCACATTTGAAGCATTACTTTTCACTGTCAAAATATAAATAGGGGAGTAACAGGAGAGTAAAAACTAATTTGCCTCCACAAAAAATAAACACACTTGATATTCAGCCTCTGTTCCTTAGCCTTCTACTTGAAGAAGGCCAATCTTAATTTCACTTGTTCATAAAGTTTCATGGAAATATATATTGGCCAATATAATAACTTGTTAAAGGATTTTTAAAATAAACATCTTGTATTGCTAGCTCTACAGAATCACTACAGAATCCTCTATAGATTTCCCTCCTCATCTTAAAAATTAATTTTAGCCAAATCATGTCATTGGTTGATTTCTTCCTTGTTTGCTGCACACAGGCATTTGTGTAGACACTGGTTAAAACAGAAGGTACTAGAAAAATCTTAAAAATGGAATTACCTAGTTTTAAAGGCTGTTTAGTACCTCCCTATGTCAATAGTTGCCTGACACAATTTACTTAAATTTCTCTGTTGAACCTAAACACATAATCTCCTTCCCTTTCCACCTTATGTGCCCTAGAATGTGGTAAGAAATATCGATATATGTTGACATTTGAAGTGCTATGTGCCTCCACTCTTTATTCAGCATGACCATTTGGCCTGATTATGCTTTGAACTTGAACTAGTGGAAATGGTAAAGTGTATGACATAGGGATCGAGGCTGTAATATTATGAATTTAGTACTTTTGTGTACAGAAGATGAACTAAATGCTGAATTTCAAAGCAGAATTTGACTGAGACGAATTTTGCACAGCATACAACATAAAAAGTATTATTTCTGGATTAGAGCAAACCTGACCAAAAAAACCAAAAAAAACAAACCCACAAAAAACACCTACCAAAAGGTACTTAAGGGAAAAGAAGGAAGTAATAAGAAAGACAAACTGTAACTACTTACTGAATTGTGAGTTTTGGTTAAATCTCTCCATCTGTCTTAAAGTATATTCATTACTCTTCCTTCACTGATTGATACAGAAATTCCTTTTTTTGTACTGGTGAACCCACAAGAGTTCTTCCACATTATTTACAGAGAAGAATCAAAGTAGTATGAAATAAGTGTAATTATAATTAAAAGTAATTATTTTGACTAGAATAAAGAAAAATATCTTGGATCTTAGCCAGTACAACATTTTGCTTGTTCAATATAAATATAAAGGAATAAAAGTGAAACTTTAAGTTAATTGCATGAGAGAAAGATCTAAGCTTTCTCTTGTGCTTAAACTAAAACTTGTAGCTTGTATAGAGTGATAGTTCATGTCTCCGATTTCATCCTGAGATCTTAGAACTCTTTCTTTTCCACTGTACACTCCATGAGAAAATACATGCAATTAGAGATGTTACAACCGAGAACTTAAGCAATTTCAATTGCTCATAGGAGCAATAGCATATTTCTTCACATGAACCTCACAAATACTAAAATCTCCATCTAGTATCTGAAAAACTTTCTTGTCACACCAAAGTCAACACTCGAATGTATGCACTTTGTGTGAGCATTTGTGGCTTCATATGGTATATTCACTCCTATGTATGGTAAATTCTATCATCAGTTCAGTTTTGCCTCTATTCAAACAGAAAAGCTTAAGTCTTTGCAGTTGCGGTGATTTGAGTATTTTTTTATTGTAACAAGAATTACAATCATAATGCTCTTAATTTTCACTTACTATATACAATCAACACTTTCAGTGATTATTCTTAATTCTACATGTTTATGGATGCAATAATGAATTTAATTAACTGGAATAATACACAGTTCATAATGTTAGAGTACGGGCCAAATGTGCTACCATACTGCCTTTTATACCCCTTTAAGTATTTTTTTTTGTCTTTGGTAGTAAACTGCCAGGCCACATGCAAGCAGTTCTGCAGCACCTTGATTTTCCTGCTTGGAAAGTCAAGTTTCTTATCTCTTACATGAATATACATCTTTACTCACAGTTGTTTCCATGTATCCACAAGATATCAAGTCAGCAGCATGAGTTACACATTAGTCTGTCTGAAGTGACACAGTACAATTTGAATTCTGGGTGTAGCTACTAAATGCAGCAGAATTACACCAGAGATGAATTTGACCTGAAGGCTTTCCTTTTCATCAGTGACATAGACTTGCTCACTGCTATTCAAAATGAAAGATAAGCACTAAATCAAATACAGTCTGTGTCGGCTTATGAAGTAACTGTCTTATAAATTGGATGGTGTTGGTCTAAGCTACCAAAAAAATCTGAGTAATTGGAAATAAAGAATGGTTACTAAATCTGCTGATCTGTAATGCAAATTATGTGGAACTTAGCTCCTTTCCTTCTTCAAGGAAGAAAATGTATTCAACCAACTCTGATAAGGGATTCCAAAGTCTGAAGGACAAAGTTTTAAGGTAATCCAATATTTAAAACCTGGGACAGACAAACTGAGATGATTCAGATTAAATGAGAGGTACAAGGCTTTGTGAAGAGTGATACCCATTTATCTTTATTTGTTTGTTTGTATTTCACTTATTTGGTAGTGAAATAGATGATTTAATCTACACAAAATGTAGTGGTTTTGCTACCAATATCATACCAAATATCTCAGCAGTTCATTCAAGTTTTATTATAAGAGAGTGCATAAAGGTTATTTTGCCATATTGAGCATCTGGAAGCAATTTCTATCTAAGAAAATAATAAAACTTTGTGTTAAGACAAAAACAGTTTTCCAGTGTTGCTTTTAGTAAATTAAATATGGAGTAGAGAGGACATGCTTCAGTGCTGAGCGAGACTGTAACCAGATATGTACTTGGTAGAAAAAAGTTACACTTTAAAAAGTATTTTTACAACCTGTTTGTGGTTTTTATTGTTTGTTTGGGTTTTTAACAAAATAAGATGGCATTTAATGTCTTTTTTAATACCCTCAGGATTTTGAAGCACAGAGCATGTCACAGTTCAGGAAGAGACAAAGTGGTTATCATTCAGATATGTTTGCTGTGCAATCCTTTTGAAATTTTGCTGGATCTTACTATAAAATAGTCTGTCATAGCTTCCACAATTTGTGTCTCTGCAGAACCCTTAATGTGTGAGTTTTCTCACCTTCCAGGGGTTCCATTTATTCTCCATTAGACAAAAAGTTTTGTCAAATAAAATCTATTGTCATATTTTGTATATATTGTTTAAAAATTTGAGACTTGCTTGTACTGTTTGATCTAGGAAACCTTTAACATTGAATAGACTGTGATTCATCATGAACCACAAATTTATCACAGAGCAGTTCTAGTATTAAGACAAATAATACCGTATTTTACCAAAATTAAATTAAGGTTTAGTATGACTTTGGTTTGGTGGGGGGCTTTTTGCTTTGTTTGTTTTCTTTTGTTGTAGTTCTGTTTTGTTTTGTTTTTTTTGTTTGTTTGGGATTTTGTTTTTTGTGAAGGGATACCTAGCAGCTGAAAGTAACAAAAAATCTTGAAGAATTTGAAATTTGTCTAATTTTACAGAGTCAATGTGTTTTCTGATTCTTTTTATTTTAGAAGATTTTGTGCCCTTCTGTATTCCGATTGTCATTGAAATACCTTACATTATTTTAAGAGGAAAATGTGGTCTATAGCAATTCTGAGTTACAATATTCTGAGGACAAAAAAACCCAAACGAAACAAAACTCGCAACAAAGCATCACAGAACAGTAAAAGGTGCTGAAAAATAAGAGTGAGTGTCTGTACTGGATATAAATTAATAATCTTGGAATTGGCACAGGATCAAACAGGAACATTTAGAATCATTTCCTCTGGAGAGTACTTCCCTTTCCAAAAAGTTATGTCACTATTCTGTGAGATTGTAGCAGGAAAAAGTGATTATTCTTCATGCTCTCTCACAGCACTTATTTCACTTTTGTTTCTGTTCTAAAGGCCAAAAGAATTCTTGCTAATTAGCATGAAGGAAAATGGCCTTTCTTACAAATGCTGCAGAGTAGAAATGCTACTCCTTTTCCAAAACTAAAATAATAGGTATAAAATTATCAATTATCCCATAGCAACAGCAAAATAATTAGCTACTTTCTGTAAGTTCGTATCTTGCTAGGGATAAAATGTCACTCCTTGAAGTGCTACTTGTGAAATTCATGCCCTTCTGAGATGAGATCGTATTATCATGAAACAAACGGTTCAGTTGTGAAGATAAAAACCTCACCGGCATTACGTCCCCCAAACCCTTAGGCTTCAAAATTAATGACATTGATAAAAAATGTACATATATGCTTGCTTTTAGTGCACCTTGTGGCTTAGAACAATCTACCTTAATATCAAGAATATCTATATTTTTGTGCAGGACCCAAATATTTTTGAATTATTTTAATTCCATTAAATCTTTCTGATTTTGAAGGATCTGTGTTCAAATATCTTCTTGAAACTTTGATCCAGAAGCATTACTACAACACTTATAACTAATAGTATAACAGTTTGTTTTTTGTTTGGTTTTTTTTTTGTTTGTTTTTGTTTGTTTGTTGTTTTGTTTTTAATAATTAAACAGAAATAAAACTTATGTTTTTCCAACTGAAAATTTACTAGTAATGAAGAATTTGCCAGCTAGGATTTTTTAAAACTTAAAATGTAAACTGTTGTTGCAAGTCAGTACTGGCAAATTACTTAAGATTCCAATTAGTTGAAAAGATTTGACAATCTTTCAAAAACAAGGAATAACTTTTACAGAATTATCTGTAATAATACAGAATTATCAGAAATATCCCTAGGTACTACCAAGAAAGAAAAAGAGAAAGAATAAAAACGAAGAATAAATTATAAGAATAAATGTTCTATACACCATAGGAAGGATGATTAATTGTCTCATGTTCTGGACTGGTATTCTGCATTATTTTGGGCAGTTTTAAGGGAATGTAATTCACAAAAAGCTCTGGTAGATTCTAAATTCTTGCTCCAGCATGGGCCAATCTACTTGCCAGCCACTCAAGACAGAGTTAAAGAAATCTCAAATGTTGATGGTATTGATAAAAACAAAAAAAATATTGGAATCTATGACATATTTGCCCACTGATTTTGTTGAAAGCCTTAGAAGAGCTTCTGGCAAATGTCTTGCTCATAACTCGAGAACATACATTTTTTACCAGAACAATTTCAGTTTCTTGCAACAATCACATCTCCTAAAATGTGGTAGAGAAAGTCATTCAATGGAATTAGCCAGGATTTAAGAGAAACTGTTGCAATTCCCTATTTCTACCAAAAAAAAATGACCAAGTTTTAGTTTTGAAGACAGTTATCAGATCAGCAATGCTTCTGAGCCCAGCCTCATGTAGGTTGTTCTGTTGCCTGTAAAGCCCCTGTTTTCTGCATGAGAAAAACACTCCTAGTCCGAAACAGCCTGAGGTTAGATTGCCTCAGTCTGCATCTGACCTGGGCAAATCAAGGCATAGCATTTTGGGAAACACTGCTGCATATTCTTACTTCTCAAACAAGAAACGTCATTACTGCATTAATTTTCTATAAATAGAATAAATAATGGTTAGCGCTTTAAAAAAAATATTGTGAGGAGAAATACACTGAGGTTTCATACAACTTTTATATTTAAATTTTTAAATGTAAATTTAGATTTAAAATTCTATATTTAAAAATATTAGCTGTGTAAGTTCTAACAGGTAGAGAGGAAAGTTCACTGCATGGAGCTTATTGCCTCCACTTTAGCACAGTGGCAATTGTAAAGACCTGACTGAATCACAGGGACAAGCTTACCTACAAAAGACTATTTGTTGAGCCCTTTAAAAAATGTTTCTCATACATAGATATCTACTAGTAAGGGTATCCTAATAGCTACTAGTATAAATAATGTTATGAGTTGGCTAGTTAAAATACCTGCATGTAAGTAAGGTATATTATTTTTTGGTTTTACTTCTAGGCCCGTAAACATGTCCTGGCAAAACTGAGCTGCTCAGCACTAAAACCAAGCTATAAATGTAACTGCACTAACATAGTAAATATGGTCAGACCACATAAATTTATGCATGAAAAGCTTCACAGTGTACTCATATCAGCTGTGGAAGGTCCAAATTCAAAATCTATCACTCCAAAAATATCCTAGGCAGAAGGCTAAAAGGAGTTTTGCATTAATGAATATAAAAATATTCCCATTGGAAGTACATTCAATTTAATATAAAACCAGAATATAATAACAGAAAATGGAATTATATCTCTGACTCCTCCCAAAACACATGAGTTCTCTAAATTTTGGCTGACATGTAGATTCAGATATTGCAGAACATAATTGTGATAGTTGACATTTCATCCAGAAGAGAAGATTCAAGTTCTTTCTGGATACCTGAGTAAGCATGAACAGGACATTTTCTTCTCAGCTGCAATCCAAAAGCTGGAAGAAGGCCTGAAAACCTCAATCAAACAAAAAGTTTACAGTTCTGAATTTCAGCTTGAAAGGAGCTCTTAAACTTCTGCTGTCTAGGGTATGAGTCCCAGTCCAGTTCACATTGTTTCTTCCTTAGACAATTACCTAGGTCTGAGATGTTATTCACAGGCTTAGAGATTCTGAATAGCTTACTATTAATAGTTTAACATGATAGCCATAAGCTCTGGTGTGAGGGATGAAGTGGAGCTTCCCCATCATTGCTTGATCTTGCTCTCCCTGTTTTAGTTTAAGTCTGGGGCCTTGCTTGCTGGTGAGCCCCCAGTACAGCCTCACTACACACTTAATACCAGCACCCTGACTCCTGACTAATGTACTCTGCAGATTGCACAGGATTGTTCAGCCTCTCTGACAGAGTGTAGAGCATTTTGCCTGGATTCTGTTTGTGGAAGAAGACCCAAGTGACTTGGCCATATGCACACAGAAATGCTTGAGTTAGGCAGTTACTTGAGCCATCTTACCTAAAATAGAATCTCCCTAATTGATAAAGACAAAGACAGGCACCTCTAGTGGGTAATTTGACCCAGCAAACTCCTGACTCACCTTGTAAAGGTATGAAATCACCCTCCACCGACCAGTAAAAGAGTTCTAAAGAGGCTGTGTTGCTAACTGGGGTATTTCAATGAAGTATCTAAAATTAGATCATTGAACTCTAGTCCAAAAACTGAGTAGAGCTGGGAGTCAGCATCTTTGTCTCAGACCACCTCTGTAATCACAAAACCTTTCTAAAATAAGACATGTCTGCTCAGGTGGCAATATTTCCATGGCATTTAAGCTGTTAGTAAATGTACCTGAGTTGTGATGAAAGTGAAAGATTTTATTATTAATTTAACAAATAAAATTGATTATCTTCCATGTAATTTAAGGGAAAGAAATAGCCAGAGACGTTGAAAAGTGGGTTCCTTATTATAAAAATATCTTACGTCATAATTTCTGCCCAGCTTTAAGCATTTGGATTTATTTTTTCCTGCACTGAATGAAATAATTTCTGCTTGGTATTTTTTTTTGCTGCATTTCTTTTCTTCACAACTACTAGGCTGATGACAACTCACTTGTCACACTGCCGAATGATTATAATCAACTGATAATTGAGCCTTTGTGCTGGTTAGCCTTTGCAAATTCAATTTCTTTAGATAGAATGGTATAATTACAGCCAGATTTATAAATCAGTATTACATGCTAATTATCAATAGCAGAAAATAATAGCTATAATACTATGCTAAATAAACAGAATGTTAAAAATTCCCAGAATCCATAAATAAATTGCTACATTTTCCCCCTCATCTCAATTTTTGAGAAAATACTTACATGTTGGTCAATCATAACTTATAATTCCTACATTGAACCAAGTCACATGTTCTGGTTTTCATTTGTTTTTACAGGTGTTGGGGTGTTTTTGACATACTAAAAAGAGACATATTTTAGAGGAACAGCCAACAGTACTGTGTAAGGACAAGAAAGTTCTCAGATTGTTTGTTTCTGCTTCCTCACAGAAGGTAATCACTGACACCTAATCCTGATTGCAATCACATTTTAATGACATTCTTTATCCTTTCCAATCTTTCAGTTTATAATTCTCTAACCTTCTAGTGAATTTAAAGACGGAGAGAGGAGGAAAGACACTTAGTTTGGATGTGTGATAATTGGCAAAAGGCAAAAGGCAGAGTCAATTATCTCAGATTATTAACACAGACATGCTACATCTGGTAGTGACTGAGTCTGTTTGTCCAGAAATACCTATCAAACAAATAATTAAGATCAAACGTTGGCAGATGTGGATCTTGCCTCTCATGATTGCTTTTTCCTGATGTACAGTCCGATAAAGACTTTCAGTTTAATTTCTGGGTTGATAGTTTTTTTCAATGATATCTTAGATGTTCAAAAGGCTGTATGCACAATACATGGAAAGACTACCTGGGAAAATTAGACATCTGTCTGTGTTTACTTTGATTTTCCCACTTGCACCGGCTTAAGCTCTGCTAAAAGGATGTGGAACGTAGAAGTAATCTGTATTCTTATTTTGTACTTGCAGCCCTGAAGGAAAACCTGCTGGGATTGGCTGCAGATGGCTTCATCTCAGAAGAAGAATGTGCCTCCTAACAGTTGCTTGTTCTGTATGCATGATCAAGCAACAGTCAATGGTTTCCTGTGCCTCATTAGCTGTGCTGACAGGAAGAAGTATGATTCTCCCAAAATACCTGCCCTTCCTCCGAACTAAGGTAACACTGCATGGAAGAAACACCAAGAAACTTGAATTTCATGTTTTGTTTTGTTTGTTTTTTTTTTTTTTTTATAGAGCAAATCAAGAAACAGCAAGAATTGTAAAAAGTAGCATAAAATTATGTTGAAATTCTTGACAAGAAATTAAATCACATTACAGTAAGCTTGAGCTTTTTGATTTTTATGTCATAGTCTTATCTCATTAAATAAGAAGAAGGAATTATTTTGGTCTGGCAGATGCTACTTTTTGTTTGTTTGTTTGTTTATTTTTTGTTACAAAAATAAAACTCAACCTTCTAAAAAATTGTGCTGATAATGGAGATTCTCAAATGCTGTAGTATAACTCAGTGTGCATGTAGACCAGGATTCCTTAAATACTTCTTTTAATGTTCTATATTTTAAACTGCAGGGACAAAGGTAGAGCTGGAACTTCTTGGATTTCTGTTGAAGTACTGAGACCCGTGAAAGTCAAAACAGGAACCATAAGAAACATTTAAAGTTCATAAATTTTTTCCTGAGTTGTTTCTGTAGTTGTAATCAAGTTACTTGTTCTCCCCCTGGGTTTGCTACTATTTGTTTCATTTTTCAATTTTTACTGTACCTGCTAAGATTCATATAATCCTGAAGAATGTATTTAAAATAAGTGAGGCGGTGTGTACCTTGAGACATCCTCTCTGTTGAACATAAAGGAAATCCTTTTGATTCAGGTGTGACAGCTATGCTAAATTCTGCCCAGGCAGTTTCAGTCCTTGTCCCTAAACTAATATTTTCCAGTTTAAACTCTTCTTTCTCCTACCTCTTCCAAAATGAAATATGAAAGTATGGTAATAAAATGACCATAAAAGCTACTGCAGTCTAATGCAGCACAATTTTTCATAATTGTGAAAGATACACTTATTTCTAACTTTGAAAGTTTCTGAGATAACAGACTTGAAGTCCTGACAGGCCTAGTACTGCTTATCTATCCTGCAATAGTTTCCCCTGGAAAACATGCAGCTGGCATACAATGGCAAACATGTAGTATATCTAATTCACTGGGGAATTACCACAAAAAATTAGTTCCCCCAAATTCTCCTTTAAAAAGCTATAAAGACATGGACAGCAGGCCTAGGGAGATGATTCTGTCTCTACTATGCTCTTATGTGACCCCACCTGGAGTACTGTGTTCAGGTCTGAGGTCCTCAGCACAAGAAAGACGTGGATCTGTTAGAGCATGTCCAGAGGAGGGCCATAAAGCTGATCCAAGGGTTGGAGAAACTCTCCTATGGGGACAGTCAGAGAGAGCTGGGGTTGTTTAGCTTAAGGAGCTGAATTTCAGCTTTCCAGTACTTAAAGGGAGTTCATCAAAAAGATAGAGAATATATAACTATCTGTCCATGTTTTTACATGGATAGATAGTTATAGGACAAGGGGAAAGTGATTTAAGCTAAATCAGGAGAGATTTATATTAAATGTTGGGAGGAAATTCTTTACTATGAGGATTGTGAGGCACTGAAACAGGTTACTCAGAAAATTTGTGGATGTCCCATCCCTGGAAGTGTTCGAGGCTGGTTTGGGCAAGGCCCTATGTAACCTGATCTACTGGGTGGCATCTCTGCCCATGGTGGGAACTAGATGATCTTTCAAGTCCTTTACAACTCATACTATTTGTGATTCTATGATTCTATTTATGCCCCCTTTTTTTTTTTTTTTTTTTTAATGGGAAATCTGTCCTACACAGAAGAGATGATGATATGGTATTCTGCATAGCTGTTGTTGGCATGCAACTGTGTAATGCATGCAATTTCTGCTCACTCTTTCATTTGGAATTCTGTGTTGCATTCTATCCTAAGTAATTACAATTCCTATAATCAGATTTATTTTTCTTAGTCTTTATGGTGGTGTTTTTTCTCCCACATACATATTAG
Organism: Lophotriccus pileatus; assembly: GCA_035583135.1. Lineage (NCBI taxonomy): Eukaryota > Metazoa > Chordata > Aves > Passeriformes > Tyrannidae > Lophotriccus > Lophotriccus pileatus. The sequence continues at coordinate 60,454,277 of JAWWES010000001.1, forward strand.
AGTACACATTTATATAAAACTATTAGTTATTCTGGCAAGGTAGATTAAGTCCTTCAGTTAAATATATGCATCTAACTTAAACCTCATTTTCAGAGTGAACAACAAAATAGATGTGCACATATTTTTGAGAGGATTGACAAGCTAGAATTTCCAATTCAGTGGGGTTGTAGCTATTTGGGTCTTCAGAATGTTGATTAGCGACCCTAATTAGGTACCTTAATAATGGCCTAGAAGCCTAGTATTAATAACCAATTAAAAAATTCTTGGCTCTGCATTTAAGAAAAAGCTGAAATTGTAATGTCAGTTACATATGTACATGTGTACATGCATTTAGTCTGTAAATACTCAATAAATGCATATGTTATATTTTTTTGTTGAGAAATAATATACCTCTTGTATTATGAATGCCAGACTAATTTTTTTTTTTTTAAAGAGTCTGCAATCTGCCACACATATTATATTTAAAACAGTTCTAGCCATTACAGTTAATTTAGGACCTGTTACATATCCTTCACTGGCAAAGCAATTCAGTGCTCAATTATAGCAATCTGAACCAAAGTCAACAGTCTAAATTTTTCTACCCTTTTCACTCTTAAAGATATCTTAGATTAAATTTGGCTGATTAAGTTTACTTGTAATATAACTTAGTAATAAACACAAACAAGTGATGAAATTTTTTATATTTTTATTTTTTGTAAAAGCAACCAGGAAGGGTGGGTTTTTTGCTAGCACTGTGTTTAACAACGTAAACAGTGTTTAGCTGCATAAGTTGTGCTTGATTGCATAAGCCACAGATGATATAGCTTCACCCTTTTTCAATCCAGTGAACATGTGTGGCAGTCATTAAAGGGACAGACATTAATTCAGCTTCCACTTCTCAGAAACCTGTGTTGGTTTAACACACATTATTTTGTGAGGATAGGTAAATTATTTACTTACGTGATAGTCTAACAAACAATTTCAGTTTTGAACAAAGAATTTTCTTTTTAAATGTCTATCTTGTAACAAATTAAAATTATGAATGAAAAAAACAGGCAGCTATATTATTATGGCATAATAGAAGGAGAAAATGGTAGTTTTTGAAACATAATTTAGGGGTTTTTTAGAAGGAGTCTTTATTAATGTCCTTCCCACATACACAGTCGTTTCCAATTGTCTTTTCTTCTCTCTCTTTAACTTTAAATTCATCTGAAGGGGATCAGTTATTCAAAATAAAAAGTCACACAAAGTCACTCTGTTTTTCTCTTTCTCTGCCTCCTCTCCAGCAGTTGGACAAGATGTGAGGCTGTATGGACCTCAAGAGTGCAGAGTGCTGCAGAAGAGCAGACTGATTTCTAGTCCTGTTAAGGGCCTGGAGGCGGCAGCAAGCCTGAGAGCTAGTCAAGGAGAAAAAAATGGGTTGTAGTGTATGTGGAAGCATAGGGAGCAGCTTCAGAAACATAAACCTGGCTCTTCAGCCTTCTCTCTGACAGGAAGGGTAGCAGCAAGAGCTGGCAGGGCCAAGGATCTTTTTTTTCCTTTTTGACTTGTTTAGTTTCAAATGTCATTGCCTTTTTCTGCTACATTTCTTGTAGTATTGAGGGTACAGCTTTCAAACATATTTATAATTTTTTTAACAGAACAAGAATTTTATTTTTGTCTTGTATTGATAAAGACATCGAGAAAACCAGTAATGTTTCAGCTGTTATAACCTAGCGATATGAGAACAGCAAGGATTGTAAGCAATAATAAAGTTCTTTATGAGACCACTGATGTAGCAGGAAGGAAAGAGGATTTTTTTATTCAGCATCCCTTAAAAGGCTCAGCTGACCTTTCCTGTTATACTGTGGCAAGTGTAATGGGAATTGTTAAGGGCACTCTTCTCTCTTTTTTCTGCAGAGGTTAACTGCTGGTCACCTCCTTCTGCTATCACCTCTCTACTCCACAGGTGCTGACTATTCTTTTCTCTTGAGTGGTCTGGTAGATTACCATAAATATTCTCAGAGCAACTGCAACTGGTATTTAGGTTGGATATTGTTGATTCTTGTCAGATGTGATGAAAGAATTCTGTATATGTGTGTGAATATGCATGCATATGTGTATGTGGTGTCAAAATCTGTCAGGTGGAAAATACCAATGGCTAATAAAGATTGGTTTAATTATACTACCTTGTGTTTGCAATGTTTGCAGATTGTCTATGTATCCTTCTTTCTATCATTCTGATCTATCTGGCAGGATAGGGTACAATAACCTTCAACATTTATATGCTTTGCAGTGTTGTTAGTGATGAATTCTAAATTATTGTAAGTTACTTTTTTCCTTCATACCTTACATAAAACAGTTGTCTTTGATTCTTCATGTTGTGTAGTTTTCCCCTTTGATTCCCTCTAGCCTTAGAAATAGCACTGGAAATTCTGTTTTAAAGGAATTTGCATTGTATAATAAATATCCATGTGTGTGGAAGAATGGCATATCAACATAGTGGAGGTACTTTTCTTGAAAACTTAAAATGGTACAGCAGGACACGAGACATAAATGATCAATTAATTACATAAACAATTCACAGTTATAACAACTTATTTTGAAAATGTGTCTCTTCCTTTTTATATACTTCAAAAGAAGAATAATATAATGTATGCAAACTATGTCACAAGATAATTACAGATAAGGTCATACTTCTATATAAGATGGAATGAGGGATTGTTCCTTTTGCTCCAATATAGGTGGGAATCAATCATAGAATCATTGAATTAACTGGGTTTGAAGAGACGTCCGAGATCATCAAGTCCAACCCCTGATCCAACCCCACTGTGATTACTAGATCATGGCACTCAGTGCCACATCCAGCCTCA
>JAWWES010000001.1:60457207-60500260 GCA_035583135.1 Lophotriccus pileatus
ATCAGCCCAACTCTCCAGCCTATCCAGGTCCCTCTGCAGAGCCCTCCTGCCTTCCAGCAGGTCGACGCTCCCTCCCAGCTCGGTGTCGTCTGTGAATTTGCTAATGATGGACTCTATCCCCTCATCCAAATCATCAATAAAAATGTTAAACAGGACTGGGCCCAGCACTGATCCCTGGGGAACACCACTGGTGACCGGTCGCCAGCTGGATGCAGCCCCGTTCACCAGCACTCTTTGGGCCCGGCCCTCCAGCCAGCTCTTAACCCAGCAGAGAGTGCCCCTGTCCAAGCCATGGGCTGCCAGCTTTTCCAGGAGTATATTATGGGAGACAGTGTCAAAGGCTATGAGACCACTTTTGGTCAAACGAGAAAACAAAGCAAAGAAAATATAAGCATTAAAACCATTCCAGGAAAGTCTGCTCCAGTATGTACACAGATGGTCCTTTTCCGGAGTAGAAATCCAAGACCATGTCTACTGGTAGCCATAGTACTTGTGAGTACCATGCAGATATCCCCAAGGCAAGACTCAAAGAGAATTTTGACACAGCTGAGTTTTTGCTGTATGCCCAGGCTAATTTGCCAGGCTGAAAGGCAAAACACGCAGTCTAAACAAAGTGGGGTGTGTTCAAAATAAAACAAAACAAAACAAAAAAGCACACACCACCAAAACAAACAAACAAACAAACAAACCAGCAAACAAAGGCAGCAGAAAAGTTCAGTATTGAACTAGTGATCATTTGCATTGTTTAACTACTCTTGATGTCATGGCCTTAGCCACTGAGTATCACCACTTTGAGGTAATGCTCAGAGCTAGTTCAGAAGAGACCTCTGTCTGCAGGTAATATGGATATGAATTTCATGGTTGGACTTGATGATGTTAAAAGTATTTTGCAAACTTAACAGTTCTATAAGGTTGTGCCAGGCCTTAAAAATTCTTCCACAAAACAGGTTTTATAGCAACAGACATCCGTCCTTGTCCCAAAACAAAGCACACATCACTGTGATTTCATGTCATACAAGAGCAGAATCACAGAATCATTTAGATTTGAAAAGATGTCTGAGACATCAAGTCCAGCCTTTGACCAATTACCACCTTGCCAACTAGACTAAAGCACTAAGTGTCACATCCAGTCATTTCTTGAACACATCCAGGAGTGGTGACTTCACCACCTCCCTGGGCAGTCTATTCCAATGTTTAACAATCCTTTCCATGAAGAAATTCCTCCTGATGTCCAGGTAACAAGAAGGAAGAGTATGGGACAAGCAGCAGCAGCTAGTCACTATGTCCAAAGTTCCAATTCTCACTACATCTGCAATATCTCTCCAAATAGTTCTCTTAATAAAATCCCCCCCTCCTAGGACCACCAGAGTGGAGGTCTGAGTTCAGCCTTGAAGTTGAGCAGCTTGAGGATATGTGCTCTCATCCTGTTGCCCTCAGAGAAGAGGTCGACCCCCACCTTACTACAGACACTTTTCAGACGGTTGCAGAGTATGATAAGACCTCCCCTGAGCCTCCTTTTCTGCAGGCTAAACACTCTCAACTCCCTCAGCCACTTCTCATAGGACTTACTCCTTAGACCCTTCACTAGCTTTGTTGGTCTTCCCTGGACTCGCGCCAGTACCTCAGTGCCTTTCTTGCAGTGAGGGGTCCAGAACTGGACACAGTACTCAAGGTATGGCCTTGCCAGTACAAAGGGACAATAATTTCCCTAGTTCTGGTGGCCATCCTATTTTTGATGCAAGCTAGAATGCCATTGGCCTTCTCGGCCACCTGGACACACTGCTGGCTCATGTTTAGCCAGCTGCCAACCAACACCCCCAGGTTCTTTTCCACTGAGCACCAAATTTGTCCAGGGAGTCCCCTAGTAATATCTTTTACTAGGGCCCCAGGGAGACAGCAGACTGCCCTGTGAGACAGATCTAGTTGCCATATGGGGACCTCAATTCCCCTCATAAGGGAGCTGTCTACTACAGTTATTCTTTTTTCTTAACACCCATAGTTGTGATTCATCTCGTTTAATGACTTGCTCTGGGCAATCCACAGACCTTCATCTCCACTATCATTTGCCTAACCCTCAAGTTCCAAAGTGTCATACCTATTTGGTAAGGGTGCCTGAAAAGGCGAGGGAGGCCAGGAGAGCATAGGAGTGTTACGTATCGTGATACAACAACAAAGATGCAGTGCAGGAAAGCTCCTGTTTTATATATATTCAATGACTTTAAAAACAATTACTGCAGACAAATTAAATTTCACAGTCCAGAAAATTAGCTTTAACCTGGAATGTACATTACCTTTTGTTCTAATACATTCTTAAATGAACAATTTAGATTTAGTTTGAGACGTAAAGATTTCTATTGAGACAGAGAGAATAATATCCTAATGAAAGATTTATTTAGACTGACATGAACTTATAAGTTTCTATCGTCATTCATAATCTGTTCAAGAAAAGGCATCTTCTAGAAACTTTACAGAAAATACTTTTGAGTTATAAAAATACCAGTAGAGAATAGGTATTATAGGATCCCCTCTCTACTGATCCAAGGAGAATGGGTTCTTAGACTCCTCAGCTGCTAAGTCATGGATTTTCAGTTCAAGGTTTCAACACAGGAGGTCTCCAGTTTGATCCTTATGCGTCACCCCAGCCTAAGGCTGTCATGAAGGCACATTTGTAAAAGTGTACAAAGCAATGCAGAGAAAAATGTAGTCTGAAGTAAAAACAAGTCAATCAATATTTTTTCAGAGAAAAAGATGACTGTAATAAGTGATGAAGAATTAATATTAATTTACAACTGTGTGGAAACAAAACAGAGAAATCATGCCTGAGGCCACAACCCTCCAGCTGCACTGTTTATTTTCAGAGCTGTTTTCCTTCCTGAGCTCTGTCAAGATTTTAAAACTTTTTTTTTTTTTTTTAAATATCATAACCTGCTTCTCATACAAGAGATATTTCCAGTCATTTTAGGGAAAATGATTGATATTTTTTATTTATTGACTTAAGGTAGTTGACAATAGTGTTTTTTTCTGTTCCGCTCTAGGATTTTGTCATTGCTGACTCGCTGAGAGTCCTCGGAGTGCCAGATAGTTATTTCTTTTATTTGAGAAGATACACATATATGGGCAGAACAGTTTCAGCAAAGAGGATCATCTATATTTTAAGTTTTGTAGTTCTTCATGGATTTGATTTAGAAGTCCTGCTCGGCTTTTTTTCCTCTCTTTGGCAATTTCCTGTTGTGACGGATAATTATGTCAGTATATTGATTTGCAGAATACCTCTCCTGTTTGGACACTCATGGTTGTCATTTGCTGCTTGCAGCCATGATGATGATTGGGATTTTATCCAGTCATCCGTTTGAAACTTAGATCTTCCTTGAAAACTAGAGGAAAAATAAACTATCATCAGAGCCGAATTTTTTCTGGTCAAATGAAAATTATTGGGATGTACAAGGCAGAACCTGATAGATCATCCAGAATCTATTTTTCATCCATAGAAACTAATTACACTTATCCTTCAAGTGAGCCTCAAGATTCCTAGAGAGAGTATATTTGGTTGTTTTTCACAGGAAAATTCTCTGTAAGAAACCCTGATACTTGTTATTAAAGTAATGCTTCATAAGATCTGTTTTACTGGATAATAAATAACAGGAAAATTCTGGTGGTCCTAGGAGGAGGGATTTTATTAAGAAAACTATTTGGAGAGATATTGCAGCTATAGTGGGAATTGGAACTTTGGACATAGTGACTAGCTGCTGCTGCTTGTCCCATACTCTTCCTTCTTGCTACCTGTTCCCCTTTCTTTAAGTGCCTTGCTAGAGGAGGAGATTAGCTTAGTTAAATGGAGTTTATTACTCCAATTTCAAGACCAATTTTTCCTACATTATAATTTTGTGAAATTTAAAAACATTTGGAAGAAAATTTTGCAAGGGTTTTCTCTGAATATTTTTTTACTTATAGAAAAACACACTGCTTCATTTTCATTCAAAAGCAGATTATAAGTGTTTATGGAAATCACTTTTTCCTCCCATGCTTTGTGATATGAAATTTGATAAAAAAGGTGGATAACATTCACATTGAGGTTAACTTGCTGTATTTTATTCTGTAGTATATAACCCTCATACTTATTGCAATATCTATTCTGTACTTTATGTGAAAAAAATTCTATAGAAAAAACGAGTTATAAACAAGTAATGAATGCCTATGTACACGAAAGACTTGCAAAATAAAGTTAAACAACTTCAAATCTGTCATTTTTTATCTCAGTAACTGGTTTTGTTCCATCTTTAATGTGGTGTCTTGGTTTCTGGGGAAACCTGCACATATTTTTAGTATGCACTTGATAGCTACAAAGATTTATATGGTAGCTACAATGAGAAGAAATTGGTGTATTTCTCATTTCTTCTGAAACCTGGCTATCACTTACCAAACCCTAAAGAAGGCATTCATATCACCTAGTTTTCAACTTTCACACTGTAAACGTTTCTATCTGAGCTAGTCACTACATGGTCCCTTTTGTAGTTGTTCCTCAACAGAGACAAAAAGTCACTTATGGATACATTTTATCTGCTTTAGATGCCTATTGTTACACATGGAATGAATTAGCTTAAGGAAATGCATATTTTTTTCTATTAATTTTAAATGATGTTTCGGATGACTAGCTCAGGCATAAAGTCTGCATTTTGGACAGTTACACTTGATACATAGTCCACTAAAGAAAACCACTAAAGGAAACTTCTGAACTGTCTTTGCACTTAATAATATCATTGCATAGACCTGCTTTGGAATAAATTCTGTCTTTCTTGCTTACTTCTTGTGATTTAATCTAGAGTGATAGTTATTTATGCATCTAATTCTATTATTAGCTTCAATGTTTCTCCCCTTTTAATGTTTGCTGCTGATTGTGGAAGGAGGTAGTAAGCATTAATTTATTAATTGTCTCTTATTAATAGCCAATCCTATTAGTGAAGGAAAACAAGCATTTCACTTCCTCGGTTTTTTCATTTTCATTTCCTCCTCATTAATGCGTTGCCCTTGTCACTCAAGGAAAATCTCCAGACAGAGTTAAAACCAAAGTACTCTAAAACTGTTTTTCTTATTATGTGTAAATCTCTATACATTGCAATATGCACTCATAGATGTAAAAGGTTTGGCATGGATTAGATGTTTTGTTTTCTGGAGGCTTATCCTAAGAAAGCAGAGTCCAGAGTACGCAGCAGCCACAAACTTCACTTTTCTCTTTTTGAACTGAGATGGCTTAGCACTTCTGAAAGGTTTGGGGTCTATTATATTTCAAAATAGCTACTCCCTTCTGTATACAGCAGCAAACTTTTATATTGTTTCAGGAGCTGTATCTTTTAGGTCCTGAAATCTCTTATGGAATCTGGGATGCATTACAATAAAGGAGAAAATTAAATACTTTGAAACTGCAGTTTAATTTCTTTGAAATCCCAAGATATTCTGATTTTAAATCTGGGGCTGTTGATGGGTAGGGGAAGATATATTACAAATGTAATAATGACTTCAGCCCTCCATTTGAAAAGTATGTATTAGCCCAGAGAGCTATAACTGAGTCACTGGTAACCAGTCATGGAGTAACACTCATGCAGGTAGAGTTCCAGTCTCAGAGGGGGTTTTTGCACCTGAGGAGGCACTGGTAACCACAGTCTTTTTGAAAAGGTCATTTGAGGCTTAATTGCAGTCATATAACAAGTTTCTTTTTTCATAGAAATCACATTTTGCTTCACCCTCTTGGAGGTGGGTAGCAAAAAGGCTGTTTCTCAGATTTTACAGAACGCTGCTCCAACAGAGACACAATTCTTGCCTCAAGACAACATAATCTGTGCAAACAAAAGAGAATTACTAAGAAGAGGAACTTAAAAGTTTCAGGAGCAGGGAGGAAAAGACAATTTTGCATGTTCAAATATCTTTCTTAGAAACGGAAAGGATATATAGTGAAGTGCTGATCAGCTGGATTCGCTTGCTAGATGGTCACTAAAGCTGGATTCAAAAAATGGATCAATAACATTAAAGGCCAAATGCTTTCACTAGATATCTCTTTCCTCTGGGAAATATTTCATCTTAAAAACAACAACTCTTGCAATGAAGGACATTTTATGTACAGTCTTTAAATCTGTTCCACATTTTAGTGCTGTTTCAGTGTCAGGCCAATAAATGTGCATGTGATGACAAACATGAGAGCTATGATGGATATTTTTGGTAACTTTTTTTTTTTTTTTAAATGATAGACGTATACATAGGTATTGAGGAGATCTTAGTATACATTCCAACAACGGGTGGATTCCCCTGAGAGGAAAGTGACTAATCAGGTTAAAAGGGTTGATTTAAAGCTACATTATAAATCAATAAACTGAAGTAAAGAGATTCACACAAATTATATTCCTGAAGATTTTGTTCTCTGAGACTTTCAGATGCCAAAAGCACTCTCTGCATCTACATCAACACAATTGGAATGAGGACTTATTTAGCACTGTTTTAATGGGATGATTATTATTTCAACATAAGACTTGTTCAGCACAGTAGGGAGGTCTAACATAGCATAAACTAAGACCATTAGAGTACCATGGCTAGGACACTTACTTCAGGTGTAATGGAATATTTTAATGCATTATTTATCAGAATCTACAGTGAATGCAAAATGCCTGAGTTTATCCACTTTTTTCCATATTCTCTTAAAAATATAATAAAGAAAGGAATAATTTGTTCATATTTTCATTGTAATGAAAGATAGAGGATTTTTATTCTCATTTTATGGGAACTGTCAAGTATACATATAAATCTGTTATACAGGAAACCTACCTTCTTAATATATAGGTTCAGACTACAGGTGGTGAAACAAGAAACTAAAAATGTAAGTATCCCCATCTCTTCTTAAATACATTGTCTTTCACAGAAAACTGATGGATACTTATTTTGAGTCCACATTAGCTCTTTCTCATTTCTTCATCTGAGTTATAATCTCTGGGACCGAGCAGACAAATATCCTTTTGTCCTCATTCTGCTGGAAATACATACTGAAGTACCAGAAGATGCTCCTTTGCCCTAGAAGAGACTCCAAGGACTTCCAGTGTTCTTGGGGTAGCAAGACTGATTGCCTGACTTTAAGGGTTACAACATTTCATACTGTAACAAGGAACTTAAAGGGATTCCTTCAGTGAGATGCCAAGTGATTTTAACTCTAACTAAACTCAGTGGAAGCAGAAGAAAGTCAGCACATGCTTGGATTAAATCCCAAGATGAACTCTTCTGTGCTTCAGTTTCTCATATGAATAGAAAGCCTGTAAATAAAATGCAATGAAGTGAATTTAATCTAATAATAACAATGCACTGCAATCAGAAATGTTCCCTAGTATGAACAGTGAGATTCTCCTGGAAATGGATTGAGAAATGCATCTCATTATAGTTATCTGCACAGCTCCCATTAACCTCCATTAACAAAGCAGCAAGCACAGCACAAATACCATAAACATTGCAATGAGGTATAGATGCCCTTTTCTAATTCTGTGAACCTATTTCAGCCCGCTACATTGATTAAAAAAAACATTTGTACATCAACAGAGCAGGAATTTTTCACTATACCTTCTGAAAAAATATCAAGTAGTGCAATTTACCAGTAAAACAACACCCATTTTTTTTAAACATTCATTCTATTATTACTGAAACGTTTGCATTCATTGTCATCTCTCTACACAATGAGTTTCAGTAAACCACAAAACAGGTTTCTTCAGTGAGTAGTTTTAGAAACCTTAACTTCATTGAGATATCTGAATTATTCCCCCCTCCCCTCCCCTCCCCTCCTCTCTCCTCGAATCTCCTCTCCTCGAATCTCCTCTCCTCGAATCTCCTCTCCTCATTTTCCAGGAAATATGCTTTCTTATGGGTGAAGATTCTTGCTTTTTTGAACTTCAAGTTTTTTGTTTGTTATATAATGTATACAATTGCTCTTAAAGCTCCCCCCCTCCCCCCACAATTTTTCTCTCTAACACAGAAATATTTTACCTTTGACATAGGTGCTATACGGAGTTGTAAGACTCCAGCCCCTGGAGCTGCTGGCTCACAGGCTTGGCAAGAAGTTTTTATATACAGATATAGGGTTCATTTAATACCTCAAGATAGCACTAGGAGAATAAGCCATGGACTTGTTCCCAGGGAATTTTTTTATTAATTTAGGGGAGCAAATAAGGGAACTTGGCCAAAGTTCAAAAGGGCACCACACAAGCTAGGCAACACAACCCTTAAGATCAAACCAATACACAACACATAAGTCAAAATCCAACAAATCCACAACACTTAAATCAAAATCCAATTCCACCAGCTTCAAGTCACCCTAAGCATCAAGAAAGGAGCAAAGAAAGGGAAGCAAGAAAGGAGCAAAAAGAAAAAAGGAGAAAGAGGGAGAGAGAGCTACCACTAAAACCTTGTAGAAGACCAGCTGTCACAAGTCCGAGTGGCAGGACCATGACATGAGGCAAACACATACCTTTGTTTTTTTCTGCTCTGGTCCCTGTGGCCAACCCCTCCAGGCACAGTCTCTGACCCACCAGCCACTCTGAGATCTCAGGCCAGAGTGAGGGGCAGTGTCCTCACTGTCCCTGCCAATCTTAGGGGCTCCAGGAGCTGTGGCATGTGATAGTTTTCAGAGGCTGTTTGTGACTGACAGCTACTGTGGACTCCAGGGGCCTGCCATGAGGAACACGATGCCATCCCACCTCTGTGAGGTTTGACCTATCCCTTCCGCTTCCACACGCATGCACACACAGACACACACTCGCTCCCCACAAGGTGGGTCTGACCCAATAATAACTGATCTGGTGTCTAACAGCTTCCAGGACAATTTACTTCATTCTGTTTGTGGTATTGCATGCCTGTCTCCCAGCTAACATTTTTGTCTCCTGTGTTCAGTATTGTAGCTGGTAGGTGTTGGGACACAGAGTGACAGTGGACATGACATCCATAATACTGGTCTTATTCTTCTTCATGAACTTCTGTAGTATTTGCTATTCTGCTTCAGGAACTTGATCCAAGAGAAGAAAGGAGCAGAAAAAAACTAGTGTGTGTATAAAAGTCATATATATATAGTGTAGATACTGAAAACATAGTCCTGTAGAGTGGGAGAGCAATACTCAGACTCTTAAGGAAATGTATATGAGGTGGTGGGGCTCCACAACACACAGCACAGTGCCTATTTTAATTTCTTTAGTACATTCATGAAGCATAAGGTTAAATTTTGTTAAACTGTTTCTCACTCAGAAAAATAACAAGATAACATCCTGTTTCTGTTCTTTCTGTCTTTTCTTTTTTTTCTGGGTCTCACTCTAGCTCTTTTTTAAAGCTGTGTCATCATCTTTCCTTGCAGTCTGTTTGTTTTATTAAGTTATTTACTGAAAAAGGAAAACAAATGTTCAGAAACAGAATGGGAAATACTAGGCAAGCTTTTTTTTCTGTTTATTTGTTTTACATTACATGACTTTAAGTGATCCTGTGCTTGTTTTTTGGTCTCAGCTGTGATTTTTGAACGCTCATAATGCTCACAGCTTACTCTGTAGACATATTTCAATCTGTGTTGTTAGAATTGCTCCACTTCTGCTTTCCGAACTCTCCCAGAGCCTGTAATTTTCACTGCCTCTCCTTTAATAATTATACAATTAAAATATTTTCCTGAAACTGTACTGACTCCACTATGGCAATTTTTTTATCATACAATCATTGTCTTTTTCATAGTTTCCTTTCTTTCTTGCATTTTTCACATAATTCTATTGTAATCAATCAGTGCTTCCGTCCTTCACCATCCTATTCCATTACTTTAAACCATTTTTCCTTCTCTCTCACAAGTCAATTGTATAAAACATCATTTGTCTTATCTATGTCTTACAAAAAACCAACCAACCAAACAAACAAAAAACAACAAAAAACCCTAAACACTTACAGTGCTTCACTGGAAAAACGTTCCCCCATTTTTTCTAAAAAGAAAAAGCATTTTCTTTTTAATCTTTTTAATCTTTCTTTTCTCATTCAGGACAGCCTCACTACAAGGACTATATGAAGGAAAATTTATGTGAGCAAGGTCAGTCACTACTTTATAATATTCTTGGATTTAATATAATTTTTTAATTTTTAAAATATCTCTTGAACGTCACTGAAGTTTTATATTAATGCACCAAAGAAAAACTATGGAGATAGGGAAGGGAATTTTGAAGCAGTGAGGAAAGAATCCAATGCAAGAATCCCTTTTGAAAGAAAGAGAGTTTTTATTATCCTTCTTTTAAAAGTGATGCATATGACGGAGAAGTGACTTGATTTGCAAGAGGTCACACTACAGTCTGGTGGAGATGCAATCTTGTCTTTCTGATTTTTGTTAACACAAATAAAAATTACTTTAGTAATGCAAGCTCACTTCCAGTATGCATAAAATTAGTTAATAATGAATTATAAAACTGCCATCAGTTAAGAATCACTTGAAATCACTGTTAGTAGGTTTGCAAGTATTTAGGACCACTGTCAGAAACATTAGTTTTCCACTTTGTAGCACAAAGAGATGACATACCACTGCTATTTTCACATTTAATCTCTAAAAGATGATATTAAAATGAAGAAATAATAGGTAGAAATTAATATTAATATTTTAAATAAAAGCTGTTAGATCATTGTGTTTAACCTGATTTAACATCTAAGGACTGAAAATTAATTCTGAAAGTTAAACACCTTGAACCTTTCCTTTGGTGTTCTGTCAGTCTTTGCCAGTTCTGTAAGTCTAGTAAGCATTCAGCTATGTTTACATAAGAGGATGTTGTCAAAAACTGCTGTTTCTTTCCTGTTTATTTCTCATATGATAGTTTCTAAATACTTTTCTGAACTAAGATCTAAGAAGACTAATAAATTATCTGATTGTGAAGGAATAGAAATAAACCACAATTTACCCAATAAATGATATGTTGTAAATTATTTGCTTAACTATTCAATTTCTTCTAAATGATGTGTAGGCATTCAAAAACACAACATATGAATTCCCGAGGGGTGTTTGTGTGAGGCTTCTAATTTTTAAACATGAGAACAACTATGAATATCTTCATCTCTTAGTTGTTCACAACTGAAGTATTAGATTAATGAACTTTCTATGTAATGTCAAGTTATTTGATAGTAAAAAGGAAAATTTGGAAGGATAGAGCCCTGAATATAGTCTTTATATTGAACTACTTTTATAAACCCAAATGCTTGAATTACTGAAGTTTAAAACTGTTTTGGAAGTTATATATTATGCTCATTAAAATCTTTGCAAGAAGTAGTAACATTTTTTTCAGATATCCTATCTTCCATGTGGATATTTTTCTTTTTAATTTCTATTTACATTGACATTTGAAAACAAATGCCTTAAATGCATCTTATCTTTTTGCCCTATTTCATCATTCCTCTTAGATTTCAAAAAGATTCAAAAAAGACAGGTGGTAAAGTATTATATAGGTACCTAATCTTTCAGTGAAGCTCTTGTAGTGTAAATTTGACCTCAGATTTATCTGGAATCCATATAATGAAAGCTAGAAATTCTGTGGAAGAGAATAATAAAAAAAGTAAAGAAAGTGAATATAATCCAGACACAGTTCATAATGTAATTGTACCAAGGCAAATGTCTTGCCATGAGGTGAGTTTAAAAACTCAAATCAAGTAAAGGTCATTTATAAGTTCTAGACATTCCCTATAAAAATATTGCTACTTCTATGGATGATTTAGTGAAACATATATAATTCTGTGATTTCTTCTTTTCTTCAATGATATTTTTATTTCTAGCTAAATGCTACATGAAATATTCCCCATGTATTTTTAAACTTTTCAAACTTCTTTGACTTAATTTAAATTTATTCAAGAAAACACTTTGTCAAATCAATTTCTATTATGTTTATATATTCCCTTTTGCATCATTTTACTTTAAAGAAAAATACTAAATAAGCTATTTATACTCTTTTCATACGTTCCTGTATTCTCTGTAAATATGTGTGTATTTTTATGTGTATGTATTTCTAAAAGCTTAGATGTTTCTGGTTTTGGTAAGAAAACATCAATCCTCATATAAATTCAAGATATATTAATATAATCTATAACCATTTATTTAAAAAGCCCTATATTGAAGTGTTTCATAAAATACTCATTATTATGTATTAATATTATTATTTTCCAGTGCAAAAGATATCCTTCAAAGAAAGAAAAAAATTATATGAAACAGGTTCAGGTGGTACTTACACAGGTCACATTGAGTATAAGTGAAATTCT
Source organism: Lophotriccus pileatus (assembly GCA_035583135.1). Taxonomy (NCBI): domain Eukaryota; kingdom Metazoa; phylum Chordata; class Aves; order Passeriformes; family Tyrannidae; genus Lophotriccus; species Lophotriccus pileatus. The sequence goes on from JAWWES010000001.1 coordinate 60,469,481, forward strand.
ACTTATTTCATGAATAAACACAAATAGATGAGCAAGTTCTCAGTACATATTAACTGCAGAGGACTTTGAAATATGAGGAAATTGCTTGAAATGCAAAGTATAATTTACAAAGAGGTGATACTTACATGGTATTACTGCTTAAATGCAGCTATAATCTGTGTTATTATCCAATGAGACTACACAATAGAAACAAAGGCAGCTTGAGAGCAGGTAAGATTGGATATGTTGGTATATCAGATATACTAAAATTTGTGTCAAAATCAAATAAGCAAAAGAGGTAGTACTAATGGACAGAGCTGAAGAATTTCAGTCCATAAAATTCTGTCTGTTAATTATAGTTTCATTAGCAAAATAAGACAAGAATTTTGTTGTCAGTTTAATTACAAAGTTTGATCATAAATACCTGTATTTTAATTTCATTGTTCTGGAATTTAAAAACCCCTTATGTATAATATACTATTTTCAGACTTTTGAAAATAAATTAATAATGACCAGGCTGGATGGGGCTTTGAGCAACCTGACCTAGAGGAAGATGTCCCTGCCCATGGCAGGGACATTGGAACTAAGTGATTTTGATGTCCCTTTCAAACCACATCATTCTGTGATTCTATGAAAATATTTAATTCAATTTTTGAAAATTCTTATTGGAAAGCCAACCCTATCCTGGGCTACATCAAAAGCAGTGTGACCAGCTGGTTGAGGGAGGGAATTCTCCACCTTTACTCTGCTCTTATATGAGATCCCACCTGGAGCACTGCTTCCAGATCTGGGGCTCCCAACAAAGAAGGGTGTGGGAACAAGTTAAGCCAGCAGCACCTGCATTCAGTTATTTGGGATCAAGAAGGAGTGTTTTGGCCTTGAATGGTGTTTTTGATAAAGAGAGTGCTGTGTTCTCAAAATGGAACATTGCTTAGTGGTCTGCATGGTCTGCATGTTTTTCCTGTGGCTGAAAACAGTCAAACATGATACGAGTGTGAATGTGTGGGATCAAAGCAGTGGTTTAAAATAATCCTGGGGATTTCAGTTAACTAAAAGACAACACCAGGTGTCATTTACAAAGGAACACTAATAAAAGGGGAACACTGGAAAGATCAGCGGACAAATTCTGAAATCGAACTCTGTGTAGTGTGCAGCCTCATTCCTTTCAGTGCCCATATTTGTCATAGAAGGACATGGACCTCCCAGACCAGGTCCAAAGGAGGGACATGAAGATGATCAAATGGCTGGAGCACCTATCCTTTGGAAACAGGGTGAGAGAGGTGGGGCTGTTCAGACTGGAGAAGAAAAAGTTCCAGGGAGATTTTATTGCAGCCTTCCAGTACCTAAAGAGGGCCTACAAGAGAGTTGGACAGTAACTTCTTACAAGGTCATGGGACCATTATCCCTTGATAATGACAAGAAAAGGGATAATGTTTTCAGACTGAAAGAGTGTAGATTTAGATAAGATATTGGGAAGAAATTGTTTACTGTGAGGGTGGTGAGACAGTGGAACAGGTTTCCCAGAAAAGTTGTGAATACCCCATCCCTGGAATTGGTCAAGGCCATGTTGGATGGGAGCAACCTTTTCTAGTGAAAGGTTTTCCTTTCAATTCCCTGGGGCAGGGAATTGAAATTAGATGGTCTTTAGGGTCCCTTCCAGCCTAAACCATTTTATGATTCTTTGATTTTATGTTTAAAATCTACTCACACTTGTCAGGATAATTAGCACAACTTTATTTTTAGTTAATATTTGCTTCACCTGTGGGAGAGACTGAAATGTTAAGGGTTAATGACTCAAAAAATCAGCCATTTTTTTTCAGCAGCAAGGTGCTTTGCTGAGTCAGGTTTGTACCCCCCAGATGAAGGGGAGGAGGAGAGTTTTTGGGGGTGTTTTGGATGTGTGGTGACTGTCTCAGTTTAAATGAAACACAAGTGTTTTGCTGGGAATAAATTATGAGGAAGACCCAAAACTCCTCCCCCTAAGCAATTATAAATCCAAAATTAATAGACTCTGATTGAGGAACAGTGTGGGAAAAGGAAATTAAAATTATATCAAGGTAGGAATAACAACCCTTTATTGAAAGGTCTATAAGTATTGGCAAAAAACACAAGAGAACACAAGTAAAACACCCAAACAATAATCCTCCACCTGGAACAACCCCCTTTAAGACAAAAACAAACAAAACCAACAGTGAAAATCAATTCAATTTGTACTCTTTGGGGCAATTATAACCACAGTCAACAGGAGGTGCTGTTGAACCACTGGAGATGTGGAGCCTGTAGTTATTTGAGTCAGTCAGCAGGGGGCGCTATTGGATCACTGGGGATGTGGAGCCCGCAGTTGTTTGAGTCAGTCAGAAGGGGGCGCTGGTGGATCACCAGCAGTCACCATGTGTAGTGGTCCGGGCACTGGAGCGAACTGAACAATGGGTACCCTCCCCCCTCACCAAAAGGAAGAAAGAGGGGAAGGGAAACACAGCTCATGACATGGGGGAAACTCACTCCTTCTTGCTGGTCCCAGATGCACAATGATGTCGCCCCGTCCCTCTCCGATGAAGACCCAAGCAGACAGCTCCAAAAAAACTTAAGCACGTTCACAGAAGTGGCAGCCCGGCGGCAGTCCAGGCAGCAGTCCAGGCATGTCCTGCAGCTCCTGCAGCTCCCAGCAGCACAGCCCCCAACTCACGGAGGTCCCGACCAGCCCAGATTCCCTCCCAGCCCCCTCACCGTTTTCCAGTCCAGACCATCCAGTCTCCTCCCCCGTTTCCCTGGAGACAAAGTCAGGCAATTAACATAGCAATGCTGCTGGCTAGCCCTTTTCTTCTGGGCCATTAGTCGCTTAGAAACAGTCCTCGACAAATCCCCCTCCCCCAACACAGGGTAGGGGAAGAGGAAAATTTCAGTCCAGTTCCAAGAACACACAAAACCATGACAGTGACAAAACATCAATCAACAAACACTGAAGTTGCAATAATCAAGTCTTGTTGCTGGATCTATGGGTGGTGATATCTTTCCTCTCCACTATATACTCTTATCCTTTATTTCTCTTTCTTTTCCTTATATATTTTCTTAAGTGTTAATTTTAAGTTTTATGTTATTATATTTCTATAGAGAATAACCAAAATGACTATATTCTGTCAGACATTGCAGTATTATATTAACTATTGGCTCAGACCAACTCAAGTGTGTGTATGGGGGGGAAGACGCAGGTCAAATTTCACAAAGGTAAAGTGGTGCCCCAGCTCCTTTGAGCCTCCTTGGGCAGCCTTGGAGCAGTTGTCAGTCCCTGCACACCAGCAACACTGACTCACATCTTGCCCTGGAGCTCCAGTCAAGCCTCAGAGTGGCCTATGGGCCAGAAGTCCCACCTGGGGGGGTGTGGCACACAGGGCAGAGCAAGTAAAACCAACACCTTGCAGCCACTCTATGGTTGTGGCTCTGCCATCTATCTCATGGACTCTTGGTAGCTGGATCTAATCTGAAACTGGGGTGGTAGCTGTACTTATCTCTTTTTTTTTTGTCTCCTTCTTTACTTCTTCTTTTCCTCCTAATCTCCATTCTTGATATTTTGAGTTACTTAAAGCCAGATGGGATTTTACTAAGTTGTATGGGTTAGTATGTGCTAGGTCAATGTTCTGTGGAATACTTTATTTTGGTTGAATTTTGCCCTTTAAACTTTTGCTGAGTTTCCGTATTTTCTAAAGTTTGCCAGTAAAAGTGTGTTATTTGGCCTCTTGAGGAATGTGTGTAGTCTCTTCTCCTGTGTGCTCTCTCAAGGTATTAAAAGAAGTGAAGGCCCTTTTAATAAATTTGGTGGGTGAATTTTTGGAGCCTTGTATATTTTTAAAGTAAAATCTCTTCAATGAGCTCATAGCTTGAGGTCTGGGATCTTAAACGTATCTCCTTTGCATTGCAAAAAAATTGTTCTGCCATACATATATACATATATATAAACACCTGTGAATCAATGTCATTTCACTCTAATTTTCCCAAAGGGATATATTAATGAGAACTTCAGTTGACTCAGCTCAGGGATGGGTTGTAATAACCTGAAACAAAACAAATATTTCAGATTTTAAAATATTGATATGCCAAAAACCGACCATAAAGCTGTCTTCCTTTCCTATTCTGCTTAACATAGGTTATGCTGCAGTGGGAATGTTCATAATTTGTCATGGGTGATCTTTGAGAGGTGTATACAGTTGCTGTACCAATTGTCACCTGAGAAAGTACGGTACTAGGTTTTAAGTAAGCCTTTTTGTGATCGACTGGCTTTTGATATTGATTCTCTTGTGTATCTTTTTGATGGAAGGGAGGCTAAACTTGTTTTTAAACATGACAGCTGCTCCAAAAGAGACAAGAACTCTGAATGCCTAAACCCTTGAAAATAATGTGACCTGTGAAGACGTATTGTTAGAAAAAGTACAGATATTTGTCTTGTGAAACAATTCAGCTTTTTTACACTAAAACAAGGTTAGCATGTATCTGAGATTTTATATAAATTTGGAAAAGTATCGATCCATATGCTTTCTAAGAAGAGACTCTTTATTACAGCAAAGAAAATGTGTTGATCTACACTACAGTGATTAAGCCATTGTAGAATATCCTGAGTTGGAAGGAACCCACAAAGATTATCAAAGTCCTGCACAGGACCATCCACAATAGTCACACTATGTGCCTGAGAGTATCATCCAAACACTTTTTGAACTCTGTCAGGCTTGGTGCTGTGACCACTTCCCTAGGTAGCCTGTTCCAGTGCCCTACCACCCTCCAGGAGAAGAATTTTTTTCTAACATCCAACCTAAACCTCCCCTGACACAACTTCAGGCCATTTCCTTGGGTCCTGTCACTGGCCACCACAGAGGAGAGAGATCAGTGCCTGCCTCTCTGCTTCCCCTCAAGAAAGCCAGGAAACAAGGTATCTGTTCAGTAGAGCTGATTGTATTCCATGTATTTTTCAGGGCAACATGAAAGTTATTCATACTCTGTTCCTCCTTCACTAGCTTTGCTTTTAGAGTCAGGTGTATCAGAAGCAGGAGACACTTACCTAAACCACTAAATTAGCTGGATCACACCCACCTTGAACCTCTATATCTACTTTCAGAAGAAGGAATTAGAAAGTCAGAGTGATGAATCTTAGTGCTTAACTTTTTGACTCTGCAGTATCAACTGTCACAAAATCTGAAATTCATTGTTGGATTTAAACCATGACCTTTAGAAAATCAAGTGTTCTTACAGTCTCTGCTGCTGAGTGCATCAGTATAAACTCTTTGATGAAAATGTTGTTGCCTGTAGTTCAGAGTAAAACTTGACCTCTAGTTTTAAAGTGACAAGCTTGATGATCAGCTCCAAAATGCTCCTGTGAGACTGCTGGATTGATTACCTTGTTAACTTTAGCAGCAGGCAAATTGGCTGCTTCAGAAAAATAAAAAATAGTGTTTTGTCTAATCTAAAGAAGGAAAACACCAGATATTTTATAAGCGTAAGAAATGTGATTTATATTGAAGGAAACCAAAACAAACTATTCTATTAATATATAAGATACCTGCCGGATGAAAGTAATGAAGAGATTTCAAACAATATGGGGCATGACAGAATACAAAATACTGAAGCATTAAAATCTATTTGAAGCCTGATCTCCTATTTATTGTTATTTCTTCAAAAACTATAAGTTAGTACATTCTTGATATGTGATACCTGTGCTCCATGTTATCTTAGTTTGATGACTGAATCTGTAACAGGTTTTGACTTTAGAAAATACCCAGCATGTTTGCTAATTATAAGGAGTATAAACACTAACATACTAACATTTATCATTTTAGACAGCAGACAGTGCAAGACCATACAAAACCTGTAAGGCACAAAGGCTTTGAAGACTAAGAACAATCAATGCACACTTAATTTCAGTGGGATATTTCTTATGTAGATGTAGATGTTTCAATGTGGGCATTGCTGTCTGATGTATATGCCTTTTTCTCTTTTTTTTTAGTGCAATTCAACCACTGTATTTTAAATGTCTGCTTTAAAAAAATACATTTTATGCTGTAGAGATGCCTATTTTCTCCTATTAGTTGTAAAAGTAGCCTGAGGTATTACTTGAGGTGTCAAAATCTAGGTATGATCAGTTGATTCATAACGGCACTGATTTTAGGTAAGCAGATACATGGACTTATTTAAGGAAGTATTTGTTTTACATTCCTTTCTCTCTCTCTTTTCCTCTCTGAAAGACCAGTGCCCAAAAATCCTAGATAGTTAATTACAGTGTATGCACAGAGCAATTATTTAACATATTTACAATAAATTACTCAAACTGACGTGGTAATCATTCCGTGTATTCACAGTGAAATCAGTGTATCTGGGACGTCATAATTACTGTCTTTTCACAGGGGAATTGTTTTTTGCACAGTAGGTCTTACTGAAGTATCAGGCTTCTACAGCTTTGGTAAATATGTCATGTGGTCAGTTTAGGTTTCATGAATGAGATCTGTGGAATTTGGTCCCTCATAGACAAAAGTCAGTGTATTTTCTTTGACTTTTGGAATTATGTTTTGTAATGTGCTTTACTCCAGGTGTTAGAACACCCACACATGTACGCTCCTCTTCCAAGCTTTTCTCAGTATGAGTGAGATTTTGATGATGACAAAGATAAGAACAAGTCTGCAATGCAAAAAATGTTACACTAAGCAAAATCTATGCTTTAATCAGCATCTCCTTCATCTGCTGTAATTCACACATTTTGTTTCTGCAGAATGTAAGGCAGAAAGAAAATGACTGTTTTTCACTAGCTAAAAAGCAAGTGGAGAATCATTGCTGAACAGTGTCTTTCCCTTTTCCCAGCTCTTTTATGACACCACATAAACAAAACAAAATAGAAGAAAAACTAAAAGAAACACTTATAAACTTCCTATCTTTTCTTTAGTTGATAATAATTATGCGTAGATCTCGCTCAGGTCCATGAATGATTCCCTCTGACTTGCACTGCTGTGTTATCTAAAAATGTAATAGAAAACCATAGAGTAAAAACAAGAACAGAAGAATGAGATAATCTGGTTTTCCACATACTCAGTTAGTTGACAAAATAATATGATATCAAGTGAGACAAGGTATATTAGTTTGGGTAGAGGGTTTTTTTGTTTGTTTGTTTGGGTTTTTTTCTTTTTTTTCCCTCCCCCAAGATCTGCATAAAAACAGAGTTTGCAACTGCTACAAATTCACTCTCTGAACAAAGTATGGAGAAAAAGAAAACATTAAGGCCATATCTTATTATTCATGACATTATTAACAAATAAACAATAGGGTTAGAAGTCTTCTGCTTTCCTATTTTCTAGTGCTTGTGTACAGATACAATGTTTTCTATAACAAATAATACCCTATTAGCACCAATACACTCAATCTAACTTGGTTTAGCAGATCTGGGTCCATTGTAGACAAAGGTTAAGTTCATTACATATAAGTAATGAAGAAGTATAGTCAACGTGAGAAGCTATACTTTTCCTTTTAACAACCCGAATAGTTCTTTGAAAAAATTCATCTAGAAATTATGCTTTCCCAGATTGATTGAGGAAGATTGACAGTACAATGGATTAATATGTAGAAGATAATGAGGCTTTCTGCAGTGCTATTTTAAGTGATAAAGTCCTGGCTTATTAACCCAGAATTGTAGGTGGGCTCACTCTTGCCTTTAGAGTGTTGTAGCTGAGGGAGGGAGGGAGGAGTCAATGAAGTTTAATAGGTATAAATCCAAAAAGATGACAAGATAGCAAAATAATGATGGTATCTAACTGCTACAGTTAACAATAATGACACTAATAATAACCCTTACATCTCTTAAAGTGAAAAAAATTATGTGGAGCACAAAGCTTTTCTTTGTAATTTTCAGTTAAGAAGGTTAAGGCAGGTATTGAGCCAAGTCTTGTTTAATCTTTCTCATTTTCCCTCCAAATGGATAATTATACACAAGAAATATATAGGCACTGTGGTTAAGATTTAAAGAGGATTTTGGACTTAGATTGCAAATGAATAAAATCTTTATTTTTAAAACCTAACTGTGGAATAATAGTCATTCCTATGACAATAATTGCCATGAGAATTCCTTGCTAATAGGAAAATATTACCAAACAGTAGGTAATCAATTTGACCAAAGTGGGCTAAAGCTGAGTTATTGCCAAACTGGAAAATAATTCTTTCACAGGTAGAAACCAGAGTATGCCATCTATAATGGGATAGTCAAACTACTTTTCTCAGATACTGGATTTCAGCTTTTATGTATATTTCATCCTTCAGAACATGGAAGGCACCCTACTGTGGCACTGATCTCTCACAAAGATGGTTGAGGTATCCAGCAATACTGGTGCATCGAAGGAGAGCAATATTCCATAGTGTTCACAAGAAACTGCATTGGTTTGGTGGGGGGTTGGGGTGGGGTGTCAGCATTAATATATAAGAAGTAAAGGGAAAAGTGGTTTAAGTTCTCTTCAGACAGTTGGTTTAAACCTGAGGTAGGATGCCAGATATTATCACTGGCAAATTGTAAATCAGTTCAAAGAATTTTTGATAAGCTCTTAAAAGCTTACTTGACTCCCTTGTATTTTATCTGAATTGTGGCATCTCAATCAAATCATCTGACAATACAGGTGCCTTCTAGTTTTCCTGAGCAACAGCATTTTTATGAAGGTCTCAAACATAATTTTAAACTATCTTAACTACAGGTTTACCAAAGTACAGAAATATCAAGAAACTTTTCTCTGTTATATGAACCCACAGGGGCACAGGAAAAACTTACATCGTAGTTTTCTGTCTAATTTACTTTTAATCAGAACCAGGGAAAGGAAAGGTAAGCTATTATTTCCCCTCTTTTTCTGAGCATAGATGGTACATTTTGTGATACAGTGATCTGGAGAGAGTGGAAAAAGACACTTCAACACTTAGTTCAGTGATGAAGGATTTTCTCAGTATGTGGTAAGCAGGAGACATATACAAAGCACTTCCTCACTGGCACAGAATGTCTTGGGATGCAAAACGTCATTGAGATTCAGTACAGCCTTATGATCCATAGAAAAATTCAGGAAAGGCATTGCAATGCTAATTGTCCTTTACAGCAGTTTGTTTTTGGTGGTCTCAAAGGTACCTTTGAGCTAATCAGCCCCTTCACACTTCTGCTACATCTGCTGGTTCATTCATGCCTTGTTAGAGGTGCAGCACTGAATTTCACATTTATGCTTACAAGGTCAACAGAGTTGTTATCATGCAGCCAGTTCATTAGACACTTGTAAAATCTATTTCAGAATGTACTCCAAGTTAATTTTACTAAATACAAAAGATTGGGGGTAGGAGATGGGGTGGGGAAGTAGAGACAGGAAAGACTGTGTTATAAAAAATAATGTGCTGTCATGATGTGGGACAGAGGTGCTTGCAAGTGCAACCGACCATCAGCTATGGGTGATGGCCTCTAAAACTGGAGAGGTCAAATTAAGAATAAGACCACATTTATGTAAATTCACTACTAGCTAAGAAATATATTGCAAATATTTTAAAATCTGATGCAGTTTCTTGAAGTCAGAAAAAGCAGGTTATGATTTGCAGTATATTTATCTATGTTTATCTCACCTGAAATATTTTCTTGTATCACAAAGCACATTTACGTACAGCTGTGAAACATTTTCAGACTCTTTTTTTCTGTTTAAAATTGTTGCCATTCAAAATATCCATTCTTAATAATTCCTTAAAAATTATTAATTTTAAGAAGTTATGAAAAGTTAATTTTTTGGGAAACTTGAAATAAATCCACTCATAATGAAATTTCAATTAATATTAATAAACTAGGTGGAAAAAAAATCAATCCTTTTGAAAAGATCACATTGCCCTTGTTAGACTTTGAACAGATTCCTGAATGGATTGAACTAAGACAAATGTCTCCTTTCAGAACCAAACCATTCCATTGATTTGGCTTATTGAGAAGATTAACTTAGTTTCTCTCATGAAAATCCTTTATCTTAAAATCTTGACAAAGAACTATTAATTTTACATTGTCTAAGAAGTATATTTATAACTGAGTACTGTTTTAAGATTTTTTTTGCTACTTATGGAGTCAGAACAGCTTAGTTGAATAAAACCTGTGATTTTGTTTTACTTGAGTGAAGGTAGGAATAAGTTTTGTTTCATAGACTGTTCATAGGAAGCTCATCACTTATAAGACTAAGGTACTCATTTTCTCAGTTTTAAATTTCACTTTATTGTGAGTCTTTTCTGTCTTCAACAGGGAGGAGAAGGTTAACTTTTACTATCTGAGCACTTTGGAACAAAGAGATTAAATGTTCTGTATTGAACATTGCCAGTAACCCACTCGGACTGTCACACTACTTATCATTCTCTGTGAGATTTATACCTCATCCCCCATACCTGAAATTCTGTATGGAATGGGTGTCAGGAAAAAGAGAAAATATAAGAAACAGAGAGTAACCACGGCATATGCATCCTTCTAGGGTTTGCTGCTAGCTACACTTAAAAATAAGAGGATGTGACAGATCATGAGAAAAGCAGTCCTGGCTCTATTTCCAGACTTGCTGGAAATGCAAAAATATTAGGAAGCTGGAAAGATAATCTTTTAACAGGTTTTCCAGTTCCATTTGAAGGTTGGATACCTTTGAGCAGCTTGAATACAGCTAAAAAAAAAAAATATAAAAAATCAGTCTTTTGTATATGTTATTAATTTACAGATCAAAGCCAAAATCTTTATATCTAGGTGCTGTGTGGCAAGACAGACCTACACAGTTTTAGCCCTCTTTGACTTCGCTCTCGAAACAAATATTCTATTCCAGGAAAGGAAAACAAAAAAGCTAAAGTAAGTGTGTCTCCAGATCAGGAGTTATCTTATACCTGCAGATGGCATTGTTGATCTTTCACAATTTTGCAAATTGCCTGAGCAACCCAATATGAAAATGCACATCCACACACACACAGAGGCAGCAGGGCAATGGTACCAATACATAGATTAAAATAGAGATCTACAAAAAGAGTGATAATGACTAGGAAAAAGAATGCACAAAAAAATCTGATTGGCATGTTAGTTAATTAAAATTAACAAGACGGAAGAGCTTAAGGTCACATTAGGGATTACTTTCTGTGACAACTTTTCCAAAGTATTTTACTGTGGGAGAAGGTTTACACCCAATTTATTCATAGTCAAATAACTGTATTTAATCTATTGATGACACGAGCTAGTGAAGGACAGGGTGACACAGCAAACTGATGAACAGATTAATCAGGCAAATACATGAGGTTCAAATTTAAAGGCATATAGGTCTTTTATGACACTGTATGCCTGCTTAGTGAGTATAGCAGTAAACAGTTTCCTCTCACCCACTAGTATTTTGGCAAGGTCTAACCTTGCTTACTCTGCTTTTACAGGTCTATGCCGAGGGAGATGGTGGTTTGCATGAAGTTTATAACCTGGTATAATGAACATTTAACAGTAATGTGTTTTACTTAATCTTAAAAATCCTGACTGGATCCAACTGTTCACTAATTTACAGCTTGGTTCACTATTTTACACTATACAGGGCAGTTATAAGCTGCTAAGAAATCAGAACTGCAGTATCTGTATCATTATAAATGACTGCATATCAGGAGAAAAGATGTGCTATAAAACACCTTTCATGCTGAAAGCATCTCCTCCAGATTTTACAAAAAAACCCCGAATTCCAAGTTAGTAACTTGTCTTTTTTCTTTTTTTATTGTTATAATACCCCCAAATTGAAATATTAAGGGTTTTTTCTTGTAGCAAATGTTGAAAGAGAAATTACTTGTTCCCTGAACTGACAGAACTGACAGAAGGAAGAATTTTCTGATTTGGATCTGCTCAGAAAAGTGTTGGTATCTTATGTTTCAGGATTTCCTTTTTTTCATTATTTTATTCTGAGGCAACTCCCACTGCTTTCTAGAACAGAGAGAAAATTTCATGGCTTAAAGACATTTTTCCAGTGTATGTAATTGGTATTATACCCACACTGGTATTGAGAAAGAGGTGTTTAAACAGTACTACTAATCAGACAGAAGACTAAGTCCAAAAATAAATAGAGTTGTATTAGACAGTTCACTACATGAATGTAATTTAGAAAACTTTGAAGCAATAATAGTTGAATTTGAAGAGCTAATTTTGCAGAGTGATTTGAAGAATAAATTTTTAAGGGATATCAGAAACTGAAAGCCTTTGAAAGCCCCATTATTCTTACAGCAGTCAGCATATACTACAGAGTTTGCTACATTTTACTCTTTAGGTAAATAGGAGAAAACAGCCACTCTACAGAGAAAAAAATTTACCTGAATTAAATTATCAGTTGAAGATAACTTTTCTGATGATCTAGTAATTTTCATAGATATGTAGATGTGAAGACATGCTATTGAAATTTCCCTGCATTAGGTCCATTTCTGAATATACAAATGAATTGCATAAAGGTGCCCTGCATTTTCAGAGAACTGTAGAGATACTTTCATCTCTCGTTGTCTTCAACTTATTTCCTTCCTCCTCAGCAAGAATTCTTCATGAGAATAGAGGCAGCGCTACTGTGCTGGAAATGTCACTGGTAAACTCTTTTTTTTTTGCAAGGAGGGGTCTCAGAAACCCTTATTGATAGAAATCACCGTAAAAGTATAATGGAGAAACTCAGCAGATTGTCCAAGCTCGTTGCCAGGTAATGATATTCACTTGTTGATTTATGCAGACAGTCACTAGTGAAAGGATGACTATGTACAGTTTGTCTTCTAAATGGTCTTTATTCATATATGGTTATAGCACTAAAATAAATCAGGCTAATGAAGTGAATCATGTTTCAGGTACATTCTGAAAGGGTTTAGGCATTGAAATCAACCCCTTTCCTGACTCATAGGTAAAATCTTGGAGCACATGTTTTAATTGTGGGGTGTAAACTGAAGAATACTGGTCTGGTATTCCCCATTGTATAATTTCTAGAAGATGACATTGAGAGGAAAGTTTAGGCATCCACATATACCTCGAACCGCAGTCTCTCTTAAAAGAATCTGGAAAGGCTTTAGCTGAACAACTTTATAGATTTTGAAGTGCACATTAAAAATTCAGTGCAGTACTTTTTAAATTCACTTCTGAAATGCAGTGACAAAAAGGAGAGAGTGAAGAAATTAGAGCAGTTTAGATCCTCTTATTTTGTCACTTCCATTAAAACAACAGCACATCTGCTGTGACTTTGGACATGAAAAAAATCCGTAAGTTCTATATTGCTCAGTCATGTGGGTAAGAAGCAGAGCTCTCATTTGAGAAGCAGATACTGTAATTTAAGAATGTATGATGTCATTACAAAGTAAAGTAAGCAAAAAGCTGCATAGTACAGAGGCTGCTGCTGGAGCACATCTGCTATAATGTTACTCCAAACTTAAGGACTATAAATAAGAAGATTTTATAAATATTTCTTCAGTGTAGATCTGGATTTGTAATCTGTCATTTTTATTTGAATAATATGAACATAAACATAATTTTTCAATTAACCATCTGAATACAGTCTACTGATTGTATAGCTCAGTGACTGTGTCACCCTGTACTGCCAAGAAGTACTGATGTCCACTGTAAGACTCACTTAAGAGACAAGTCCAAATAGGAAATTCCTGCTGTTCCACTTAATGCTGTATCCCTTTAGTATTAAGAGGACATTGCTTTGTCCTAAAAAACCTGTGAGTGATAGACTGTTTTTCAAATAAGCAAAAGAACAGAAGAAGACTGGCAATGAGGAAATAAAAATCCAGTTTCAGAGCTTCAGCAGTGTAATTTTGAATGCCCTATTATTCACGATTTTCATTTCTATATAAATCCTTCCAAGTGTCTCAGGTTTTCTGCAGCACCTGTCCAAACAGTCTCAAAAACCACTGCTGTTTCTCAGGGATATAAATTCTTTATGGTTGATTTCAAATACTTTACTGAATGGATTATGTATTTAGGAGAAAGCAGGTACAAAACTTGTTTTTCTGATGCCTTCACATTTGTGATAAATGACATTTAATAACCTGACTGTGGTTCATCCTATCAAGTGTGCAACAAACCATGACACAGCATCAAAACATAAAGGTGAAATTTTAAATATGTTCTTTCTTGGTTGCAAGCTGGACACAGGTATCGAGTTCCAAACAGAGTTGAGAGTACTACTTCTTTGTAGTTAATGTAGTACTTTATAAATACTTTGGATTATTTAAGAAATTTAGATATGTTCTGTAGAATTGGTAACTTTTTTTTTGCAAGGTAACAGACAACAACAGTGTCAATATTTGTTAAGATTCCTTTTTAATATCCTAAATAGTATGGAACTACTGAAACAGATTATGGTTTTTAAAATTAAAATGATCTGCTGTCCAGTGCATATGTGAAACAGTGACAGCCCTATGTCAATGCAATATTGTCAGTTGCAATATTCCTTATTCTGAGCCAAATACAGGAATATTTTATTAGGAATTTTATATTATATTATAATAAATTATAAATATTATATTTTATACAGGAAAATACAGTCAGGAAAATTAAAAACAGAATGAAGCAAGCAAACAAACAACTGAAACCACACAAAAACCCCACAAAAAACAAACTAAAAAATCAGTTGAAAAAAATTTACATAACTTTAAGATCCAAGTAATTATTTATTAGAAAAGAATTGATTGGATAAATCCTCTTATCACTGTGGAAAATCTTATGCATATTCGAAACATCACAACTGGTTAATTTTGTTTCTTTAATTATGAAACATAAGATATAACCTACTGGCACAAGGATTCAGAACTGAAAAACTACTGGTCTGGATTGCTAGAAAATTTCTTGTATTCAGCACATTCTGAAGTTGCACATTTGGAATTGCAGTCCTGTTTCCCCCTACTGCCTGGAGGAGACAAAATGATCTTCTAAAGCTTAATCTTTCCTTTTTACTTCCTTTCCTTCCTCCTGTTTCTTAAATATTTTCTAAAGTTTTGGATTTAAATTGATCTTTAATAAAATAGTACAGAGTATTCTTTTTACCTGGTGGTTATGATCTGGTGAAACATTTGCCATAGTTAAGTCAGGATACTTCAAAGAAATGATATATGAATTTAAATATCAGTACATCATAGATTTAGTTTTCCCATAAAAAAACCCAAATGTTGTTTACAAAATGTCTTTTAAGCTCTACTTCCCATAAAGGAGCAGTGTATGTAGTCTAAATTACTCCTTCATATCATACAAATTCCGTAGTGATATCCCAGTTTTCTAATGAAAGTGCATAATGTTTTTGAAAATATTTATTCCATCTCTGCTCATGCCTGATATGAATATTCAGTGCTATTTTCTCCTATAATGAGCTTGGCACATGTTAGCTGTCAATATATTTAAAAACTAGCTAGGACATTCTTTTCTCTGTTGTTCTCTCTTTTCAAGGTTACAATCTTGTTTCCCTTGCATGCTACTTCCTCAGTGCTGGCACCATATCCCAATGCTTATTTATTTTGCCATAAATTCACAGAAGTTAAAAAAAAGAGAAGACCTATTAGATTATCTAGTCTGTCTCACTATCCATTCAGGATTGATCTTTATTGTTCATTCACAAGTATTTTGATCCATTTAGAATCAGTTAAAATGTTCTGTTTGCTGGAATTTCTGGCATTTATTACCTTTGGAGGGTTTTTTTGTTTGCTTTCTTTTTGGTTCTGTGTTTTTATTTGTTTTGTTTTGGGTTTTTTTTTTCCTGCCGTCTGATAGATTTTGCTTTCAGAAAGTTTTATTAAATGTTCTTGGCTTCAAATTGGCATATTTCCTTTTACTGAAATGTGGTCTTATTTTTCTTTCTACTTTAGTAGAGCAAGTTAAATCAAGTCAAAGACTCTGAGTCACCTCATTTCCATTTAAACACTGTTTCCTTTGAACACTTAATAGTCTGAATTACAAAGCCTAGGTCTACGGGTTTCATTTTTTATTTTGTAATAGAATACTCTCCCATACTTTCTTGTATTGTCAGTTGCTCCAGTTATATTCTTTACAAATGTAGTGTCCTTTATTTTCATTGATTTTACAACCACTTTATCTCATATACCCTCTGCAATAGTTTGAGTTACTTAGATTCACAACTCCCAACTGGACTTCAAAAGTAAGCGCTTTTACAGTCAGTCTTAAAAAGAAAAAATGGAGTTCAAAATTCTAGAAGGTGCTAATAGGACTTTCCAAAGGTCTTGTGCTGAGCACTCTTCAAAGGCTCTAAGTAGTTAGCAAAGAAAGCTGAAAATCTGGGGAAATTTTAACAGCAGAATGTAAGTTATATTTGTCTTTTGAAAATTAGCCTTTAGTTAAATGCCTAAAGATATGCCAGCTGCACAATTAAACTGCAAAACTTCCTTGTCTTCCTCTACTTAGTCTGTGGTCCTTGAACTGAGTTTAAATTGACAGGGACAATACAGTTATTACTCAGGAAAAAAATAGAGTGACCTCTATAAACTTAAGGATCAGGACACAAGAAACCTCATACAGTTTGAGGGATAGTGGGGGAAGTTTTGCACCATGTTTGAGAATAGGCTATGGATCAATTAGCTGAGTGCTGCTACTGGTGTTACTATTCTGGGAGGGGGTGTTGATGATTGCCAGAATAAATATGAAAAGCTTGCTCTCATAACAAACTGCACAAACCACAGTCTGCGTTACTTTAGTAGGGCTGTGTCCAGCAGACCTGGAGAAGTTATGGTCCTTTAGTCAGTGATAGTGAGGCTGCAACAAGAATAACGTACTCAGTAGCAAGTCACTCAGTAGCTGAAGAGAAATAGAAACTGGAAAGAATCACGTAGAAGGATAGAAAGTTATTCAAGAACTTACAGTACAGGCTTAATGGAGACAGGATGAGAGGGATGGTCTTGTTTAGTCTGACAGAGGTGAGAGGCTGCAGGGTGATCTAACAGTTGCTTACACGATCACCTGAAAAGTTGTTACAGTGATGATGGAGCAAAACTTTTCTCAATAGTAGCAGACAAGAGATAGTAACCAGAAATTATTGCTTGGAAGGTTCAAAGTGGATGTTAGGAAAAAGCTCGTCACCGTGAGGATAATGCAAGAGAAATTGTTGTCCTGACAGACTGGAGAGTTAGTCCCTGGATTTTTTCAAGACTCATCTAAGCGAAGACTCATCTGACCTGTTCTATCATTGGCAATAGATCTCTTTCAGCTAAAAGAGAACCTCTCCATTTTCCATCTAACATTTTTGTGATTCTGAGAAATTCAGAATTTTGTCATTTTGAGAAACCTAGAAACAAGCTGTTTCCTGAGCTTTTTGTCAGTGTGTTGTCAGTACACTTCTGTCCTGACTTATGCCTGTCCTCCTCCTGGCCTAATCTAGTGCCCTGAAGTGTCAGTATTGCCAGACTGATGGTCTATCATTAGAAGCAATGGATGTGAATTTATTTGTGCTTGTTTTGTGCACAGAATTTGACTTAAAACAACTCAGCAAAACATTGCTGCCAATGTGGACCCTAAATTAACTGTGAAGATAACTTTCCCGCTTCTGGTGGTAACTTTAGTTTTCCACATAGCTGTACAGGAAACTGTCATATTTGTAGATCATAATAAATATTGTTGGTCAAAAGCAAACTAATTCTAGAGTCTACTTAACTCACCAATACATTTGGAGAACAGCACTTTGTTCCCTCAGACTTACCAATTTCTACTACAGCCATTAAAGGTAATATTCCTATTAACTTCAATTGTTTAGGATCAAGGTCTTGTAGAGAATCATTAAAAAAGGAATAACAACAGATGAAGAATGGTTTAACTTCTTAGTACAGCATTTTGCTATTTAAACTGCTTATCCTCTGTTTCTTTTTTACCAATAAATTATACTGAATTTCCTAAACACAACATAACTCCAGATGTCAGTTCTTCTTCAAGGAGAGAAGTCTGCATATTTCAAATCAGGGAGTAAAGTAAGGAAAGTATATATGCTTTTCTCATTTGATGTACACAAAAACTTGCATTGAGCACTACAAAAATGATGGCAAAATAGTCTCACAGATCAGCAGAAAAGTCATATGCCTAATTGCAGACTGATGCATTTAGAACCCAAAGTCTGGAGAAGGTTCTGTGCTGAGTTGCTCACAGATGAGGCATATGGAAGTTGCAAATATCTGTTCAAGAACAGAAAAAAAGCTTCAAGATTGATAAATTATATTTTATGTATCGAGTTCACAGGTTTTTAATATAATTTGGAGAGATGTATATGTTAGCTAAATTCCTAATGTCACTGGTTAGTAGAAATGTTATATTCCTGCTTCACATCTCTAAACATAAGTTACGTGCCTGGGTATCATACTGTCTAATGATAAGGTGCATTTACCAGGTAACAAAAATATAGCATATTCTATTGTCTTAAAATGTTTTATAGTTGTTGAGTATCTAATACTCAGAAGAAACTTGTAAGGTAATAGGAAAATATAAATCTAACAGACTATAAGTGACTTTCCAAAAGCTGTACAGGTCATTTTAGGAGCCAAGATAATATTTAGAAAAATTGGGTTTTGCCCTGCACTCAGTGTACAGCCTGCATTACATTTGAAATTCAATGGGTGTTTTACAAAAATTCAGTTTTCAAGGTTTACCATAGTAACTCTTTGAAATTACATTGATTTGAAATATAGCACAAAATATCTTAATCCCTCTCACATATTTATTTTGAGAAAAGCTTTAATAACTATGACAAATGTTTTAATGTCTTAAGACTTTCTCTATAGAGGATAGTAAAAACTCATACAGAATACAGGCAACACTTTCGATAATTTCTTTCCTTTCACTTGTTTCCTTCAAGCTCTAAAATAATTCCTTCCTTCTAAGGAACTTTTTCTTTTGGGTTACACTGAGACCCATCACAAATTAGAAAAAGTGGATCCTTGAATTCTTTACATTTATTAGACACGTTATTTAATGCCAATAAGAGATGTTTAGAAACTATTTAAGCTCTCTTAATGCTTGCTGTGAAAAAGATGTGGATGAGAAATTTAAATAAAAACACTTGAAGAGTAGAATCTGAGTAAGATTTATACAGAATTGAGGCACTTAACTTTAAATTATTATGAAAAGTATAAAAGTCTCTTACAGTTGAAATGCATTTGAAATTGATTTTACATTCAGAAGACATATGTATACAAGTAGAAGTTCAGTATCCTTTCTGAGCTGACTGCCTCTCAGACAGCCTGAAAAGCTTCTCCCTCTCAAAACCTAGCTATGGGACTCACAGTGCCTGATGTTCAGTAGATGATAGTTTATTGTATATTCAGAGAAAATCTACTGACTCAGAGAAAATCTACTGACTGTCATGTAAATATTGAGTTACTTTAAAAAATTATTTTATACAATGATTGTTATGACCCACCAAGACAGCAAGAGTAAACCAAGTTTTTGTTAATAAATCCCTTTGGGCTGGATGAGAGTGAAATGACATGGAATGATCAGTGACTGTAAATATATGTATGTAGGGTTTATTTTAGAGCAATTTTGTTTCAAAAGAAAATACGTCATTTTGGTTGTTGTCATCTATAGTAATATGGTCTTATTAAAACACGAAAATAACACTTAAGAAAATGTGTAAAGGACAGAAAGAAAGGATAAAAATAGAAATATATATAGTAGATATATAAAAGATATATAATATCTATTAAAGATATATAATAGAAAGATATATACCACTGGCTGGATCCAGCGATAAAATTTGGAAGTTGCAGCTTCAATGCCTGTTGGTTGAAGCCATGGTCTTGATCCATTGGGAGTGGGAAAAGCTCCCCACAAAACTCAAAGATTTCATGAGTTATACACTTCAAGCTTGGGTGGGAATGCCTTGTTTCTCTCCAGGGGTGGGGAGTTTTACAATGGATGATGTCACAGGACATGTAATAAGTTTATGACGCCTTTTAAGATATTGCAGCTACCTACTATGTCAGCATCAATCATGATCTATTATGATCTATCACCTAAAATGTATAGCCCAGGATAAGTGTGGACATCACTGATGCTTCCTGGAGGGATTTTCACAGCAGAGTCATCATGTGAGGGAAGACATTGGAGTGATAAGAAGGATTATCCCACCTTGCAGGATTTGCCTCTTATCAGCCTCTTCCCTTATCTGGAAATCCAGTTTGTAGCTTCAGATATGCACACATTTCTGCACCTGGAATAGATGGACAATGGCACCCACCTACCTGATATGAAGGTTCTTTCGCAGTTGGCATATTTGGGGAGGGGTGGGCTTTGCTGGATGAGCAGCTGTTTCTTTTCAGTTTGATATAGTGGACAGAAGTCTTTTGGTGATCTTAACGATTTTTAGCCATTAACCATTTCAGTCTCTGACAAAGATGGTGCATATTTTCTTTCCTATGGAAAAGCCTATTAACCAGTGGGCACTGACCTGGGGTTTGATAAAACATTTCAGATTCCTGGGGCCAGTAAGGAGACATCTAAAGAAATACATATCCATCAGTCAGTGGTGGACAAATTTTGTACTGTTGTTGGTGTTCTGAGAACAACTTACAATTGGCTTACATGCAATACCCATTAACAACATGTATACACAGTTTCATTGTAGTTCTGGTGTTTTATATGCAATCTACATTTTCAAGCTTTTATGCACTATAGAAATAATGGCTGTCAATTGTCCATTTGTAATGGCCCATTATAAATGGTATGAGGTCTGAGACTTCTCAAACATTGTAAAATATTTGCCTTCTGTTCCTAGGAAAATCAATACTTTAATCTGACCTAATTATAGCTTGCAACAATCTCAAAAGGTTCTGAGCCATGAAATAGTGATTTGAGCATTCAGTCTACTCTGAAAATATTTCCTGTGGAGTCTCATTGTGATTTTAGTATCAATTTATCCAGATTCTTACTGTCAAGAAAAAGAAGTCCGTAACACAGAAATGTCTTAATTTTGAAGACTGAGATAGAGCAATTATGCACTCTACTGATTGCAGAATTAAGACTCTCTTCATCTCCTCTCTTCGTCTCCTCTTAGTTACATTTCATGCAGGGCCTGAGATATGGAGAGGAAACTATTTCCTTCCACAGGAAATAGTCTCCCATGAACTTCAGTTTGGGTCCTTCCCATGGGTTGAAGATCTTCACCAAGTGCTCTGGCATGGTTCCTTTCCATGGACTTGTCACAAAAGATGTCTGCACACAGCATGGGCCAACCAAGTCTAGGTGACCCTACTTGAGGAGGGAATTTGGAAGAGATGACCTCCAGAGGTTCCTTCCAACCTCAATCACTCTGTGATTCTATAACAGAACCATTTTTTATTTAAATCTTTAATAACATCAAAATCTTCAGCTTTTAGGGAGGGGTTGGGTTGGGACTTTTTTGGGGAATGATCTCTGATAATTCAGAGAGGAACATTATTACCATCCGTATTTTAAGACAGATTGCAATGCAATGCTGAATATAAAGAGCAATGTTTTGCAGAAATCTATTCTTTTATAATAATTATCTTCCTTTATGAATGCATAAAGGAAGTAACGATTTGGGTTGTGTTTGTTTTCCAGGTGGAGTGGATGTATAAATTGCATAGTTAATGTATGTGTAAGAGGGTGAAGGCTTCTAAGGATAAAGGTAAGTGATGAAGCTCGCAGAGAGAGAACATAGGAATTATTTAGTTCTGGAATGAGTAATGCAGAGATCACAGCTTTCTGTGAAAGAAGGCAGTCACTGATTTTGTTGTTCTATGTCCTGGGAGGAGGAGGTATGAAACAGAAATCAGAAAATTTCAGTTAAAAAGAGTGCTATCAGAAAGTAAAGTAACATTCATCTTTTCTTGGAACCATATAGTAGTAGATTTTCATTGCCATAGAATCAAAATTTACTTTAATCGTAAAAGCTATTATTCAGGTTTTCAAAATTCACCTTTTTAAATTATGCCGATAAATCTGATATTTATATTTAAAAGTTTTGCCTTTCTTTATGGCTTTCATTCCTAGTCAACTTATGCAGTGTAAAATAAGCAAACATCACTTGTTCATCTATGGTTACAGATAAAAGTTTATATTCCAAGATTTGAAATTATAGTCATTCTTTCAGGGCAAATTGTCACTGTGGAAGATCCATTATATATTAGGTTATGTTGTACTCTTCATGGTTTTTATATAAACAAAGTATTTGTCTACCAGTCACTTTTTTTTTTTCTGTCACTGTGTTGGCCTAAATGTGAAATCAGTGACAATACTTAACACCACAATTAACACTTCTAATTATCTTGCTTTTTGTCAGATCACTTTCCAATCTAATCAGACCAATTTCTTTCTACATACCTATTTACAAAGCTACCTGCTCAAAAATTCTGCAAGCTCTTCAAATGATAAAGTTTTCCAGTCATTTACTGTCACTTTGATTCTTATTTTATGAGCTTTTGAGACTCCATTCCCAGTAAAAGTTACATTTGCCTAAATGCCATCTGTAGTTTAGATTCTCAAGGTGAAAAGTACCTTCAGCTAGCTTTTAAATCAAAATTACCACCAGTGTCAAATTCCTGGCAATCATAGCAATTCAATCATTTCCTGATAGCAGAATGACATATTCTCCTGACTATGTTTTTATTAAATACTTAAAAGCTATAAATCTCAGCAATTTGTCATTCTTCTGGATAATGATATATAGTGTGTCAGAAAGCTTTTAGTCTTTTGTTATAATAATAACTATATTTATTTTTCAGTACTTTGTAGTTGATGATCTATACATAATGCTCTCCAAAACAGAGACTGAAACTTACTACAGTGTAATTGTAGTTGCCATGTATTACTTAGGCACTTTAATAATTTATTATAAATTTCTATTCTAAACATCTATGTGTAATAATGTGCCTCAAAAAATGCTTTGGTGAATTTTCCAGGCTGATGCAAGCAAATGCTGGCTTGACAGCTAAGGCTAAGAGTTCTGCTTTCCTGCATGGTGTTTTTTCTTGCTAGGACTGAACTCAAAAAGCAAACCATTGCCACTTACCTGTTTGGTTCTTTCACGCATGTGTTTTGCAGATCTGTCATTATCCTCTCTGCCATTTGCTTTTCTACTATGTAAAATAAAATATATTGACAAAATGCTGATTGTAGTCCATATTAGATACTTGAGAAAATATCAAAAATACTATTTTATGCGAGTATTAATGGTTTTTTATAGCTCTAGGCATTTGACTCGGCACATTTTTTTGTTGATTGAAGTGTTTTTGGAGACTCAGAGCATATGCTTCCAAGAACAAATGATTCTCTTATACAATAGGCAATTTCTTCTCCAGGAGGATTTCTTATAGTCTTATAGCATGTATATGCATGCATTTTATTTAGCAGTGAGTTATTCTCTATATTTTCTCTGGAGTCTTGATTTTGATAATTACGCTGGGAAATGTTGCTTCCTAAATTTCTTATATTAATATTCAATAACAACCTACTTCTTTTTTATTATTTATTTCTAAAACATTCACAGCTTGTACTTGACTTAATTTGTTAATTTGTTCTACTAACCCGCACTATTGTAATTCAGCTCTCATGGATTTTCAGCAGAAACCTATTTATCAGCTGCATCTTGTTCAACATACCATCACCATTACAGGTTTCCTAAAAAACAACAAATCACATTACCTTCCATTCTATCAGACATTCATTGGATCCCAGATTGCAACAAAATTGTTTCTATGGAGCTCTATATGACTTTCACTTCTCTCACTTTTACTACCATATGTTTTTTCTTGTTCACTTTTAATCAACCTCACAGAATATTCTGAACAAGGGAAATCCAAATTTTTATTCACTTTCTACAGACTATTAACTAATATCTCCCATGCACGTACCTTTTTCTTGTAGCTTGGCTGCACGGAATAGTATATATAGAGAAATGTATTATACTGTCTATTTACTTATGCAGTTAGATGATGCAGGAAAGAAGAAAAGAAGGCGAAGAAAACTTCAAATGGAGAGGAAAACCTTAAGGAGGAAGCTGAAAGATAGGAAATATAACAAGGCAGATACTCTTTATAAGACATCGCATATGAGTCCTAAACACATTAATATGATCTGTGCTACCATTACCTCTATCCCCAAAATATCCTCAGTAAAGAAAGTTTCAAGCAACATCAAAGGGAAGGATGATGTCAATAAGAACAAGAAGTTATGATCGGCATATTTAATAAATGTTTCTGATTCTATTTACAAGAAAGGACACTAACTGCTTCCTATTTGGCACTGACAGTAAGAATACTTTATCCTAGACGACTGCAGAGTCTGTGTGGCAAAAGGATTAAACTAATTGGGAAGATTCAAAAGTAGCAAATCTCTAGGATCAGGCAGAACTCAAGCCAAGTTATTTACAGGACAAAAGAACTAATGTCATTCACAATGGAGAGAAATCAAAAATAAGATCTCTGAAGGCTAAGGATGTGAAATAACGGAGCAAATGCAATACTATAACTTCCAGTCACTGAGATACGACTCTGACTTTCAGAAACTAGGACTGCATCTGTACTCAATGCCTGAAAGGATATTTTTAAAAGAAAACAAACATTCAGGTTGGAACTCTGTTGAATTCCAAGTAATGCATTTACCAAAAAAAACCAAAAAACACTTACTTTATTCTACTTGCTTATTAATATAAGTTAGATGACATGTCTTCTGGTGGAGATAATAGTAGTGTGCACATAGTAACACTGAAATTCCCTGCATGAGATCTTCCGCTCACAAAACCCAGGAACACCTGAAACCTAACCCTTAACAACTCTCTGATGTATGGACATTTCAAGCATTATATTGTGTAGGATCTAGATCTATTGTTTTTAGGTTTTCAATAGCATTTCACCATAAGGAAGATATAATGTATTATTTTTAAATTTCAAACTGTTTGATAGAATTATTCCTCAAGTAAATCAGCCGCTGTTACTATGCATCACATTTTATTTCAAATTCATAAATTTGTATTGATTTTCTGTGGCATATAATATTTGGGTAATAGCTCAAACAAAACCCATCTGGCACAATCAGCTGGGGATGCTGAATTTAGTGAATCAGACTGAAAAGTTACAATATGCTGTGTCAGTAACAACATGTCAGCTGTTCAAGAGGTAATAATTAAAACCACAAAAGGAAAGAAGAATAAAATAATAATTTAAATAGAAAAAGATGAAGCAACAAAACAAAGTACTATAAGAGTTAATTCCACAAATGAATACACAGCAAAGGTCTAGATTTGATGAAGAAAAGCATTAATGAACATATAACCTGGCCCTTGATTTACACAGCCAAAGAAGGCATTTATTACATTATATAAAGCAGAGACATATTGTTTGGATTTTCTAACCTGTATTCTAAGTAGCAAAGGGAATGCTGTAGATATCTGATATTCATGAAGCTCCTGCACTGGAAAGAATAACACTATTTATATATCAATACATCAAGATTTGCTCATAATTTAGTGTTTTGTTCAATGCTAAAGGCAGTAAAATAAAAGTACATCCAAAGCAGTTACAGGATCTTCTATTAGAACTCATAAAAATACATTTGGAAAGTATCACCCAGTATGAACCTCTCTGGTTTCATGTTCGGCATCAGTGAATATATAATCTTTAATTTCTAGGTAGTTTTTGGTAAAATGAAGTTCAACAAAATTCATCTGTTAGAAAGTAATGAGTAAGGGAAACTAAAGTACTTTTATTTTTTCCTCTTTCAAAGCAAGTGGCATTCACCCAGTTATTCATAAATTAAGACTGCTATTTCAAGATAAATTAGCATGTTACGGTTTTGGAAAGGTGAAGTTAGAGGTATGAAATGACTGAAAATGTTTGATCAGTCTTGAGCTAGACCAGAACATGTACGCAACAACTGCTGCTATGTTTGTAGTGTGAAGTGCAGCTCCAGATAACAGCATTTTATGAGATTACAGAGAGCAAAAAAATACTATGTGTGAAATAATTTATAGTTTCCTTTGGCCTCAGATGAGACCTCCTCTGTTAGAAACGTGGCTGTAATACATTCATAGATAACAAGTTTTGGTTGCTTTTATTGGGGTTTTCTTGTTGTTTTGTTTTGCTTTTTTTTCTAAATAGATGATGAAATTTAACAGTGAATTTACAGAGGATGGGACCTTTTCAAGAACAATCATTCGAGCTGTCTTAAACACTGCGTAGGAGATAAGCTACCTGCATGAGGTATATGACAGTTGATTAGAATGGGAATTTATTGATTTAAGATAAAAAAGATTTAAATTTGGGAAAAATCATTCATACTTCCACAATCTACGTCAGTGCATATCTTGCCACATCTTCACTGAAGTTAGTAATTCCAAGGTTAGGTAAGAAGTTCAACTTAAAAAGGATACAAATACCTTACAACCACAACTTCTAATCTTAACACAATAAGAGCTTGAGGTATTAGTAAATTAGGATTTCTACAGGTACAGTATTCTTGTATTTTCATCCAATTCATCCCTCTCTTTCTGTTAATCTTTTGGATTACCCATATGTTAAAAGGTATTTTTTTCAATTTGATAGCCCAATTAAATTTACTTCTGCTCTTTTTAACAGATAACCTCAAATTAGTATTAAAAAAAACTTTTATATGAAAAAATAAAAACAATTCTATTGCACTGCAACATTTAAATCAGAAAATTATATCTAATAGTATTATTTTCAGCATCATGGTTGGAGACTAGGCCATCTGTCCTCTGTTCCATGGGGCTATCATGAGCTTTTGAGAAAGTCTGGAAACAAGAGGGAAATATTAAAGCACTTTTATTCTGAATACATTTTATAGCTATACTGTTTACAATTTCTAAAAAGTCAGTTGGGTTCATTATAAGTGAATAACAAATAACTGAATAGCAACGTAACAGTGCATAAATCTTCTATAAAAGTCAAGAGACAGATTTACTACTGACTGTAACAGACCTAAGTTTTAACTCAGTCAAAAGATGAAACTTTTCTCACACTGAAACTTAGTGCGAGATCCTTTGATGCCCTAATTTTTTGTTATAAAGTATCTATACAAAATTCAAACCAGAGTCTCAACCTTAAAGGGCGCATACCTAGGAAAAAAACCTAGGAAAAAGATGTACTTCTTTCCTTTGCTGGAACGTTTAAATTGAAACAGAAGTCATATGGAAAAGTAGAGAAAATATTTCATTTTATTTAAATTTAAGGCTGCAATCCTGAGTACACGCACAGAGAAATACACAAATCTTATTAAAATCAGTCTGCTAGTTCTCAATTCCTGCATTTTAAATATATGTATTTGCTTCAGAATGTTACTGATGAACTGAATGTAAACTCAAGGGCTTGTTTCCCTATGTAACTTAATAGTACGTTGGAACTACATAAAATGTTTCTGAACAAGCTGATTTATCCACGTTGACTAATAGTGAAAGGATATTCAGAGGCAAAGATATTTAGCAGTTCTGCAGCACTGCTGAAGTAGCCACTTCCACTTCTTGGTCTGGTTTGCTTTAAACTTTTTAATACGTCTTTGTGATGCTTCACTGGAACAATAAATACACCCTAAAAAGGTAGAATTTGGTGGATAGGGTGTATCTAATATTTTTACTTTTAAAAAAAAAAATACTCTAAAGCTAGAGGTAACTGCATTGTTCGAACACATAATGAATTTGCAGACAAATCTTGTCTTTTTTTTCCCTTTACAGTTTGCATTTCCTTTATTTTAGAACACATCTTCATGTGAATTGGCACCAGAGTTACAGTGTTAAAAATAAGATGTCAAAAGCTGTCTAATGTGCTTGCACATCAAGTTTTCCTCTGCTGAAGCCCAGACAGGAAAAGTATGTGTTTAGTATATCTACGTGGTTGGGTCAGGATTTAACCTGAATGTGGATCCAGCTACTGGGGCTGAGAAGCTCTTCCAGAGTCACCGCTGCCAGTTTATCAGAGAGCAAAGAAATCTCTGTAGTCTAATATTTAGAATGATCAGCTAGGAAAAGGAACTGTAATTTCTGTTACCGTTCTCCTGTTTAGCCACAGCTCTGACTTAAGTACCTGATTTTTTAGGGGAAAAGTTGTAACTTTGGCATTTGCTGTATTAACATGTTGTATTTAATATTATTTGCTGTATTATTTTATCTATTTATGTATCTATTTTTTTATTAGTAGGAGTAAAGTATTGTTTCCTTTTGTTTTTCTGACTAAGTCAAAACTGCCCATTCTCCTGGTTTTCTAATGTTCTTTTTCTGGACTGTATATAAAAGTGCCTCAATATATTATAGCAAATAGAATCTGAGGCTGAAATAGGGGATTCTTAACATTAGCAAAGGGAAATAGAAATGTGAAGGAAGAATAAAAAACACCATGTACTAAGCATAATATTAGAATAGTTACATAAAGAATTTGAAGCTAAGCTATTGCATTTTGGTACTTTTCCATGCATGCAGACAAGGATTTTTTTTCTTTTTTAATTTCTCCTGTTAGCTCACTTAAAATTTCCTTCAAGAGATGGGCAATGGGAAACTATCAAATTGAACTATTAAATATGTTCAAAAATACATTTTTGTATGAGAAATATATTATTCAATTCCACTTTTATTGAAGTCAGGATATGGCAATAGAATAAGGTCAAAAATTCTACAGTTACACGTGACTATTTTAGGTTTGAATCTAAGTCAGATTTTTGTAGAGAATTAATTTTTTAACAATTTTCTTGCTTCCTGTTTACCTCACCCTTATAGAATACAATTGCCTAGGGTTTTGTGACAGAGAAGATTCTCTGCCACCAGCTTCTGTCTGCAGACTACGCTACTTAATTAAAATAAAATACCAATTTCAATTCCAATAAATCTGATTGTATTAAGACTCTGTGTCACTTTTGTCTTTCTTTCAATAAAGCCAGGAGGGATTGATCCTAAAGACTTTTTAATCACTGTGCATGACATTAGAAATATTTTTTCAATCCTACCCTATCAAACTGATTACTTAAACATCAAAATCTATATACACTGTATTAACCAGTAAGAGATAGTTTGTTAGTGGAAAAGACAACTGACAGACTATCACATAAAATTCACATTATTTTTTGTTTTGGAGTAGTATCACAAGAGAGACTGATTTCCACTGCTGCAATATTCAGTAGATTGTGAAATCTAATCACAGGTTACAACAAAAATAATGGTGCATTTAAATAGGTTAAGGATTTTTATGATATCACTGTGTTAAATGCATTCATGAATCAAAATCTTTATAACTAAGGACTATTTATATACATTTTTTATGGTGTTCATTACAAGGTTAGAGATTTCTGGAAATGTCATTATTTATATAATTAAAATTTTCAAGAATTTATTTTTCAAGCAGTATATAATCCTAGAGTCTGTATATATATTTTTAGAATATGCCAATAATAAGACTAATTACTTATTATTTTGCTACACTATCACCTGAAGTCTTTAAATAAATATTTAAATACGTAAAAAAACAGGGGAATATATAAATATAACAGGTGTACATAAAATAACAGGTGTGGTTATTCCTGAAGGACAGCTGAGTGAAGGAAATGAAAAGAAAGAAAATGTTTATGATCTGTCTTGCTCCAGTTAGCAAAACAATTATGCATATACTGAAATTAAATTAAACCGATCTATTATTAAAATATATTTCTTAAGATATGAGCTTGAGTGTGAAGCTTACTTCAGTTGCACACTGCAGCTTGATGCTCCTTTCATAACATAAGTTCTTGTGTCAGGTTTGTATGTACCTTACATGGTTTGACTGTTGTACAAATCCTAACAGTCTATTAGAAATTGATATTGAAAGTCTTACAGCCATCTGTGGCTCCTGTACCAGGGCTTTTCATCACAGCTTCATTTGTGGAGGACAAACAGAGAAATAATCCACATTTATCTGAAAAGTGAAAAGGATGACTAGCAAAAATAATTAAAATGACAAGCTAAATAGAATCTAGGATTCATACTTCATAATCTTTCTTTTAAGCATATTTGCTTAGAAATCTACCTAGTAGGCAATGGGGAGATTTCTTTGCAAAATTATCACAGAATCACAGAAGCACAGAATATGCCGAGTTGGAAGAGACCCGCAAGGATTATCAAGTTCAACTCTTAGCCCTTTACAGGACCATCCCCAAGAGTCACACCATGTACCTGAGAGCATTGTCCGAACACTTTTTGAACTCTATCAGGTGCTGTGACCACTTCCCTGGGGAGCCTGGCAAATAAAATGAATATACATATTAGACAAAGTAGATCCTTCCTTTGGATAAGCTTCTTTTCTTCCTGAAAATACCTTGTGTCTAGTTGTGTTTCATCACATGATTTTCCTCCAAATCCTAAACATTGATTGGATATCACTGGAAACCATCAAGGATATCAGAGGCACTATTTATTATTAAATCCCATACAAAAACTAATAATATCTCATTTGTAGATGAAACTGAGTGGAGTCCCTCACTAAATGAGTCCATCATTATAATCCAATATATGTTTTACGCTTTAAAGACACTTTTCAAAACATATTCATCCTTGCAAGCACATTTGTGTATATCTATTAATTCAGAGAAATGCTTCTCATTTTCCAAAATGTTGGGGTATTTTTGTTTGTTTGTTCTGAGTTTGTGTGGGGTTTGTTTTGGTTTCTTTGTTGTGTTTTTTTAAGGAAGGTAGGGAGGAAAGAGAAGAAGGGAGGAAAGAGAGAGAGAAAGGGAGAAAGAGAGAAAGAAAGAGAGAGAAAGAGAGAAAGAGAGAAAGAAAAGAAAGAAAGAAAGAAAGAAAGAAAGAAAGAAAGAAAGAAAGAAAGAAAGAAAGAAAGAAAGAA
>JAWWES010000001.1:60501648-60534497 GCA_035583135.1 Lophotriccus pileatus
GAAAGAAAGAAAGAAAGAAAGAAAGAAAGAAAGAAAGAAAGAAAGAAAGAAAGAAAAAGAAAGAAAGAAAGAAAGAAGGAAAGAAAGATTCATTGCAATAATTTATTACTGTTAAGACTCCTAATTTTCCTACAGTGTGAAATAAATTTGCAATTGAATTGTGTGTGAAAATTCACACCTATTTTATTGGACATGTTATAGATATGAGAGTTTCAAGAGTTAAAAGATAAAAATAGATCTTAATGTATCTAAATAAAACCTCTGTTACAGGCTTCCTGTCAGACTTGTAAAACCCCCTCTACAGCTCTTATTCCGTGCTCTCTGGCTCTGTGTCCTCTGACTTTTCTCACACTTTTTCTTCATATTTCCAACAAAAAGTGTCATTTCTTTGTGGCAAAGGTTACTTTTCCCTGCTTTATTCATATCATTTTAATTTGACTTATGTGAGTTAACAAAATAAGTTTTCTCCAATACAAAATTGTTAGGGCAAAAGCAGAAAAAAAGGATACAAGAATAATAAATAATTAAAAATTAAGAAAATTAAAATGAAAGAAAAGAAAAAGGAATAAAATTGGGAAAGGGTGAGAAAATCTGGAAGAGGTCACAAACTTGAAAGAACCATGAAAACACAACATATGCAGACACTATTTCAAAGAAATGCAATGATAAGCAAAATGCAATATAGCTCACCAAATATCACTATAAAGCAATATAAGACAAAAGATATCATATCTAAAAAAAGGAACAGAAGAGTTTGGCCATTGGTACAACAGAAGTTCACCTCAGAAAAATTAGAATATATTTTAAAAAAAGAGCTTTTGTAAAAACCCTTTCAGAAAAGCAGAGTTGATCAAAAGAAGAAATGTTTGTGTGATTCATGTATGAATACTTTGTGATTTTGTCCTCCATACTACAAGTGGAAATAGCCTAGTTTGTGAGAAAAACAAAACAAAACAAAACAAAACAAAGATTGTTTTGTAGAAAGAAGTGTAGGGATATGTTTAATCTTAAGTGTTTAGAGGCATCCCATTCAACTGAGAAATTAAATGGCAAAACCAAGAAAATAAATCTTCCAAACCCCATGCACATAACTGAAATACTGAACATACTTGTCTCTCATCTTAAGAAAAAATATAAGCAATTTTTTTACAAATAATCTGGTTACTCCATATCTAGACTTGCTGAATTGTTGAAACTACTGCAGATGTGCTGCAGCATTCATCCTCATAGATTTTAGTAGAATACTTAACTTCCCGAGTCAATTTTATTACATTTGGGGCAAAAAAGTGAGTTTCAGATGAGACTAAAATATAAACAAAGATGTAACTCATATACACAAGCTGAGTACTCTTTCAAGGCAGAAATAATTTCATTAGGCTATATTTGTGGATTTTTTTCTATGCAGTATTTATAATGTATGTACATATGTATTATTATAACCCATATCTTTTTTTCATTGAGTAATAATGAAAACAAAAGTAAGTTTTCCTATTAACAGGCCTCTAAGCCCTTTGTCCTTGAGATATTGTATTTACAAAACTAATTTGTGGACTTTTCTGAGAAAAATCTGACTAATGATAAAATTTGTCTATGATTAGTCAAATTTTTAGTTCTTAGTTGCAGATAAATTTAGGTGCCTTTTCATCTATCTTTTATTAAAATCTCTTCTTTTTAGAACCTGTTCAAAACAGTGCTGTAAACATTCAAGTAAAAGAGTGATTTTTTTTTATTCATTCTATTTTGACAAGCCTGAGTGAAACTTAAAAGGTGATGCTCTATTTCTAAAGACACAACAAACTGCAGATTACCAGTGATGCATAGATCAACTCTGAAAAAAATAAAATTCTAAATAATATGCTTGCATGATGCTTGATACAGTATTTAAACAAAATTTTCTTTTGTATGTCAAAAATCAGCTGGGGATGCACACCCACTTTTGCACAGTTCTGTATGCACTACCAAGTCTGAGCCAGACAGTGTGCAGTGCATATATTCTGACTAAGATAAGCCAAGTGAAACAAAACTTCTTTTTCCCAAAGTCTTTTAGAACCGGTAAAGATTTAATCAGCTCATATTGATTATGTGGCACTGTGTGCTGCTTCTTAATGACTAAGTCTGGTAGATTTTCACTTTATTTGTTAGGACAAGGAAGGATAATGTTAAAAAATAAAGAGACAACTTGTTTTTATTTTTCTTTACATGGATTTAGTGTTTTGAAAATACTGTAAAGAATATTACTTTGGAGTTAGAAGACAAGAAAAATCAGTTAAATTTATGATATCCATTAAGAATCAAGATAAAACTAGTACCACTATAAGGTAACCTATAGAATCCCAAATGTATTGAAAAATTCTAACAGTTACTGAATATTTAGCTTCTGCCTACAGTTTCATTTATTTCACTGGGAACAATAACTACTGAACAGGCAACTAAAACTTGCTAGGATTTATCTCATAACATCCACTTATTCACTTTTAACAAATCAGCAGGAATGTAGGCACTGTTAACTGCTGAAAAGATTTTAGACAATAGTCTCCCATGACAGAACTGGATTGCAAACTTTAATTATCTGTTGTGAAATGCCATACTATCCACAGATACAATAACTGTGGAGAGTAAATCAGTAAGTTTTCTTAGTCAGAGTTATTTTTCCCCTACTTCTGGGACTACTGACATATTGTTCCATGACCAGACAAAATTGAAATTCAGTCAGTAATGCACAACTCTTTTCATATTTGACTTCTAAGTGTCCCAAATTATTTAGCTATAAATAGTAGTTGCTCTCTCAGATGGACTTGGAATCTCAAATGAAAGCTATGCTGCTGATGTCCAGGAGAATTGATATTTATATTTTAGTTTTACATTTTCCTCTGAAAAATTATATTTTGCTCCTTGATTTTCTCACCCAGTTCCCTCCACATTGATTAATTTTGAAGGTCAGCCTTGAAATAGGCATTTCAAACTCTTCAGATGAGATAGAGAAATTCTTGAGAGGGTTTCTTTACACATTTCAGAATAATTTACCCTGTTCAGAGGGATGTCCAAAGATCTTTTCTGTGAAATATCTCTCAGCAGGGAAAATCCTGAGAAAGAGTAAAGACAGCTGAACTCAATCCCACCCTATGTTTCCATGGAATCTAATGGAGCAGAAATGTAGTGTTTTCCAGAAATTTACATCTTGCTGTTGGTGTGGAGTGTTCCATATCCCACTGACATATATCAGAAAACTTTCAAAGATCAATAAAGAACTGTCTCTTTCTCTGTTCAATCTGTTCTCTGTATTATGTTCACCTTACTGTCTCTCTTTCTGCAGGAATATCTTTAAAATAATAAAATACACTCTACAGTTAATGTTCTTTCATATTCCCATTGATCATTGTTTTTTCCAAGTATATTTAATATGGTAATCAAAAGGATGTCTAGCAACAAATATGCCTAACACCTAAGTTGTATAATGAATATCCTCTCACATAGTTTTTGTGTCAATAAGGTACTGTGCACATGCTTTGTCCTTATTTAACAGTTTTTCTCCAAGAAAACTGGTAAAGTTCCAGGTCACTTTCAAGAAAGAAAAATAGGGAGATATCAAAGGTTTATCATGGCATTTCAAGCCTATAAAAGGCAATGGAATATATTTAAGCAATTCCGGTGAGGGCATATTTAGCAGAATGTTTGCAGGATTATAGGAGACAGAATAGACAGGAAAAGGTGGGACAGGGAAAAGAAATGTTGTGCACTCCTGTGCAGCAGCGAATGAAAACAAATAATAGCGAAGGTTGAAATATGTATATGCATGAACATGCAGATGATGTGGTGAATTTTTTAAACAAATTCAGACAAACGAAAAGAAACCAGCTGCTGCTACATTATCCCTGAAGTATTTCTTTGGAAAACAACCTCCCTCTATCCATGTACTAAACTCCGAGTACTTCCCAGGGGTCTTTACATTTCTGGCCTTTTAATGAATTTTATAGTAGAAACCTGCTCAGTAGTTTGTAATTACTTGTTGCTTGAAACATGCATTCTCTTTCATTTGTTCGTGTCACATTTGTTTAATGGGATTTACTTTGGATTAAGACATTGTTTAGGTACACTATGAACTGCAAGACTATCCATGTAGCAACAGCTGTTCTCATCAAGGACCAAATACATTTTCATACAACTCCACTGAAGACCAAAAAATTTCAGGAGTGGTATATTGGGCACTTTACATGAAGCTGGTAAAGGACTCATGAAGGACTTAAAAAAAATGTTCTTTTATTTTGAAATGTTCTTCCATTTTTTTGTATGTGACTGTGCTAATTCAATTGTTATTATTG
Organism: Lophotriccus pileatus; assembly: GCA_035583135.1. Taxonomy (NCBI): domain Eukaryota; kingdom Metazoa; phylum Chordata; class Aves; order Passeriformes; family Tyrannidae; genus Lophotriccus; species Lophotriccus pileatus. Next base: position 60,505,968 of record JAWWES010000001.1, read on the forward strand.
ATAATCTCACAATAATAAGGATTGAGACAGCACCTTTTTAATTCTGTGCTGATATTAAATTCTCTTCCCTAGGGATTTAATTTTTTTTTTTTAACAGAGAACATATAAAGAAAAGAAATTTAAAAAAAATTCATGTAACGAGATATGAAAAGGGATTTGTTTCTATATATGGCTGTAATAAAAATGAAGGAAGTCTATCCTCTAAAACCCTGAGTGGCCAAATTTTGACAGTATCAAGCTGCTTGATGCCTATGTTGGGGAGCATTCTCTCTCTTGATGTGTAGAGACTTGATGATCTTGTATCTGATGCTCTCTGTAGAACAGTGAAACTGTCTTGAATTCAACAAATAAAAGATTCAGTATTCAGTCTGAAAAGAGCCCTCTGGATCAAAGGAAAAATGAATCTGCATCTTCAAGGTGGAAGATCTAGCCAGCACTGGAAACAACAAAATTCTCTCAATCTATTACACTTGAGTGGTAATTAAGTAGTCTCTGGGCCTGAGAATGAGACTATGTAGGGATTGTCACATATACTTTAGATGGAAAATTTCTAATTCTGTGTTTAATCGATGTCTAGACATCTCTTACTAGGAAATCACTGTCAGAAAATCATTTTAACCATCACACTTCAGAATGGCTCTTCTACAAATCAAGAATAAATAATTGTTCTACACAAATTACTAAAACTATAATTATTGTAATTATGTCTCACACAGTTGGCATTAATATTGGTGGAAGCTCTCTGCAAGCTTTCCAGCTGCAAATATTGTGTGCACTGAATGATAGAATATCCCACTGATCAGCGGAACCACATGTAAAAGAGTCCAGTTGTTTGACCAAAATAAAGACATATGTGTCCTTAGGGACTTAAGTTAAATCCTTTCAGTAACATTGCATCAGCAAAGAAGAAATCCAAACAAATTTCTAAAGCTTAGTGGAAAATAAATATTTTTCTGATGTTTAATGATGTGTTAGTGAGTGAAAAAGTGAGGAGACTCTAAAATATTATGAAGATATTTAAAAAAAAGGCACATAACACTACTTGCTACTTCTGAGGGCTAGTCAAGTAAGGTAGCTAGCAGAAAAACGTTTCAGTGTAAGAAAGTGTCAAGAAAAACAGCCCCACAAGAGGGATACAAGAGGGAATGTGTTACTGGACCTGTTGGTCACCTTTGCAAGTGAGCTAATCAATGATGAACAGAGTTGTCAAACATTTAAAAACGATTCCCATAGAAGGGACTGGGGGAGGAAAGTCACTCCCACTGTAAGAGAACCCTGAATGTTCATAAGTCTGTGGGCTTATAAGAAAACTGGAGACACACTTTTTAGTAGGGCCTGTTGCAGTAGGGCAATGTGTAATGGTTTTAAATGAAAGGATGGTAGAGTCAGACTAGATATAAGGAAGAAATTCTTTGTAATCAGGTTTGTGAAACACTGGAACAGATTTCCCAGAGAGGTGGTAGATGCCCCATCTCTGGAACCATTCAAAGTCAGATTAAACCTTGAGCAACCTGATCTAGTTGAAGATGTCCCTAGTCATTGCAAGGGGGTTGGACTAGGTGACCTTTAAAGTTTATTACAACCCAAACTAATAGCTGTTTATGTTGTTCAATGTCCATGATTGCATGATTCTATGATACTGTCAAAAGTAGAATTGAAAGAACAGAATTAACAACAGCAGAGTGATCAATGTATTCAAAAATATTGGAAATTGTTCTGGCTTGGCAGTGGGTTTGAGCTGACTCAATACAATTAGTCATTCAATTTCTTGAAGGACATTCATGCTTTTTTCTTAATCTATTCCTTTCTCTCTTTATCTTACTTCCTTCATCTCTTTGTCTCTTTACTTCATTGCTCTCCTTTCTCCCTCTTAATCTCTTCCTTTCTCCCTCTTCTTTTCTCTCTCTCTCTTTCTCTTTTCTTCTTCTCTCTCTTCCTTTTCTGTATAACTTCCTTTCAAACAGACAGAAACACTGATTCCCTGTTCTTCTCTCTCCTGGTCTAGATATTTTGACAGCCACCTTCAGAACTAAATTCCTCCAGGCTTTAAAAAAATGTAGGTTTTGTTATTTGTGGTGGGTTTGGGCTTTTTAACCCCTACTTGGCACACAGAGAGCTCACAGCTATCCAAAATCTTTATCGCAATACTATTATTTCCCTCAATGGAAAAAAAAAAAAAAGTACTTTTTTATACTGTGCAATTTCCTTTAGCTGTGAGATTAGAATGTAAATCTTCAGGGTCTGGCTTTTAGACAAATCAAAACTAATGGATTTATTCTAAACACTGTAATTGCAGCATGCTAAAAAAAATAAATTTAAAAAATTGCTAAAAGTTACTGTCTGCCAGCTTGGCCTCAATTGTTTTTAAAAATTGTGGGGTGTAGAGACAACTAGAACTTCTTCTAAATAGATGAGGTTGACATGACTTTTCAAAGAAGTTCAGCAAAGTTTTCCCTGATGAACTGTCAGTAGCTGTGGGAGAGTGGTTGGGCTTTTTTATGTGCTGTGTCAAAAAACCCACGCAAGTTAATAGAATTAAAAATTCAAGAATCTGCTGTTTATCATTCTCATCTGCCAAAATGTACTATAGATAGTATCATAAGCAGAAATTAGGATAAGAAAGGAGCAGACAGAAGCAGAGATAGTGCAAGCAGAAGACAGTCACCACTGTGGATCCTACAGCATGCCATTGGTCCTTCAGCGCCCTGGGCTGCTCCTTGGCGGTGGGGTAGGCGGAGTTTCATCATTGCGTGTGTTTGCGTCTTAATACTACAGTTGTTGGGTGTTTACTCTCAGGGTTTTATGAACCAAGTAGCCCCAAAATTAAGTGTCCTATTTGCATACCCACTTCATGCATGGTGCACTTTTTCTATAACGCACCACAATGGAATGTTGCTGCGAAATGTATCAGGTTAGGTCCTGCCTCCGCAAGGTGAGAAATCAAACTTTTGTTTCTTTTGGCAGATTGTGCATAGGCACCCTGGTCTTTTCTGCAACAAATTTCACCACCAAGCACATATTTAGAGTATATGCTGCAAATGTTATTAACACTTGCCTTACAATAAGGTGCATACTTTATGAGAATTCTTTTGAGAAGTTAGTCACACTCTAGTATTTCATCATTTAAGGGTAACAACGGTAACTCTGTTATTAGGCAATGTACACTTTTCACTAACCAAAAAAGAAAAACAAACAAACAAACAAACAAACAAAAACCCAACAACTAAAACCAAATCAGAATTTGAAGTTGTATTGGCCCAGTCATTGAAGACAACTGAAGACAACACATACGTCTCAGTTATCATAAGTTATGTTAGCTGTGACAACAGAAAAGATAAAAAGAAAAAACTATTTCACATTATAATTTCTGTAAACTTGGAAGCAGATTGTGGGACCAACAAAATGATCATTAAATTATTGATAACATTGCAGAAGTGAAACTTAAGCTTTACTGAGATACAGCACTCATATTTAAAAAGTTTCCAGAGAGTCAGGAGAGGACCCCTCTGACTCATAAGTGTTCTACTCCAGATATTCTGTAAGTATTTCTCCAAATTTTTTGAGTCCCTTAGAGAGGTATGCAATTCATGTATGTGTGGTGTTGAACATGCAAAATCCATGCTTATATACTGGGAGGGTGGAATACAGAGACTAGACATTATTTCTTTGGAGTACAGGGTCATACAAATAGTATAAAGAATCTTTGTATTCTCTCTCTGGACAAGTTTCCTATTTCATCACCTAGACAAGTGTTTGTGGCAAACAAGGTTTCTGTTTCAGTGAAGTAACTTTTTTTTCTTTAATCATTTGAGAACTTTAAAAATATGAATTTCTGATCAGACAGTCTTTTGATCACTAAATCTTCCTTGTTAGAAGTAAAGAGGGCCATCCAGCAGAGATTTCCCACACCTTTATTGGTTATAGATTTCTCACTGACTGAAGGTCAGTTGCCAAACTGCAGAAGAAAGGTTGTGCATCCCTTGTAAATCACTGGAAACATTCAGCAACACTTCAGTGAAAGCAAGACACACAATTTAAGCTTGCTTTGTTTTTTTTTTTTTTCTATTACTAGTTTCCTTTTGTATTAGGTTGAAGTGATGAACATGGAGTGTGAAGATAAAATACGAGAAAAAGCTTTTCTTCACTTTATTGTTTCACCATTGCAGCCAGTACTCATTTGTGCTTTTCTTTGGCAACTTAGGTCTCAAATACTAATAAGAAGTAGAAATCGCACACTGCAGTCTGCTAACTGACAGAGGAAGAGCCAGAAAGACATTCAAGATGAAAAAAAAAAAATCCCTGGTGTGAGGAGCTTGGGCACTGGGGTCAGCTGCAGCCATAAATTTAGCAGAGGCTTGCTAAAAACTACAAAGACAAAAAACATCCAGGGGATGAACTCATCCTATTTCAAGCCTTTGCAGATGGTTGATTCTCTAGGTATATCACTTTTATGACCACCAGCTGAAGTACTGTCACTCACCTTGAAACAGCCAGCCAAGTTTGTTCTACTGAAGGCCTTGATGATGCCCTTTTATGATTTTTTTTCAGCTTCTCTCACTTTTTCTTCTTTTCTCACATATGCAGGTGGGCATTGAATAAATTATTTGAAAGTATTGTTGAGAAAGAATTTCAGATGATTGGGAAGTAAGAAAAAGAACTTTACCTCCTGATGTATCCTGTCTGACTTCTTCTATTTTAATTTGATTTTAGGTTCAATGTCACATCAAATAACAATTCAAAACTGCTACTAACAAATTTCACTTCTATTATTTTTCGCTGGACAGCTGTTGCAGGATTGCATGAGGTGCATTATGTATGTTTTCTGTTCTTTTTGAAAAATAAAAGAGGTCATGAGTTTCTATCTTCTTTTAGTCCTTTGCAGAACTTAAACAGATAAAGAAAATTAGTGTAGAACTCCCCTCCCAACCAATATATTACATAATTTCTGTTGAAAAATGACACATATTTTGTTATTAATATTTTTACAGACATCAGAGATGACTGTAATTACAACATACCATTTGTTTATTTATTTAATTTTTCTTATTATTGTCACTTTTTTCTATCTGCCGTGGAATGGTAGAACAAGCGTAATACCTATGCTTAATTCCCCCATATTATTTATTGGTTTTGCTATTTCTTTTACTGCTGCTTTAATGTTTTGCTTTGTCACACTATTTTTTTAATAGCTCCTAAACTTTTGGAAGGAGTTACAGTGATAGAACCAGTTGGTCACATTTAGAAAAGTTATTAAACAGCATGTCTGCATTACAGAATGGTGGAAAGGAAGGATGGCAGACAGGCATACGGATAAGACAGAACCTGTGTGCTATTTGAACACATAGGCAATTGCAAAAAGTTGAACAGTTCCCTGCTCCAAAGAAGAAGATGAAAAAGAGATAATAATAATTATAATAAATATAATAAATATAATATAAAAATAATAAAATAATAATAATTTAAAAATCTACTGAAAAATCACAAGAGTTTTGGGAAATATTTTTAAATAATGGGAGGGGAAAAGAAGCAAAATACCATTGAAAAAGGAAATGATCAAACAAGAAGAAAAAAACTCTGCTTTTCATTCCAAGTAAAAGGCTTATTCCAGCATTATCTGTTGTGTGTTAGTTTTAACAATGCTTTGTTGGGCAACTTCTCACAAGCATTCTTACTGTAAGGTATGCACCTGAGAATGAAGAGCTTGTAAAACAGAACAGAACTGGTTAAAATGAAGAGTCTTAGAGTGGCAATGCTTTTTAAAATGGAAGTTTTGGGGTTTTTTTAATCCTCTTTTCATATTATAGTATTATAGGACAACATGGAAAAGTAATTATTTAATTCACCTGTCTTCACCTGACAACGCTTATCCATCAGCAGTTGTTGAAGAGGTCTGAATGTTATTAATGATACATTATTACTACTTCTCCCACTACTTTTCCAATACCTGCAAGAAATTTACATTCATGAGATAGGTACAGTTTCTGGTCAGATCTAGAACAAAACTTGTCTCAGACATGTAAAGTAGTCAAGCATGCAGACAGCAACAAACTCATCAGTCATCTCCCATTAGCACATACATATTCTTCTGGTTTATTTTCCAGGTCCATCTCCCAAGACATCTAAGCAACCTCACTCTTATTTCATTTCTGCCTAGCAGCTGATGGTAGTGTGCAAGATGATATGGCAAAGCTATTTGTAACTCTGCTAACATGAATAATGAACGTAAGATTGTTTTTTCATTCTCTACATAAGGACTTGTCTAATCTTTCTGACCTTACAGACTCATAAAGTGACCATCAACCTACTTTAATATTGTGGTCCCTCTGAATAAAACAAATTTTCACATTCTTGAAATGTAATACGATTTTTTCCACTAATTATAATACATCATTCATAACCTAGAAGTGTTGACTTATAGACAGGACAGCTACTGGTATCTAGTGGGACACACAGAGGCTTAGCAGACACTCCTGATACTTCTCCCCTTGTGACTTCTTGAAACTAACAAAATTCTAGCTTTTTTTTCAGGATTTTGAGAGATGAAGTGTCAACACTGTCTACAAATTAAGTTCCCTATGGCACAACAGAGAGGACTGTTGTACAGAAAATAAACTAACACTTAAAATGTAGATATGGAAAAGAAAAGAAAAAAAAAATGGTTTTACAGTATATTCCGTGTTCCAGTTCCTACCTTATAAATATTAGAATTTCTTCTTTGCTTCTCATCTTGGCAGTAGCTACTGGGAGTAACTGTTTAAATGGTTTTTGGACTGATCATCGTGCCAGTGAGCCAGAGAGAGTGGCTCGGTGAAGCTCTCCCCAGCCTCTTCAAACACAGAAGTTCCCTAAGCTGCTCCCAGCTGTGGCAGCAACCTTCACTGTGATAACCGTTGTTTCACAGCAGCTCTGAGAATTGTGCAAGGGACTTTTAGTAAGACCAAACATGTTCTAGATGGAAGAATTTCAAATGTCACACCTATTCACCCAGGAGTTCATCCACATAACAATTTCTGCTGCAGGCTTATGTCCTAAGGGCTGTTATGCCATGAAACTGCCAGCATAACTGGAAGACACAGTCCTTTCATAAGCCCAGCTGAACATTTGATAGTCTTGGAAGCTTGGTCCTGTGAGCTGGTAGCCCCAGGCATTTAAACTTGCACACCATAGATTTAAAAACAAACCCCACGACATTAACCAAACCAAGTGGAAGGAAAGAAAGAAGGAAAGAGGGAAAGAAGGAAAGAAGAAATGAAGACATGAAGGAAAGAAGGAAAGAGTTTGGTAGTGCTTGGAATGTAGTTTTTAAGAGAGGTTCCAACTGGCTCATTGTCCCAGTGAGGTTACATGAAGTCATTTAAGGGCAGTGAGGGATTTCATGTTTCCTAGAAGAACAATTTCACTACAGAAATTGATGCGCTGTTACTTCCTGTAACAGTGACATATATCAGCCTGTTTTTCTTCTTGAGGTATGGAAAAAAATAGTTGATGACATTTTGTTGCACTGATACTTTTACCTGTTATGAGTTTACAACACCTTTGCTGGAGATCTGAAAGCTGAGACTGCCCTTCTTTTCTAGCTAGAGGTTATTTCCCGTTAGAATAGCTCTTTACACCTCTGCTGTATGAAACTTAAAGCTTGCTTCACCTGCAGCCTTTGTTGCAGATGGCTGATGAGTTCACTGGTAGCTCAAAAGTCTGTTGGTCTAATCCTCTTTCAATGCCTATCCAGAATCAAACTTCTGGATGGAACTGGTCTCTCTGTGGTGTATGGGTTGAGCACATTTCCTGATTCCCTTAGCTTTCAAAAAAAAAAAAAAATTGTATTTGAAATCAACTGTATAGGTAAAAGACAAAGATAATATGTTTTACCATCATATTGTTCATCCTCTGAGCAGATATGACACTGTACAATATTAAGGATCCTGCCAGTATCACTGGATGGGGTCATTTGGATATCATTATGAATGAAAAGCCATGGACTAGGACAAAGGTAGGACTGCAGTTCAGGGAGATTTAGGGGCAGCAGTGAGGTCAGAATGATGGCTGCTAGCTTCGCTCACCTTTGAAAGAACTCACAATCCTTTTCCTTTTTAACCAGTCAAATAAGATGGGAAGAGCACAGTCCTTCTAGGTGACATCTAGAAATCTGTGGCAAATGCATGCTGAAAAAGAAGAGACAATGAAAGTATTCATTGTATCATCTGGCAAAGTCATGTGCTAACCCAGAAATGCACCAAAACAGGCTTTGATTTTCCTCTATTGTGCTGATACACACATTACAAAGGTGTTTGGCACTGTTGTGTAAATTAACCTGGCAGACAATGCTTTCCACTGCCTTTCCCTGTGTTTTTTTTTCCAATTCTCTTTGACCCGTGTAAGCAAGTGGAATTCGTGAAGCAGCAGAATAGCACAAATACATACATGCGTTTCTTCCTTCCTACAATACCATGAGACCTTTTTCAAGAGGCTTTTTATCTCTTCCTGGTTTTCTTACAACATAGGAATTCTTCTCTAATAACAACTATGCATGTGTTTCAGCAAGTGAACCTTGTGGCTGTGCTGTCTGGCATATGAATACTGGTTGTGTTTACAGAATTCTACTTCCAGTTCTGACTGTAGAATGGGGTGGAGGCATGAATGGCGTGCAATTTCCTGCAACTTAGGAAATTTTGCCTCTGCTTCTACAGAGCATTCATGTAAGAAAGACAGCAACAGCTTATGGGTACTTGAGAATTTCAGTAACTATGTTAGTTGCTAGAATTTGAATGCAGCAGTAGACGAGGTTGCCTAAGTACGGAAAACAGGGTAAGAGCATGTAAATATAAATGTTAGATGAAACAGTTTGGTATGTTTTAGTAGGAATGTGGAATTTATATGTGCATATCCAAGATGTGGTATCTTGAAAATACAGATCCTCCATCCCAAGTTCTGGGCACCTGAATGTCATCTAAAATATTTCAAATTCCACTATTACTACTTTGAAGTTGATAATCACTGTATTTATACTGTCTGATTCACTCCTTACCTATGAGTTTCCACTTACAAATGCTAAGGATGCATATTTTTTTTGTCATTGTTCATTGTGTGGTAATTATGAAAACACAATCTTTGCAAGAGGCAGTTAAAATGCCCACAATGACCCTTCTATTTACTGAAAGAAAATGTGGTTACATAACAACAAAGTCTATTAATGGAATCAGAAAGCAAGTTCTATTTGCTAGTAGGCTTTATGTTTACACTAAATACTCAAATGATTAAACCATTTTTTATAAGTGCAAATCCATTTTTTTTGTCCCGTTGTAAAGACGGTGATATTAATATGATGAAACATGAGAGGATAGCTTATATTTGTTGACTACTAATTCAGCAGTATAGCTTCTGGAAATTTTTGTCATTTATTGCTGCTCAAGAATTTATAACCTGGAGAAGCTGGTGATAATGGGCTTTAAGCCTTACAAACTCCCCAGACCACTGGATTAAAGAATCTGCTGTATTCTGTGTAGTCCCTGAAGCACACTTTAATGGTTCTGCTGAAAGCGTATCAATCATACAGGAACCATTCCACAAAGTTACAGTGAGGCACACCAAGATGGTTAAATGTTTGCATTTTCTGTAATGCAACACAGTTGTAAAACTATATCTAGGAAGCCTAACAATTAGAATCTTGGCAGCAGAAATTTTGCAGTCTGTGTTTTGCTTTGCTTTTAATTTCTGTAAATTTGGACTATTAAGCTTTATGGAGTTCTCATTCTTTTTTTCCAGATGTTATTATTTCAGCACTTTTTTTCCTATGCCTTTCTATTCTGGTTATCCCTATATACTATCAATCTCGAAATTTGCTTTTGGTTATCCATGAAAAAAAATTGTATATTTTGTAGAAAATATAATGAGGTATTTTCTTTAAGGAACTTCCTTGACTGAGAAAGTTAGTATTTTCTACATATCATTACAAATAATAAAACAGTCGAGTACAATTGTAACTAAAAAAAAGGAATGTTATTTACTCCTTCAGTCCTTCCAGAAGCCTTTTCTGCAGTTAAATTCAAAGACTACTCAATTCAAAATTACCTAATTGGTGACAGTGAACTAATTTCACAATCATGACAGTGAGATCAACCATATATAATCAACTGTAGTCCATGAGGGAAAGGAATCAACCGTAAATATTTAAATCTACGTATTTGGGGAAAAAAGGTGGAAGGTGCTTAGTTTTCCTCTCAAAGGCTTTGCACAATGTATTTAAATAATATAAGCAGATATAATAGTTTCTTTAGGAAAACTCAGAATTGTGATACCAATTTGCAATCACTAATAAGATATTTTCATGCAGGTTAGTCTGCATCTAGTTTATTTTACAGTCTTAAGGGGGTTTATCCTTTAAGTTCTAAATTCTGCAGATTTTTAAAACATGCAGCTATCTGCTACCAGTTCTCTCTACTCAACTTCCATTTAAAAAAATAAAATAATAATAAAAATTACAGCCACTGTAATTCTATAAACTGACATTATGCTGTCAGAGAAACTGTAATCCATAAGGCTATTACACCAATCCATCTGTTGTTTCTGAAGGAGCTAAATGAAAAAGAACCATGTTCTTTTATGCTACATAAAAGCACAGGGAAAATTATAAGTATTGGCAATAATGATTGAAACAAATGTTTCTTGAAAATATTTTACTTTATCCAAATTACAATGACGAGATTCTATCATTAAAATAAAAACACTGCCCTGTGAAATAATTTACTAATATTTTTCTATGGAATTAGTTGCTTCAAGCTCTTTGGTCCTTCTCAGTTCAGATGCAACACCTTAAAGACATCGGAAAGTTTAGGTAAAAAAGTTTTGCAGCAGGGCAGTAAAATTAGTCAGTAGTACAAAGAGTCTACATTCACTCCCTATAGGCTTTTTTGGGTTTGAGTGTGGTTTTGTTTGTTTTCATTTGTGTGAGTTTTGGGTTTTTTTCTCTAGTGATGATGTATTTACCTTGTTTCTCTTTTACAATAAATTCAGACTGGGGAGTATAAATCTGAGATAGCTCTAACGTTGTGCAAAATGAGCATAATTTAAATAATTATTTATTTTTATTTTATTATTATTAATTAATTACAATTTTTTTTAATATTTGGTATCTGCATCTTTCTTCATTTCGGCAACACAATAAAAATATTGATTTAACACCATATAGAGATTCGTAAATAATTTTATAGGAATTTATTTGTGCATACTGAAATTATTCTTTTCAGGTTTCATATTTTGAAAATGCATCATAGGTAATCTATTTTTCTAAGATATAAAGTGTCTTCATCATCTTAGCTCTCTTAGTTATAACATTTCCCTTTCTCTCTCTTTTTGATTTGTTTTCTCCCTGAGGCACCAATGCTATCATGTCAGGAAGTGAAAAAATGAGGCAGATATTTTTCAGCTCATTCCATTTTAAGACCAAGGAAAATTTCTATTATCCAGTGCTCTTAAAACACATTTTGGAAAAAAAAAAAGTTACTAATTTTTTTTTTTCAAATATACTTTTAATGGATATTTCCTTCAGATTTTTTTTTTAAATTGTGTATTTTTAACAGTTTAAAACATTATTTAGAATTACTTTTACAATTCCCAGTATTTAAAATATAACCTTGAAACCAATAAAGATGAACTTAATTGATTTCAATCGTAGCTGAGAATTGTGCATGCTAAGTGCCGGGTAAATGTCATGATCATTTTTAGATGAGATGTTCACCTTCATTCCCTCCTACCTGTGTGCCTAACATGGTGTCTTTGCTTATCAAAGATGCAATAGCTTTAGACTTGTGGGGTACAGGCACGAGTCTCAGCTGCTTTTTTGTTCCATGCCAGAATAGGACTTGATTTTAGCAGTCACTCTCTGCATTGAAAAAAAAACAAGTACATGTGTTGCAGGAGGTTATGTGCATGCAGTGCTCCAACACGTACTTCTTGTAAACATAGAAGGGACCAGCAGCCCAGAGTATGCAGTCACTGACATCCACTAAGTGCAACACAAGACTTCAAAACCTAGACATGGCAGAATCCTTCTAAAAGGAAATCTGTAGAAGTGATTAGGAAGAATCCACCTCCAAATGGAAGCCCCACATTAATACTTAAAAAAAAAAAAAAGTTTCTTCATTTAGTGAACACTGTAAACAAAACAAACAAAAAAACCCCAAAAAATCTACAAACACAAGAGATTAAGACTATGCATTTTTTAGTCATGTTAAGGACAGTAATTTTACTTGTATTCACTTCCCTTATCTGACAAGTGAGATTCAGGAGTAAACTATTTTATATCTGATTGAGAAGCAGGTATATTGGGAAGGCCTAGGTTGTGTTTATTCAGTTCACAACTATATTCACAGTTTCACCATAAGTGGCAATCTAATTTCCTATATTAAGGATCTGAATCTGCAAACACTTATGCATATGAACTCTATTCCAGTTAATACCCTGAGCAAAATTTTTTCCTTATTTACATGTGTTGTGACATATTTATCTGATCTTCAGCTGCTTTTGCTTTGTTTTGTATAAATGTTTCCACTTCAATAGACTTCTGCAACTTTGTAGTTTTCCTTCGTTTGAAGTATGAAGTATATTAAAGAAGGTCATGCCTTTTTTAATCTCCAAAACATTCCTTAAAACAAACAAAATGAAACAAAAACCCCCAAATGTCCTCAAGTTTTATTTTATATTATCAACAACTGGAAAAAGACATCTTATACCACATCACAGTAATATTAAACATAGCCTGTTGCATAGTTCCCAGAAATGACTGCAACAGATAGTATTAATCTGGAAGCTTCTTAACTGTTTGACCTTTCATATGTTGAAAAAGAACTATACCCCCTGTAATCCTTGTCTTATCTCAACCTTTTTTTTTTCTTTTTGAAATCAACCACCAATATTACCTCTCACCCTATAGTCATTAAGAGTCCTTAGAGAAAGCACTTCCTAAGGACTTCTTAAAAGTCTGAATAGAATATTTTTGCTGTTTTTCTCCTAATACAGGGTTATGTAGGTCTATTCACACACTTCAAGAGGATCAGAAATGTGGTTTGTGTTTTGTTTTGTTCTCTATTCTCATTCTGCTCTTTTATCTGCCTAACTTTATATTGTTTCAATCAGCTTCATAAATATTTAGTTGAGATCCATTGGTTTGTAATTCCCTGAATCATTTCAAGTGCCTTGGTAATAAAATAGCTACATTGTTTGAACCTGTAGTTTCTTTCTCTACTGTCATAACTGTGTGACTGATTGCACATCTTTGTTAGTAACTAAGCCATTTCATTTCAAGTACCCTCAAAAAACTCTCAGGTGGGAACCATCTGCTTCTTTGAATGTTTGCTCTTTAATATATCACTTTGAGCTCCATTTGACTTCTCATTATCTGTCAACAACTCATCTTCATTACCTGAAGAGAGCAGTCCCAAATCACATATCTTCTCAACTTCCCCATGCTGGAAGTTGACACAAATCAATCATTTAACATCCTTGCAAGATGCTTCTCCTTAATTTCCCCCTTTTCTCTTTGTTAATCCAAATGATTCAAAGATATTTTTTCCCTAAATTGACACAGTCAAATTAGTTTAAATTTATTTTTGATGATAATATTCAGCTTCCCTTTATGCTCTCTTTATTCCTACTTTAAATTCCAATATTTAGAGATGTGTCCATTTTTTTTGGTTAGTATCAATTTCCAGTCAATATGCATGACCAAGCACTCAGAGACTGAATTTCAAATGGAAGAGAAATATCTACTCTCTAATGGCTATATTTTACTTTCTACAAAAATCCCACTGAGGAGCTTTGGCAGAGTATCTCTCCAAAGCAATTACAAATCTTTATGTGCTACATATAATATGGTGACAGATCTCTATTAATAAAGAGAAAAAGGAATAATTTTACTTCTTTGTCCTTTGGGCTCCAGGAACAACACCATAAACAACAAAACTGAACTAGCAAACTGTAAAGGTTTTTTTTAACATCCATAGTGGAAAATCAAGCTTGTCACACATCTCACTTTTTGCCACATTTCTCACTTAAATAAATACTCTCTTTGTTAACACATATCTAACAAAATGTACACCTCTGCCTAAAGCCCCTGATCCATTATACATTTTTATTGTTTGAGTCACAAATAACACGATGTCAACCTTTTAAATGAAGAAAATATTGTCCCATTTAATAAATTCTATCAATTTGGATCTCAAAATTCCATAATCTTTAGCATGCTGAACTACTTTAGCAGGTATCCTGATCATAAATATAACAAGAACATATGCTAGAAATTTCTTTGGTTGAATTTTTTTGCATTTGGCAGAAAAAACAGGATGTTAGACATAATAGTATGAAAGGAAACGATTTTTTTTTAAATGTGGAGTTCTTTTTAATTAGATTTCTGCCTTCAGAGATTCTTTTTAATGGTTTCAAATAATGCATTGACTATTACAGTTTGTATGTTTGTATGTTTATTCCAGACTTTACACTCTACATTATGATGCCTAAATTATTTCAGCTGCCTATTTGTAATTCCTAGGTTTTTTCCATCTGCGTAACCTTTTTCATGTTCAAAGTTTTATTTGTTGAACTGTCTGTATCAGGAACATGAAAACACATTCCTAATTTTTTGTAACGTTATTTGAATGTTGCAAGACACATGCATTATGCCTTTTTTTCCCCCATTAACTAATGATACATATTTTTTCATAAGAAGATAAGATGTTTGGTTTGGGTTGGTTGGTTGGTTAGTTTTGGTTTTTGCCCCTGCCCTCTCCCCCTCCTCCCCCCAAGGTCAACTGTTCAGTTGTCAGTCCTGGGTGATAAATCATTCAGAATTCTTCTAGTTACTAGGGAGAGTCTTTCAGTTTGGCTATTACCTCTAAAAAGGACATTTTCGATAAAAATGAAAGCAAGTCAGTGCAAGCCATTTTCCCAATAAAATCAGCCAACTTTACTAAGTCTTCTCTGCATTCCTATTATGAAACACTTGGAATACAAAAACTGTTTAGCTATTTGAAAGACAAAATGAGTAGCCTAGGGTTTGCAACATGTAAAGGCAATTAGCAGATGTCTAAGTGACAGGGGAAAGCTATAAGAGAGTGAAGAGTGGAAACTGTGTCTGTGAAGGCTTGAAAAAACCATTTTACACTGACCAGTGTATAGTGACTCAGGTAAGTACTTTCCATATTCTGAATCTTAATACTCTCTCTTAACTCTGACGCACTATGAACTATTGAATACTAGGATTGCTTGATTACCCAAATTTTGATCACTCAGATTTGCTGTATTCTGAATATCCTGATCTAAGGCAGCCCTGATTTAAGTGGGAAGGGAGTAATATCATTGATCTGCACAGGTACATTCCAAATTCAATTACTTTATGGCTTTATGACCTTTTACCAAACATTTCAAGTCCAGTATAAAGCCTGACAATATTAATAATATCTAAAAATGTTAAATTTTCTTAAATTCTTCATTACTAATGACCTCTACTGTTTTTCACTAAGTTTCTTTTTGTCTCCAGTTCAAAAAACAAAGCAAAATCAATACATTGTGTCTCTTCAGATAAGAATGATAAAAACGTTGGACTATGTTGGGGATAAACACATTTTCTATGTTAAAAGAGACAATACACAGAGTCCCTCTGTTGCTATGGATTCAGAGCCTCAACTG
The DNA here is from genome assembly GCA_035583135.1 of Lophotriccus pileatus. Lineage (NCBI taxonomy): Eukaryota > Metazoa > Chordata > Aves > Passeriformes > Tyrannidae > Lophotriccus > Lophotriccus pileatus. The sequence continues at coordinate 60,521,646 of JAWWES010000001.1, forward strand.
CAGTGTCCAGAGCCATTCAGGATTTCTGATGGAAGAGAACCCAGGCCTGAGAAATCCACACATAGCTGGGGGACATTATGAAATTCTTACATGAGGTATGTATCTTTCTGTGGGCCAGCAAAAGATTTCCTAAAACGTCTCAAATGACAGCAGACATTTACATTTAGGTGACTGTATCTTATCCACATTACATAATAAATGGTCATGAGCAAGATTTTATTCTTTGTTTAAGAGAAGAGGCTGAAAATACACACATATATGGCTAAGAGAACCAGCATAACTTACCTAATAGCGCCAAAAGTAATTTCTTACAAAGTAGATTTACTTCTGAAGGCAACCAGCTAACAGGTACATAAGAATTCAACAAACTAGTAAACTGAGTAGAACACGTACAGATCTGTATCCAGACAAGACTACTTTATAAAGTATTTGTTAAAAACAAACAAATAAATAAAAGTAGAAATACTAAGATACAGTATTTCCAAGTGTCACCATGAAAACAGTAGCAAGGAAAGATATGTGCTTCAAGTCCATTCATGACCACATGTGGAATGTGGAATGAACTTTTCAGCAATTGTCTTAAACCAGATGGACCTCATGTGATCAAAATAGTTAATTTTGCAAGTGTGATACTCTCCCTTTCAGCTGCACTTTTGGTCAATTTGATTCATAGCTAGGCCTATATAAATCTCTTCTTTTCACTTTCAGATAATATATTTATTCTACAAAAGCTGTAAAGCTGATGTAATGTATTTTGAAGAGAATTAACATTTTTGGTAGGGGAATAATTATGATACTGTCTATGTTGTCCTTCAATAGCTTATGTATATAACAAAATAGAGCATATGAGTTCTTATGGAAGCTACTATGAACATCCCTTAAGGGATTTTGTGTTGCTTTTACATCTTCTAGACTCCTATGCACGTAGATTGCTTTTCCCCTTTATTCCATTCCTCACTGTGCCATATCTTGTAGTTCTCCAATCTCCAGTAAGTACAGTTCCCTCACACTGCAGTGACTGAAAAAGTAGTTCTTGGACTTACCCTGCAGAGCTTGCTTCGCTTCAACAGTTCTGCTCTGGTATATTATGAGCATAATTTTGCAGCACTTACTCAGGAAAACTCCTCATTGCCTTTGCTGATTTCTAACTGCCTGAACCAAAATCAAAACGCGAGCTGAACCCTGGGCTAAATGCATTCTTCTCACACTTACGCTGTGCTGAAACCACATATGGTTGCTCTCGTTCTAACAGGATTGCTCCAGTGAGTTTCAGTATGCTTACAGTTCAGTATTTTCTCAATTTCTAAGCAAAAGTAAAGTACTGTCTCAACGTTAGTAAAGATAACATACTTTCAGTAAAAACAATGTACTGAAAATATATAAAATCAGATTTTCACGCTATTATATGATATCCTACAGTCAAAGATAAAAAAGACTAACTGCTAAACAAGGTGGAACAGTGGTGAATTATGCTCATATATTTCCTTTCTCATTTCTCTACTGTCTTAGAGAACTCTGCAAAGAAAGTGTTACATGTAAAATTCAAAAAGATGTAGAAATTTTTTGTGAATGATTATTAATTAGTAATAGGACAAGAGGACACATTCTTAAGCTGCACCAGGGAAGGGTTAGGTTGGACCTCAAGAAGAATTTTTCCACAGAAAGACAGAGTAGATATTGGAATGGGCTTTCCAGGAAGGTAGTGGAGTCACAGTCCCTGGAGGTGTTTAAGGATGGACTGGACTTAGTTGTTAGTGCCATGGTCTACCTGACATAATACAGTCATAGGCTGGAACTACAAAACAATATATACTGCACAACTTTTTTCTTTCTCGTTCTTTTTTTTTTTCAGGATATCAGACTAATATGATAAACTTGTGGCTTCCCTATTCCCTCCTAGTTAAAATATACTTCATGTCTCTGGCTCTCTGTCCATCTAAATCTCTTTCTTCCTCCTTATAATCTTTGAAATCTTCCATTGAACTCAAATGGAACTTTTGTCTGCATGAGGACAACAGAAAGAACTGGTAATGACATGTGTACCCAGAAGCAATCAAGTATACAGCTTATTAACTGAGTCATGCCAAAATGTCAAGTCTACTTTATCTCTTTCTAACATAAAAGGCTCTTCAATTAATTTGCTTGTTACAGACATTCGGAATTGGATATTGCTATTCTTTGATGTGAATCAGGGGGCAGTCAAATCTCATCTGCACATTTGAGTGATACTTTGCTAAAACCTCTAGTTTCTGTGGGCTTTTAAACCGTGCATTTTTCTTTCAAAGTTTTGCTTCAAAGCAATGGCTTAATTCAGAAGGGGACATAGGTAGTATTTCAGTCTGGGGCTAATTCTAAGATATGGACTTAAATTCTAAAAATTCGGCTTCAATTGCTACCTAATCTGACAAATACCCAAATTTATGTGAGTTTCTGTTTACCTTTTGGTTTTGGTGGAGTTTTCCCCCCCCCTCTAATCTTCCATACTTCTGCTTCTGGACAAAGCTAATAATCCACTAAGCAGCTTCCAAAACACAGCAAGACTTGGAAACTCATTATTCTTATTCTGAATCAGTCTATAAAACCTGCCCAAAGTAATTTTTCAGTGTCTAACTCACATAAAGGACAAAGACAAGACAGCACTCATCTTAATAATCTAGTAAGTAGTTGATAAGATCAGGTATATATGAAAAATCAAGCTAGAATTCATGTGCTTTAGATATATGCATCCAGTACTTACTAGGAGCTAGTCACTGGGAGTTTAGTTCCTTTTATAACCAGTAGAAATCTCTTCATTTTTAGGTAACTATTAATCTGATTCAGTTTACATGGTCATGTTTGAATTAATGAAAATTGCTCCTTTGGAATCATTATCAGTGGCTGATGTGTACTAAAGCCTACTCTCTAATGACCCTGTAAACAGCAGTCCCAAGTGAGGTCCTTATAGGTTCTCAGTTCCCAAAAGATAAGGGAGTAATGTGGTTGTCTCAAACATGGATAACCAGGTGGCTGTGAAGCCAACCAAGGACTGTTAGTAATAACACACAAGAACTGTTGGTACAAACCAAGGACTATTGTTATTAACACGCTGTGAGAAAGAAAAAGCTTTGGCTGGAGAAGGGCCTCTAGGTGGAAATAGGGCAGCACTTTTCAATGAGAAAGAACTATTACACAGAACAGTGCAAGCACAGGAATGATTGGCGGGAAGTGGACATAGACTATAGAGTAGGGTTGGGACCAGCAGAGGCTCCAAAAGGCCTCTGACCTATTTCCAGAAAGGCGTATAAGAAAGGACTGCACACGATAACCAGTTAGCATAGACAGCAGCAAACCTGTCCATAAAAAAAGTATTCCCCTAGGCCCAGGTGGTGGCCCCAAACCCTGGACATGTCGTCAGCCAGACCAACACAGCTGGATTATTGCTTATCAGCTGGATTGACATGGAAAGCAGGATTGGCATCCCCTCAGCTGGATTGATGATGAAGCGAGGGCTGGTGATCTCCTTTTTCCTCTCTCCTTTTCTCTCTCTTTTCCTCTCTTTTCCTTTCTTTAATTAATCTCTCCCTTTTTAACTAATCTCTTTAATTTCTCTTTTCCCTTCCACCCAATCTTTTATCCAAAGTGCACTACCATGTGCCTAATTTCTCTTTTCCTTTTCCCCCTACCCCTGTATCCAAAGTCCACTGCCGTGTGCGTATATAGTAGGTTAGGGAGTAACAATTTTCATTCCAAGTGTGTAATTTACTACTAAAACTCTCATTGTTTGCAGACCCTCTGATTTTTATTGTTCCTTTAGACTAATGATCATTTTCAAATCTTAAATGTTTCCCTCCCCTTAAGGGAGAGTCATCACACACTGATTTCTAATGAGAGGTGTAGAGGTCTAGCTTGCTTTTAGACATATAAGTGCATAATAAGGGCCAATGTATTTCACCCCTGGATTTTCTTTCTTCTCTGCCTTCTTTGGAACAACTGAGAAAGGATATCTAACCAGTTTTGCAAATGATCTATTCAGCATTAGTCTTTAAGGTACTATGAGCTTAATGTCTTCTAAATAAGTCTTGAAACATTTCTCTAAAGAAAGAAACGTAAACTGGATAAAGTTGAAGTGGTCTTGCTAAATAAGATAAATAAGATAAAAAGATAAATTAGATAATAAAATAAAAATATGTAGGTGGTCCTATACCTGATAATTTAGATAACAACCAGTGGAAGATCTAGACTAATTTCCTTGTTTTGCTGTTCTACATGTATTCCAATGGAACAGTTTCAAGAGAAGCCATAGTTTCAAAAATATTTTCTTAGGATCTCTGTTCCAAATATGGCAATCAAAATATAAGCTCCTATTTCTGCTGTTCCACATGACTAATTTTTGTTCTAATCAATAGGTTAAGCCTCAGCCTTTTACTTTCAGGAGTCTAGGAAAGAAGTCTGACTCAAGAATACAGATAGGGAAATCCCCATTCATACCAACAATTAGAAGCCTACTGCTGTAAGGAAGTAGAGAATAGTCCTTCCCTTCCCTTTGGCAACTTATTGCCTCCAACTTCCCATTGCTTAACTTAAAAAATTCCTGTGAAATAGACAGGAAAGTTTGCTTGGGTATGAGTTGGAACCATGCAGAAGTATTAAGTACCTCCTTAGAGTACTGCATTAAGTCCTGAAGAGACATGGAACTTGTTTGGGTTTTTCCATCACGCAGTTATCAGTGTACACAGGAAGTGTCAGGAGCTTAATTTCTCCTTGTATAGATAAGCATTGATCCCTGGCAGCTTACTACTTGAGCAGCGTACAACTTGGGTAGTAGAATTCATAAAGTGAAAATATGCTCAAGAATTAGGTACTGATATGTCTAAAACCTTTTGTGAAATTAAACTAAGTAATTTGAAACTGCTTTGATAAGTTGTATCTATGAAGAGAAACACCTTGCAGCTTAATGAGGTATCAGGGGAAAGAGGAAGATTAATTTATTTTTTTCAAAAAAGTAAGAAGTGCAATTGAGAAAAGGATGGGAGGTCTTTCAATCATATTTTATTTATGGCTTTCATCAAAAAACAATTCTATATATCAAAGGGTCATGCCTCAAAGCACAAGTAAAAATCTCATTAACGGGGCTTACTGTAATGTCTATTAAGATCTGCATCATACAGAAGAAAAGGAAATAGAAAAGGTTCAAACAGGCTAAAGAAAAACAGACTTTGCTTTGGCTAGGACTGAACAAAGATACTACTTCAAGTTACCTTTTTGAGACTTGATTTGATAAATTTGATTTAAGCAAAGACATCCATAAAGTCTAAACAGTTTATTTTGTGACTACTCAAATAAAAAATTGTAATACAGAACCTGTCCTTGCAAGTTTCAAGGTTACCTACAGCAGATTAGAGCTGTCAAACCTCATGATGCTTATTATATAGTGTTTCTCTTAAGGTTTCCTATGAAATCATTAGCCTTTTCCTTTGACATTTCCTGTTCTGCATGGCTGAATATACTTATAAACCACATATTGCTTTGAAGGTAATCTAAGTAGTGTTCGGGTTAAATTACTTGCTAACACGTTACACTTATTGAATTGTCTTTGTTTACACCACAGAAGAATATTGTTATCCTTGGTGGTTTCAATAGTTTTCTTTCAAGTAGCTCATGTATAAGCATATTAATTATTTTCTGCTTAATAGGAACATTCAGAAATTGTGTTCTGGATGCTAATAATGTTGTTAATTAATTAGCTTTTACGCATTAGTGAAGTATGTAATAAAAATAGTTTAATTTTTTTGTTTCATTGAATAGGGAAACAATATTTCAAGGCACATTTTGCCTAACCATTTTGTAAAAAGATATCTATAGGGATAATAATAAATTTCTATTCAGAATTTTGCAAAGAATGAAATAAAGCAAACAATCAGAAAAAGAAATGGGGAAAAAACAGCTAAACCTAAGCAAAACAACAAGACCATTAATACATACTACAGATACATAGAATTTTAGCCACTATTATTTTTTAAACCATATTTATAGTTGACTCACTTTACTCTTTTCTTGGCTGAATATTTTTGTGACTTTTCCCTCTTACATCTAATGAAATCTTTAGAGTGAGTAGAATTGTGTAACTGATGTACTAATTTTTTTTTTAAATAAAAAAAATTACATAGGAATTTTCCATAGAATACTGTAACTGGAACACTTGAATAGTTATGTAAATTAAATAAAACAATAGAATTTATGCTCCTAAGGCAGACAGAGTATCCCAGTGCAGATTCTCAATTGTTGTAAAATTTACTTCTGTTTCTGATAGCTGGATGGTAATTTACTTGAATTAGTCATCAGACCCTTCCTTGGTCAATTTTCCTCATATAGAAACATGTGATTTGACTTGCAATATAATGAAAATATGGAGATATTTCTGTTAAGCATTAGCATTACTTGTTCTCAATGGCAACTGTGTACTAAGTGGGTTGTTAATGTAGTAAATGAAAAACAGTGTATTTGTTGCTTTCATAAAGCTTTATAGTATATGCAATACTTTTGTATAACTTTTATAACCCTCCACATCTTTGCAAGAGGACAGTTGGCTGACGTTAAAAGAACACATAAATTTTATACATTGCTACCCCTAGAGTGTGTGGCAAGAGTTCAATATTTGCAGCTGACTCTATTTAGTAGACAATAATTCAGAATGGATAATTACACAATACATACAGGTTGACACAGTTTAACATAATTGACAGTTCGCTGAGGAACATCCCAGATGAATTAGTTTGCACAGGGAATAGCTGTCTATCTGAAGGTTAGACTAAGGGCACCTATGAAACCTTGGTATGCAAAGGTACAGACACTTTTCAGAGAGATTACCTCTGTCCTGACCTCCTTGCAATAAATACAGAGCCTCCTGTATTCATTTTCTGGGCACTTAAGTAGCATAAAAAAACAAACAACAAAATGTAAATACTCCTTTTATTGGGATATAAAACTACCCTTTGAGATATTAAAGCACTCATAACACATTTGTAATGTTTCTAAAATGCTAAAGTATTATTCAGAATTTGACAGCTAAATAGTGCAGCAACAGCAACAACTGAATCACACAGAGCACCTTTTGTTCTACCTTTATCTTAATAATATATGTACACTGTTCATATATGAACCTTACCACAGTGATATTTTTGTGTCTTTTGACAGTGCATAAAAATGGTGAAAAGAAACATAAAAATCTGAGAAACGTAGCAAGTGTTACGATTTTGAAATATGTTGGTGTATTTCTTCTAAGGAGAGTAGAAAGGAACCTTGGGCCAAGGTTTAACAGCAGATTACAGAGAAACCAACTGTTATAATGAACATGTCAGGAATTATTCAGACTATGTTTTGACAGAAATACTTAGCCTGAGATGTATGATAAATACATAAAAATTAGATCTGGATGAATGAAAAGCTAAATCTTTTTGGTGTTCTTTTAATTTTTTGACAATATTCCCAATTTCAGAATGTTCATTATGGAATTCCAAGTATTTATTTTCAGGGAAAAAAATCACTAGAAAGTTTCAGCTATGAGCTGAATGGATCCCCTTATTAGAAGTCCCTTCACTTGAAGGAAAGAAATCTATCTCAGAGTCTGTTCTCTCCAAACAGAACTATGGTTCAAAGGGGGTAAAACACATAATTGAAAAAGTCTTAATTAATATTGGTTGCTTACTTTGAAATTCATGGTTGTCTGACATGTTTGAACATAACTTGTCTAAATACAGCCAAATTAAATAAAGCTTCTTGGTTAAGACAAAGGGAGTGAGAACAAATTCAGGGAAAATTAAGTAACTGCTCATTAACTTTGGATAATTAAATACTTCAGTAGTTTTAAAAGATTTAGGATCCAATTTTTTTTCCATCATTGGTTTATATATCATGTAATGTCAGAGATCAGATCCATAATTAAAATTCTTAAACAGAAGAAAAGCACAGTGCTTAAATGGAAGATGGAAATTCCCCAAAAAAGACAAAAAGAAATATTATAGAGGTAAGTCTTTATGAGTCCAGCAAAAATTAAGTGTTCAGTGTCCTAAAGTGAATGGCACAACTTGCAAAGATATCAGTAAGACAAGAACTTCACTGGCTGACCTGTACTGAATAGTCAGTTTGGCAGTACTTAAAGCTTTGATGCAATTAGCAGAATGTGTCAGTGCAACCAGCACATTAAAAAAAAGTCCTTGTATTTTCACTATACCAAAATATTTAAATCAGTTCTCATAAATACTTTTCCAGATGCATTTTCAAAAAATAGCAACAAAGGCTTCCTTACCATATTAATAGAAATTCATTAAATAACTCAAAATCTATTTTCTAATAGGAACATTATTTTCTAATAGACAAAAAAAGGATACATGTAATCACTGCCACCAGAAAACCTGTAAAAACTAAAAGAAAAATTATTAATAGAAATATTTATATGTATATGTTAGTGTTGTATTTCTGGTGCAGAAGAGATAAATAATAAAACATGTTTTAAATATATAACAATGTGTTATGTAGGAAGTTTTGCTTGAACTAACTTAAAATACTGAATTTCAGAGATATAAATTTCCAGTACATGGGACTAGCAAATAATTTAGGAAGTGCTTTTTTGAGTTTGAGTGTGTGTGTAGAGGGAAAATCAAAGAGGTCTTATTTCCAAATTATTTCAGAAATAAAAAAAAAAAGAAGAAGAATTGAGGATTACATGTCATCCAAAGAACTCTTCTAACCTATTTTATTTTTGAAATCTTTGATTCTATGAAAATAATTGTCATGTAAAATAAATATTTAATCGTTCCTGTACTACTCAGTTTCATGCAGTCTTAATGTCTGGATTTGGAAAAATTTGTTTATGTGAACCATTCCTTCTTATTTATTAGTTATCACACCAGGAGGTATTCTGGAGTAAAGCCCTTATGAACCGTTAGGACAAAATCAATAGCTGAGGACATTTTCTGCGTTGAAAGATTACCCAAAGATGTCTTAAGAGATCCAGGGGCTAATTCATTCACCCTCTGCTGTGGGAATATAATCATTTACTCATAATTGCCGCTCTTATGAAATTTTCCTCTCATACGGAATTCCTGACTCAGCTGTAGTATTTATTCAACAGAAGGATAAGTAGTAAGTTAATCAGCTCTCTCTAGAATTCCCTAAAGCAATTACATAATTGTTTGACATAGTTGATATCTCATGTAAACAGAGGTGCTCAGTTCTAGACAATCAAAGCAAACTTTGAGATTTCTGCCTGTTATAGGTGCTTTCACCACATATCAACATATTTCTAGTTGAAAGTTTGAAGAGAACAATCAGAAAGAATTAAGAAAAATCCAGATACTTCAAATGCATCTGAATAACTGTAGGGGCATCTGTTAAAGCAGTATTTTCTGTCAGATTGCTTTCTTCTTTGTTTATTCTTCTCTCCATTTCTACAGTAATTGTAATAATGGCAGTCATAGACATTCTGCAAAGCAAATACAGCCTCCACCTACATTGTTGCCATTTCTCATAGAATTGTATCTGGATATCTTGAAAAAAACCTACTACTTGGTGGAAATACCCTTTCCTTGATAAAATATCTGAATATAAAAACAAAAGGAAAAGAAATAATGAGGAACAATGAGACCATGGGCAGCATAAGAACAAATATGATTTTTGCCTGTAGTGTGAAGTTAATTGGAGACTCTGACATTGAGGTGTGAGCCAGAGTAGAGCATTCCAAGCACCGAAATATCAAGAAGAAAGTAAGAACTTATACTTGGAAAAGACTTTCACAGGTATTTTTCAAATGTAATTTCAGGTTACTTAACTGCTTTTTGTACTTTCAAAATCTTTTCTTGGATTGTTAAAAGAAGCAGGTAAAACTCTGAATGTACTAACAAGTAATCAGAACAATGAAATTATTTCACAGGAACAATTAATCACTTTTCAGAAACAAATTTCTCTTTTGGGAAATTTCTGTTTCTGAGCACTAAGCAGGAAGCCTCTAAATCCCCTCTTAAGTCTTTCAGGTTTTCTCCAGTGCTTTCCATACACTCTTCAAATGTTAAGATCAAGAAGTCCTTTCTTTTTTCTGTCTTGACCAAAAAGAGAACAATTTTTTTACTTTGCTGCAATCTTTTCTAAGCAATCCAGTACACTTTTTAAGGAAATAAATACAAAATATACATGTAATATGCTAAATAAAAGAAATAGTAAGTATTATCAAAATGGATTGAGCGAATCCTTAACATAGACATATACTTTTCTGTAATTCAACCTCTTTCCAACATGATCAGTATGATAACTATATTCTTGAGCATATGCAGCAAAATATTCCCTGACCTGGATTGATCTATGAAATCCTATCCAATAACTTTAACTATATATTTGAGGCTAGATTGACATGGCCTCCAAAAGTATTTCTTTAACAATAGTGTCAAGAGCAAAGTCCCAAACTTTATTCACATCCTCACAGTAGAATCTATTGTTTTATTACCTTTGAGCAGACTTTTCTATCTATTTTTTTTAAGTAATATTAATTGTGTCTCCTTGTGCAGTCTTTTCCATACAGGTACCAGCTTCTAGGCTGGTACAACATCAATATGATATTGATACACATTTTCCATATAGATATAGATATCAGTATATATACATATACATGTATATGTCTCTCTGAAACATCACAGAGGTGGTTTTGATTTATCAGTGACATTTTTCAATGAAGCAAAAATACTGAGAAACCTAAGGATTTCTATTGTAATCAACATTTCTATTTATTGACATTGCAGCAGTTTTATATATATTTGAGAGAAAGTGCGTGTGAACAAATTATTTCATTGCAACACATATGAAAAGCAAGGTATTTTAGTAGTACTAATATTACAAAGTCAAGTCACCATTACACTTGATTGGGCCCTGCTATCCTGGAGATGGCTGAACACCTGCCCGCCCCTGGGAGGCAGTGAATACATTTTGTGTTTTGCTTTGCTTGCAGGCACAGCTTCTGCTTCACCTATTAAGGTGAAAGTGTCTTTATCTCAACCCACGAGTTTTCTCACTTTTTCAATTCTCTCCCTGATCCCAGTGGTGGGGATCCCACTGAGAAAATGGCTGTGTGGTGCTTGGTTATAGCCTGGGTTCAAACTAAGACAACAGGGTAATTCCATTCTTTCTTAAGAATCAACTCTCTGGGAAAAAGTCAAGGGAGGGACATTTGGACTAATTAATTTTGGTTGTAAGTGCAAAAATAGTAGGAGTTTTTTTTCAATAGCAGTTACGATTGTAAAACAGAACCATCAATTCCTAGCATTGCAATTCCTTCTAAGACACCTTTAGAGGCAGCTCAGCAAGATTCTTTCAGCTTTTCTCAACAGCTTTGTCTTGCTCCTTGGTTCACATCTGAGCTGGGAATTATATGCATTAAATACAAAAAAATTCTAATGCCTCTGCAGGAAAGATCTCTTTCTTATTGTCTTGTCAGTAGTTTGCTTCCAGTGTACCAGTGATGAGGAAAGAGAGAAAAAGAACTGAGACTGAGTCTTTAGCTGTGCTTAGCTGTAACTGATTTTTCTTTCTGAGGTTGGAAGCCATCTCTGAAGCTGTAGTGTGGGCTTGTTTTTTGTTTTTGTTTTTTTGTTTCTTGGGTTTTGGTTTTTTGGAGTGTTTATTGCAGGTACTCTTGTTAGTGGCACTCCAGTAACTCTGGAAAGAGCATACTGGAGCTGGTGAGAATGCGCCTTGCATTACCACATGATTCAGAACTCAAGGCCTCAAGGCTTTAGGGCCTCTGGCTTAAAGAAATAGTCTGCTTCATACTACGACATATTATTCTTTTTATATTTACAAGTTTGAGAGGAAGCTTTTTATTTTCTTTTTTGAAGTCACTTGCCGGAGGCAGTAAGCTTAGAAAACATAGTTGTATCAAACAGCAAAATAGCTGCAGACCACAAGAGATTTCAAAGTCAGTTATGTAAAACATAAACCAGGGCAATCTCTGCTTTTAAATACCAATCTCCTAGCAGAATCTATAATTTACCTTATTTTCTTTAATTATATTCTTGTAGCTACCTTATGCCCACTTTAATTTAAGTGTCCAGACTCCTAATAATAATTTTAAAAACTCAGCTAAAAACTTTAAGGAAAAACATGATAATTTGATGTAATATAGACATAGAAACCTCCATTCTAGGCAATGTGGCTGAATGGCAATTATCTCCTCTCAAGCTGGGGCACCTCTCAGGGTTGTCCTTTGTGGCAGAGAGACCTTATACCAATGGCAGATCTTTGGATGAGCTCAATTTCTGAAAGGACCTTCGGGTGAGTAATTCCTGAATTGTTGCTGGATTGCACAACAAATAACTCTCTCCTTGAGCAAGGAGCCTTTGAAACATTAGCATTTCCTTAACTGAGATTAAGAAATCCTTAGCAGAGAGACCTCTTGCTTGCAACAGATCTTCAGTAAGTGATGATAGCATGCTGAATTAATACTAATTAAATCAATACTCCATATTAATTATTATAAACTTTGTATAGATAATTCCACTAGACATAAACTGTTGTTCAAAGCTGAGACTAAGATTGGGACCTAAGATTAGCTGCACCTTAGCTCCATTGGTTTAGAAAGCAAAGGCTTCTACTCTGAACCTCATTGACTCAACACGAAGTTTTCCTCACTCATTATATTTCTTCCATTACATGTAAACCATTGTCCAATGCCGCGGTTTGGGTTTCAGGGATCGCTCGAGTGCACCGGGGAGACCCCTCGGTACTCCTCCGAGAAGCAGGCCCTGCCCGTGGCGGGGGCAGGGGCTGCAGCTTGTTGGCAGAATGAGGAGACACACAGGGTTGCTGGAACAATGGTGAACCAGTTTATTT
>JAWWES010000001.1:60540996-60609264 GCA_035583135.1 Lophotriccus pileatus
TAAGCGGAGAGAATGCAAAAAAAGATTGGACTGAGATCTTGTGGACCCTTGTAACATATAGATAACATAGAAATGCCAAAAATATGTTTCTCCATTGTTTTCTGCTTGTCAAAAAACTTCCTACCAAAAATTCTCTGTCAGCCTTCTGCCAGAAGTTTTCACCAACACTTCCCACAAGACTTTTCCTGCCAAAGGATCCTGACATTGTCTAGAGTTATCGTATCTTCTCAGACATCCGAACTGGCTACGTGCCAAGAGCTCAGACACCTAGACTGTCTACATGCCAAAAGACCAAGACCTTTGAACACTATAAAACTTGAGGAATTTTGGAAGAAAGGAGAGAGAACTGACTGCAGCCAGGAATCCTTCCTCCTCTCCCCTCACCTTTTCCTTCACCACCACCCGCTGCCTACCTTACCACGGGAGACTGGAACTCTGTCGACCTGGACCATATAGAGACTCACCGTTGCCACATGCATAAGTTACATCTTATCCTCCCAGCCTTACTGTATTTTTTAAGGGCCTGGTTGCTGCAGCTAAGCTAGGACTCCGCACAGCCTGAGACTTGGAGGCGTGAGAGGCAAATACACACATCCTGCATTCTAGCGACCTGAAGTTGTTAAGACCCCCTGCTGCTAAAGAGATAACATCTAAAGCAGCAGAGAGACAGATAAAAAAGGCAGAAACTGCTTCTTTCTCCCCCCCCCCACACCAACACAGGCACAAATGTAGTTTTTGGTGGTTATCTTTTCTCTGCTTCTAGAAATAATCTTAGCGCTTTCCAATCTTTTCTTATTTTTTCATCTTTCTCTTTGTATCTCTTAGCAATTAATAAAATCAGTTTTTGGTATCAACAGCTAACTTGTGTGAGTTTTAATTTTGCTTAAGGGAATATTCAAATCTGTAGTTCTTTCTGCAATATTTAAGCAGATTGGAACGTTACAACCCTATATGCAATTTACACTAAGATTGTATCAGTTACACTGCACACATGAATTTTATACAACACATCAGTCTTTCCTTCTAGATAACAAAGGTCATAGATTAGATTTTTCTCATATCTGGTCCATTTATTTTTTACTGTGATTAGAGAACTGCTCATTTATCATCTAGTGACTTTCAGTGAAAAAGAATTCCCTGTCCCATACTTTTGTGGGTTTTGGAATATCTCTTGTATCTAATTTTAAGTTTTATATTAAATTACTCAAGAAAACATATAGAGATACTAATGCATAAACAAAACTCATTAAGTGTCCTTCCTAGATATTTTATGGAACTCAAAGCAGTTTACACCATTACCTAAAATTGTTAACACCAAAACTATATAGAAAATTATGTCTTTGTAAGAATCCTTTTATTTCGCTTATGGATCATGCATTTCTTTAATGTAACTGAAATGTTATTTGAATTAATACTTTCCTTTGTTTTCTTTCCCCTTTATCATGGTCTAATCTCAGCTGGCAACTAACCACCTTATGGCCACTCACTGCCTCCCTCACAGAAGGACTGGGGAGAGAATCAAAAGAGTAAAGGAGAAAACTCATGGGTTGAGATAAAAAGCATTTAAAGTTTGGCATAAAATAAAAACAATATACTGTAGTAAAAAATGAAAATAAAACAGAGAGAGAAATAAAATGGAAGAGAGACAAGTGATGTAAATGAAAACAAATGCTCACCACGAACTGAATGATGACCTGCCAGTCAGCAAGCAGTGGGCTCCCATACCAATATTCTCCCGTTTTACTGCTGAGCATGATCCCACATGATATGGAATATCCCTTTGGTCAACTGTGATCAGGTCTCCCATCTGTGTCCCCCCAGTTTCTGGTGCATCCCCTACCTCCTCACTGGTGGGGTGGGGTGGGGTGAGAGGCAGAAATGACCTTGACTGTGTTTAAGTGTTTAAGTGCTGCTCAACAGTAGCTAAAACAACCCTGTGTTTATCAACAGTTTTAGTATAAATCTGGAACACCATGAAGAAAACTAACTCTATTCCAGGCCAAACCAGCATATCCTTCTCTTTCTTTTTCTGTTATGACCTCTTGGTGTGTGTATACTATTTTCAATGACGTAGGATCAGGTAGAAAATTAGATAAACAATGTGACTGACTTCTAAAACTTTTCTTCAAAAACATGCAGTTCTAATGTATGAAACATTGCTCGCTTGCCAAATATGCGGATTTGATGATCATGAATCATGATGTGGAAGGTGGCTTATGAATCATCCTGACCTTGCCAGCGATTCCCTGGTGCTTGTTCATTGAGAGCTACTTGCTTTTATATAGAAGTAATTAGAAAAAGAAAGACACAATAGTTTTGCAAAATGCAAATCCTGATCAGGCTATGCAGAATATAATCTTTGTTTTGGTTGGAAAATACTATTTGTACAGACATTTTTAATTCATGCAAATCTCCAAACAGGAACTATCTTCCTGGGAATACAGATATCCTTGTGTGAACAACTGTATTTATTCTGGAAATATCCACCCTGTTGTCCTCGATGTGCCACAGATATGTGGCATTTAAGACACAGAAAAGAGGAGTGTGTTTTAAATTCATTGACTTCCTCGGATATGAATAAGTACACAATCATTTAAACAGAATTAGAAGAACAGAAACAAGAACTAATATGAACGCTAAAAGAAAAGAACAAGTCTTACGGCAAGATCTAATTTCTGGCATTTAAATTGTGTTCAAGTTTGTGTCATGTGGAAAGACAACGTCTGGATAAATATGCTTCACATTTCAGGTGGTTCTAAGCAATGCAAAGCAATTTTCCCAATAACTACATCCAAAGCACTGCAAGATATGAGTTTAGGTTTAGAGGGGCTCACTATCACCTTTATAACTAGGACAATACGAATGAATTTGGTTTTTATTTCTCTCCTGGTTTGTTTTCTTTTGTGCTGTTCTTCGTTTTGTTGTGCCTCTTTAACATCACAAGGAACATTTACATTGTTTATCTTTTCCTTTTTCAAGTTGCACATTTATCAGCATGAAATACTTCACAGACCTCATTCACCATACAGCAGAACACAGAATCAGCTGCTATCAGGGACTTACACTGCAGGTATGTTCACTGTACCTTCCAGAGGAAGCAAATGAGGGACAGCCATAACTTCATATTCAATTTAACATGTCAAAATTCCAACATGTGTCAAAAAGTCAGTTTTGCCTGCTTTGACTTGATTCATCATAAAAAGTAACGGTTAAGTAGTTCAACAAAAAAAGGGAGATCTTGTGGAATATCTTGTGAAATTTTAGGAATAAAACAATTTAAAAAATATTAATATACCTATGATGATCAACAAACATCTTTACAAATGTCTGTGAAGAATGCTAAACTCACTCTGGTATTGATAATATTAGCTTTTATGGACTATACTCTTTTCTCTGAATTTCCTCTTTACAAGATAATAATGTTGAGTTCATTTTAACTTTTCTTTTATTTCTAGAGGAACCTATTTGATTCTGCTAATTATAAAACTGTTCAGGCTTCTGGTTATTCAAGTCTTTATAGCTTCTATCATGGTGTTTCCCAATTTGTGATAATTAATTCTTACAGCATTTTTTGAAGAAGGTATTAGTAACTTCGTTCTGAAGATGGCATAAAATTAAATAATGGAAGTCTGGAGATAAACAGGTTGATGACTTCTGGTTAGGACAAATACATACAGCAACATGTTCTGTTGTTACTTAAGAAAACAAACAAAACCAGACAAAACCAAACAAAAATCCCACATGACTTCCTCTTTCTGGATTAATTATGTTTTTCTTTCTGAAACTTTCACAATGTCTTGTAACATGACTAACTCTTCCAGTTCTCACAAAGTTGAATTATTTATTATTGAATGCTACTGGAAAACAATCAAAACTTCCTTGATAAATAAGAAAATACTTTGAAAAATTATTATCTCACAGATGTTTCATTTAGCTGGCTGGAGGTTTGTTGTTTTTCTTGGTTTGTGTTTTTATTTTTGTTATTGCTGCAGTTGTTTTTGATACATGTATACAGAATATGAATCAGTTACTGTTATAATTTGTCACCGTTCATAGGAACTGAGGTCATGTCAACCAGGATGCATTGAACAGTTAATAACCACACAAAAAACCTCTTACAAAACCAATGAATTTACCTTTCCTATATCATAATCCCCACTTTTCACTTCACTCTCATCTTCCTGTACTATTAAGACCCACCTAGCCCTAGACTTCACTCCTTCATTGCTCTTCTGCCTCTGGAGACCATCAAGGATGGTTGTGACCTTTTAACATAGCAACAGGGAGTTTCCATGACCCCCTCCCTCAAAGTTTTCCATATCATGTCCCTCTCGGAGGCAGCTGTACTTGAGCTGCCTCTGTGTGGCCTGAGAAAGCCCACTGACAATCCATGGCAATTACCTGAATTCACAGCAGATCCCCCGTGAGATCAGATCTCTAAATTGTGAGCAGACATTGCACTGGGAAAAAAGTCCTGGAGGGCAGTAAAATGCCTTACTGCCCCTGTGATAACACCCCTCTGTGGCTACCTGCCCAAGGCCAAGGCCCAACTGCAGCTCCCTGGGTCCATCACCCCCTTAACAAGTGATACCGCAAAAGGACCATTCTCCTGTTCCCCAGGCCCTCCCGAGGCTGAAAATGGGCATCTGTCTTTCTAGAATATTTTGTGTGATTTTTTTTCTAAAAGTATTGTGTGTATTTTCTAGTAAGAAGCAGAAGCAGAATACACATAGGTAGTTCTTTATAGAAGGTAAAAAAGCCTTTGCCATAGTTGAAAACCTGTAGGATTTAAGAAGATGTAGGAACAACCTTTTCCCTAATTATTTGCAAAAAATAATTTGTTTCATTATATCTCTGTGAGAAGATCAGTCTAATAGAGGTACTGTGAGAATGGTCTGTCATTTGCAATGAGAAAAACAAATGCATATTGTGATTTTTGTTCCCTACCTAAGTTGAATAAGATGTCAAGCTACTCACCTCCATCAAATGCAAGATGACTCCACCCATGTAGACAAGTATTTTTTAATATTTGAGTAATTTGAAAACAAATAAAAAGAAAAAGCAGTTCTTTTTAGGATGATCGCAGAATTTATGTAATTCTACTATTATTAGAGGATACAAGTCTTTAAAACTTGTGTTTTGGACTTGAATTCCTATTTTTGGTTAAATTTCATTTTATGTGACTGAATTGTGTTCTGAACTTTACTCAAGCATTAAACGTAGGGTTTAGTACAAATTTTTCCCCACCAGGTATTGTATTCTAAAACATTGTAGTTGGAATACCAAAGAAGACCTAAATACTAAAACTAGAAATATGCATACAAAACTGATAAAAGTCGCTTTAAAACAGTAAGTCTTGATCTTTCTTCAGAAAACATTATTTTAATGTTTAGAAACCAGAATTATTCTAAATTTATTTTACATTTTATTATGACTTGTGAAATTTTAGTATGAATATAAGTATGAACATTTAGTGTGCTCGTACATATAATTAGTATTAAATTTATGCCCACACATATTTACTATCAATAACTAAAGTTATTTAGCACTTTGGAAAAGTATTGTATATTTTGCAGCAACCTTTACGTATTCAGACAATCTCAGTAGTCTGTCTTAAAACAATGTGTATTGTATTAAAACAATCTAGTGTATTTTTGATAATATCTTCTTTTTTTCTATTGATGAGTTTTCCTCCCTTTTTTAAATGTGCTTTGAAGTTAGATGGTTATCCCTTATTTGCAAGTTCTGGAATCTTCTTATACAACTTTATTTTTCCTTTTTAGTATCATCATCTTTTATTGCAATTCACTGTTGTGCTCAGGTTAGCATTGCATCAGCAGTTTCTGTGACCGCAAGAACACTGTTTGTTTTACACGTTATCAAATGGTTTTGTGATGTTACTGCAGATGGTCTTTACAAAAGTTTTTCAGATTAATAGTCACCTTATTTTTTTGTTCGTTGTGGCTTGGTTAATTTGGTATGAAGTGCTGGATTTGTAAAGGCTGTCCAAAGGAATGCAACCATAATATTTACATCTTTCCCTTTTTTTATAGCTTTTCAAATATCTCTGTTGCTGATTTTTTCGTTTAGTCAATAGTAACTTCATAATATGAGTATATCACTACATTTCAATTTTCTTTGTGTACATCTCTGAAACACACAGTACAAAAGAGAAACTAGGTCTGAACCTTCAAGGTCAAGGTCAAGGTCAAGGTCAAGGTCAAGGAATTGAGGGTAGAAAAAGGCCCCCATAGCCTGACCCATGGGACCCATGAGGAGTCCCATGTCAACCCTGTGGCCACTGGACCCTATCCCAGTGATACCACAGCACGGCTGGTCTCCAGCTCCCCACAGCCCTGCTCTGCCTGACCATGGGCCTTGGTGCCCAGAACCCACCAACAGGCCTACATCCCAGCCCAGCCTCAGGCCATTTCAGTCCCAGCAGAGATGTCTGATGCCTAGGGCTGGGGCTGCCCTGGTAGTCTCTCTCTGGGACACTGGGATGGGCCCTGTGTGCCAGCTCTCTGTCCTTTAATGAACTGACTGTTTCACAGGACCATGACAGTAAGTTGCCTCCTGTTCAAATCTTACCACAAATGTGGAATGTGGCAGCTGAAACTGAGGAATGAGAAAGAAACAAGAGATGGCTGGGGAGACCTCAAGTAACTGGGACATTCCACGGTTTTGGCAGAGCTGAGAATAGATTTTTATGATATAGAATTTGTGAATTGTCAGTGCATGGTTCAGAAGATTCCCCAGTTTTAATTGTATTCTGGGCAAGTCTGACATGTTCTCTCCCTTTTCATTCTCCCCTGCCCCTGACTGGCCAGGACCTGCCACAGTGTAGGCAGTCCTGCAGCCAGCCCTTGTTCCTATGATTGGCTGCGTTAATGTCATGTTCCCTCCTGTTATTCCCATTAACTAGTCCCTGTTGTCAATCCCATACTCCTCCTCATTTTCTAGCACCTTCCACAACCGACCCTATATAAACTGGTGTGTTACCTTAATAAAGAGGATAGCACTTCACCTTCTACTCTGCACAAACCCCAGTGTGCTGTCGTGTTCCTTTTCCCCAACCGGACTGTGGCAGTGGAATGCCTGTCTTACTCTTGGAAAACCATTGGCCCTTCATCAGTCAGTGTGAAGAAACTGGAAGCTGGAAGTGTGAAGAAGCTGCATGTTGGATGTACAGATGCATTTGAATGGACTACCTTTAAGATTGTCTGTTCCAAATAGTTACTATCCTGATTTTTGTTTTTTTTTTTTTTTTAATTCTTGAGGCTTTCCATCAAAGGGGAAAAAATTCTTGATACCTGCAGAAAGAAACTTTCATTTAAGTTAACAAGGGTGTGCTTCTTCAGAGAACTAGGTTAAAAAAAAAAAAAGCCCTTCTAAACATTGCAAACACAAAGTTAATTTATTGATAGCAAGTAGCTGAAGCTGACTCTCCCTGTAATTATGCAAAACACAGTCAGAATCAGCACCTTATTGATTTGTTGAAAAAAAAGAAAGCTGGCAAAACTAAATACAAAGTTTCCTGCAACCATTTAGAAAGTAATTCAAAGTAATCTTCAGATTTCCATTCTTTCCCTTTGGGGACTTTCACAGAGTTTTCTAGTTGCCCATTTTCTGCCCTACATAACTCAGCCAGCAGGCTGTTAAAGTTTCTAAAACAATGGGTATGCAAATATGTCGACTTTCCCCCCTTAATTTATAATTCTATATGCTGAACTAGTCATCCTAGTCTTACCTTATGATCAATAAAACCAGGAAAAGTACCCCTGTGGAAAAATTAGTGTACCCTTTTTTAGGCAGTTACCTTAGGATTAAAAGAATCACTCCCTGAATGTATCCATATCTAACCCTTGACAGTAACAGTTAAGTGATATAATGATAGCCTGCAGTGCCTAACTCAGATGTATGGGTGCATTCGAAGCATCTGGAATTAAGAGGTGGATCCCAATGAAATTCCTAGAGAGCTTGCTGAGAGCTAAAACACGATCTACGAAATGAAAAAACCCCAACATCTGATATGACTCATTCTATTCAGTTTGGAAGTGAAGTTGCCTCATATCTGGTTAGTATTCATAAAGCAGTTTGGCTGGCTTTGAGCCAGTGATTTATCATTGAATCGTGGAATGGTTTGGGTGGGAAGGGACCTTTAAAGGTCTCATGGGCCAAGGCCCCTGTAATGAGCAGGGACATCTTCAACTAGAAATGTGAATTTCTTTAGCAATAATTCTAGTTTAAGTAGTCTGTAGTAGGCTGTTATTGCTATAGTTCATCTGAAAAGAGATGTATGGGTCATTGGAAGTGCAGATAAGCACTCAGCTATATACCTGAAAGTACAGCAATTTATTACCCCCAATCGTCACCCCCACCCACTCCCTCCTGCCTTTTTTTTTTTTTTTTTAATTTTATTTTATCTTATGGCATTCTGGCACAAAATAAATGAACAGAAACAAACTTTTACACAACATATTCAAGGCACATCACTTTCATAACGGTTTCATTTCATTTTTAACAATTATTAAAATTAAGCCATTAATCAGAACCTTGCTCAAGTTCAAGTGCTTTTTCAACTGTGTTAAAAGGATAATGTTCTGGATAAATTTGAAAGGGTCTGGATGTTTTTACTCATTAAAATACATTTTAAAGTAAATTCATTGTTATCTCAAGACATCGAAGGGTGAGTATAAACTGTACAATGCTTATTTTTTTCATAGACTTTAGTCAGCACTGATGTGTAAATATAAAAAGAGAGAATTAATTATATAGTTTATTTTTCTCCTCTTTCTATTTGTGCATCTTATAACTGTCTTGCAATTGTTTCTCATAAAACCAAAAGAAAACTGCATACAGATTGAATTCACTAACATTGGAGATGAACTTCAATTATGTCTGAATCCCTAAGGACTGTGTTTTCATTACATACTAAGATCAAATTAAACTCTGTACTAGCTCACAGATCTCTTATGAGTGCACAGTCTTTATTATATGACAATTAAAACAAATGGATACATGCATTAACTTTAAATACTACCTGTATTTCAAGTCTGTTTATAGTAAAAATGGATGTAAGATTTATCCTATCTGATATAGTGTAGTTGGTTCTGTATTTGCAATAGCTATGCCATTTGAAACAAACTATTCTTCCTTTCTTCAGTGTTTTCCATAATCATGTGTGTACAATGTAACTTTGAAAATTCCATAGATGGATGACAATCACAGTAGCATGCAGTATATAAAGGTTAAAAATAACATAGCTAACATAGCTTTTGGTGGCCTTCATTCAGCCTTTATCAATGGTCTCATATGGCACAACAAAACAATAATCAGAAATATTTCACTAGTATGAGCAGTTTAGTTGTTGACACAAATTAATGGGCTTTTAAAAATGAGTCACTTCTTGGTCAAAGAAAAATAGCCTGTTGGGTTATCTATCCTTGGTAATAACTTGAGAAGAGGAAAATATGACCAGGAACTTAGAAGTAGACATAAAAAGTACATCTGTCGATATCATCAGAGACTTTGCTACTATCTAACTTCTGTAAGCAAAAAAAAAGTTTTTTCATCCCTCCAGGAGACATTTGCATTCGATTTTAGCTTTTGTTTTATCATGAGTCAAGGGTCAGAAGGACCCATTGTTATATCTCTTCTCAATTTATAGGGAAGTCAATCCAGTCTCATGTTACAATGCATGAGACAGATTATGAACCGTGGTAGCCTTCAACCTGTTGGGATTTTAGAAACACCTACTAGTTTCTTATTATATTTTTACTTCAATTCCTTCACTTATTGCCTAATCTCAAAATAAGAGTTAGAGATGGAGTGTAGTCTGGAGAATGGGAAAAGTACTGTAAAATTTGCCTGCTTAATTATATCCCCTTACGTAAAGTGTTAAACAAGAAGAGTCGGATAATACTCTAGTTACAGTTTCTCTCTCTCTCACTGTTTACTCCTTGGTGACTTGCTGTGGTGCTGGACTTCGGGAATATGTGAAGTAGAAGACTGACTCTTTGAGAGTGCTTTTATTCTACGCTGAAAACTTGGAAACACATTAAATCCTTATTTCTTCTGACATTTCTCTCTCTTTACAACCTGACGACAATGATTTCCTAGCAATATCAAGATTTATTTTAATTAGATGAAAGAAAATTATTTTCTATCACCACCCAAACAAATAACCACCCCCCCATCTTCACTCACAAAACTTCCCACCCCCACTTTAATGCTTACCCAGTTTATCCTTTAAATAGAAAGGTAAGATGATATTCAGGTCCATGTTGGTTGTACATTAATCAACTTTAGTTCCTATCTTTTGCTGTAAAAAAAATCCCAAACGACAGCTGTGAAAGCTGTTCACAGTGAGACCCAGAGACCTGGTCAGCTGTTATCTCCACACCAGCACTGCCCAGGAATTTTTGTGCTCTTTCTGACGTTTCTTCTCTCTTTCCTCCTTCCAGCCTTTTCCACTGCTGTAGACCTGCAAAATCCCTCTCTAGATCATGGCAGAAGCTGATAGCTTTTGACCAAGATCATTCCAAGACCATCCAATGCAGACATCTTTATTTTTGCACCCACCCATATAAGAAAGAAGAGTGCAAGAGTATGTGGAAGACAGACCTGACAAAACTCTTCCATGAGGACTTGACCCATCCTTAAGGACTTGCATGCAACCTACCACTCTGAAAAGAGATGTGAATTGAGGATTATTTAACAATCAAGAATGAAAGGAAAAGCTTTTTTCCTCCTTTCTTTGGCTGTAATTTTCTGGTTTATTTATTTTACAAGATTACTTCTTTTAAAAAAACAATATTTTCAGCTTTTGGAGTATATCTATGCTGCAACAAAAGTGCTGCTATATTATCTCTTTTAAATTGCTATTGTAAGAGATGAAGAAGGTGTTGACTGGCTCAAAACAATCAGGTGGGAAGTGGTGGGGAAACAGAGTGAGCTCTGTGTAGGTGGGGTGGTGCACTGCTTCCCTCAGCCCCTTGAGCCTTCTCACATGGGGCTGAACAGCACATGAGTGTTTGAAAAGTCATCTGCTGGCCTGCACTGTAGTGGGGGTGGTCGATCTTATGGGACCACTAGGAACATTCTATCTCTGTGTAAAACACAGACACAAGACTTTGGTGCTGAAATTAGCATAAGTTTGCCTGGAGGGCCCCAGGGGGCTAGAACAGGCATGGTGAAATATGTGCTGCATGGCACACTCCACTACCCTGGGTTTAAAAGCTGCTAAGACCACGCTGGATCCTAGGGTGGTGACTGTCTACTTTTCTCTCTTCTTTCTCTTTCTTCTCTTACCTTCTCCTCAAAATATATACTGTAAATTGGACCAAGGAAAATTCCAGTCAATGACTTTTTAAGTGCCTTGTTGTATCTGGATATGCTAAAGTTTGCTAAGTTAAACTTTGCCAATTGCCTTATTCCATCAGAATGTTCTAAAGTTTTTAAGTAAAAGTTGGTTTTGAACCTCCTGAGAATTTTGTTGGTTCTCTCAAGCACTGCCCAGAGTAAATTCAAATACCTTCCCTGCAACCCACCAAGTAAACAGAGGTATTACAACTATCAGGAAAATCCTCTCTAATTATATTAATTTCATTTTTACAAAAATGCATATGAAGGCAAATGAAATAGTCTAAAAGAATTAGCTCAACCTAGCAGTTAAAAACTTCAACATATATGGTCAGTCTTGAGGTGGCGATAATACAGATAAAACAAAAGTGCTAAAATGAGCAGTGTGGTACATAGCGCTTTTAAGAAAATTTCCTTCTGAAAGACTTTAACACAACTATAAGTAATAATTTACTTTCTTTAATGGAAATTTTTTGTTTCTTAATACTGAAAAAGGGAGTACTTAGGTTCATGATCTAAATAAAAACCCCCAAACTTTATTAAAGGAAGGGGGGGTTGAGATGTATATAACTACTGAACATTTACCTCCATGAATACAACACATTTGTCTGCTTGTTGCCAGTGACTGCCAATCACGCATTTTAACTTCATTTTAGTTTGGATCAGAGGAAACACATTGACTAACAGATAATGAAAATGTCACCTCAAATTCTTCACGTGTGTTCATTTCTCTAAAATGCCATTAATTTGTTGTGAGATGTTATTTCTTGAGATTCATTATCAGTTTATTGCTGATATCAAAATCAGGATAGTTCAAGTGTAATGTCTGAAAATATTTGATTTGAAATTCTAATTGTTATCTAATCTTAAGAATCCTAGTGAATGTATTGCAAGGCAGTAGTAGTAATGTGGCAGACATGATAATGTATAATTCAACTGTGGAAACAAATTATTCCTTAGGCAACATAACGATCCATGAAGTTCTGTTAATTGATGAAGTAATCCCAAGTGAAGCTCCCCAGGTATGAGAAAAACTATTTTGGAGTTAGTGCAATCAAGGGGATGCATGTTCCTCACAATCGTTCTTACAGTTATGTACTTGTATTTATTGTGACAGAAAAGGAAATGTTAAGCAAAATAACAGGTACATAGCTAATGTCTTAAAATGGTTATTCTTCCACAGTAAAAACCCGTTGCAGGTTATGAAAGAACAATACTAGATTTAGAGGTTGTTTTGTAAAAAAAGACATACTAGTTTTATTATGCTTTTAGGGTATGTATTTTTAAAATTGCTGTTTCTGATTTTCAAATTAATTTTTATTTTAATGTTTACTATTCAACTACTAACTGACTTCACATGCAAAAGAAAATCAAGAACATTGCATCTGAATAAAAAATTAATCAATGACTCATAAATAAAGGAAAACATAAATTGCATATAAACTGTAATATTAATTCAGGTCTGTTAATGTGCTACATCTAGTCCAGCACTAGAGACCAGATGTTTCTGATGAAGGGGGATTTCTGATATGAGGGATTACTTGCATCAGAAATACCATAGACAGAAGGACTAGGGCAATGATCAGCCCCCTGTACTTGGCACTGTTGGGGCTGCACCTCAGATACTCTCTTCAGGTTTGGAAGCCTCAGTACAAGAGAGACATAGAAGTTCTGAAGCATGTCCAGAGAAGGGCAACAAAGCTGGTGAAGGGTCTAGAACACAAGTCCTATAAGGAATGGCTAAGAGTGCTGGGGTTGTTTAGCCTGAAGAAAAGGAGGCTCAGTGAGCTCTCTAAAAGGAAGTTGTAGTGAGATGAGGGTCAGTATCTTTGGCCAAGAAGAAAGCTATAAGACAACAGGAAATGTTCTCAAGCTGTACCATGGCAGGTTTAGATTAGATATTAGGAAATCTTTCTTCACCAAGAGGGTTGTCAAGTATATCCATGAAAGTGGCGGAGTCCCCAACACAGGAAATGGCTAAAAGACACGTAGACGTGGTGCTTGGAAAAATGGTTTAGTGGTGGACTTGGCAGTATTTTGCCATTGGAAACAACATTAAGGTTCTTTTCCAACCTAAATGGTTCTGTGATTCTGTTCCGTGATTTATGTGAGGTGAATACAAGAACAGAACTACACCAGTCAGTGACATATAGTTTAAAATTTGTTTAATGTGCAGGATGGGGATAGTTGGTGGATAGTCATTCCAAATCCCAGATTTCTATTCTGAAAGCTATGCACTTCACACATGTCAGTCAGGGTCTCAGTCCCTCCAAATCCAATGACCATCCAGGCAAACAGGATGGTCATTGACCGGAAAGCCTGTCAACTCCTGGCAGTGGTCTCATCCATCAGAGTGGGTCCACCTTGGGCTTACTCCTCTAAATGGCATTGGGTAACCATGGATGTGGTCCCTTCTGCTTCCAACGTGATGTTGTTTTTAACTACTTACTTCCATATGTCGAGTTGTCAACAAAAGCCATCACAAATGTAAAAATACCCTCAGAGATATTCTGTGCCTTTTGAATTCATGTACTATATTTGTATCTTGGTCATTTGATAGGTATTGTATTACTGGTGCACTAATGACTTTTGGAAGATCAAGCATATTCTTGCTACTCACTACACACAAAGGTAATCCAAATAACCATTTCTGAAAAGCAATAAACCTAAAATATGAAATCTTAAAAATAAATGGAAAAGTTATAAGTATTTTAAACACCTCACATGTAATGAAATTGATTCTGTACAGGAAACTCCCAGTAAAATCAATACTGTAAGTTCAATTTATGCCCATAGTATCATAATATCCAGGTACCTGGCTTTTGAATATACACTTATTGTGTTACTAATAAGCAAACTGAAGCAAGGTTGCTGTTAGCAAACAATTGTACTCTTTTATGTTGTATATATACTATATTATTCATGATTTGTCTCTGAAGAATTCAGAAAACACTTTAGATATTCTTTTTTTTTTTTTCTGAGAAATAGTGGAAGGATGTAGTTAAATCCATCTGAATTCTCCAGACAGCAGAAACATCAAAGGAATGAAATAAAATTCTGATAGCCATGACCCTGATTTTAGTGGTGTATATATTTCAGTCAGAACTTGAAGCACTGGGGTCAGATAGCAAATACCCTACAGGTTTTCTGCTGTGGATGAAATTGTAAACATCATTATCTTTTCAAAGGAGCTCAAATATGACAATCATTAACTTTCCACACTCAGCACTGCATGTTAATTTGACAGGATCAATATGTTGCATCAAGTTTGCAGTGCTTTTACCACTTACTTTAAGGAAAAGAAAACCTGACAAATATATTAACCCTTCTAGAGTGTACAATGCATAAATTTAATTAAACTTAACAGCACACATTTCCAAAATCTTAACAATTTAATACAGAAACATAATGAATTTTATAGTCATTATGCAATAATTATGTCTGGAAATGGTAGAAATGAAAATAAATCGATAACTTAAAGACGTTTGATTAGGTACACCATATAATGACGTGCTAAAATTCTCCAGCATTTAAATTCTCAAGTCCTTGCATGGTGTACAATTGTCTTCCAGCAGGATCTCAATACAGATTTTAGGATAGTACAGGTGAGTTTACAAGCTATACAGAGTAAGTTCCTCAAGGACTTCAGAATGCCTTGTAATCTTTTATTCATTCATGCAAAGGAAAGAAGAAAATATATGTTGGAGTTGTATATGTAAGCAGTTTGAAAATCTATTATTGCTGAAAATTAATCTATTTCTAAAAAAACCAAATGTATTTTGGTAGGTTATTCAAATTCCATACATTTTACTAAAATACCATGTGTGTATCATATTTATTCTGAATTCTTTATCAAAATTGCAGTAATAATGTTTTTTTAATCAAAAAGAAGGACTTTGTCAGAAAATTAAAAGCTGTGTTACAGAAAATTAGTACAGAAAATTTTGAGAGAAATTTAGCTAGTTCAAACTAAGTAGAAAAAAATGTTGAAGATTACAAGATCATTTTGCTATTCCTGGCAGCTTTGCTGATCATTTATCTTTGTATTTCCATTCATGAATAGCTTGATGTTCAGTCTCATTAGACATGAATTAGTCCTCTCCTGCTTTGTTTTTCACTCATCACTATTTATCTGAAGATCAATAAATTCCATTTACCGAGACTCTCAGTATCAGAGTACCAAGGTTATAAAAGACATATTTTGAAATTGCAACTCATATTTCTTTTCATCTAACCTTATTCACGTATGCAGAGCTAATACCTGATCTACTATTGACCTTGAGATGGATTTATGCTTGTAAAAACAGTTCTTCCACACAAACAGTACAGATTAGACAAAGACATATACTTTTTTTGGGTTTATTTCAGTTAAAAATATGGGCAAAATTGCATAAGAAGGAAACTGATTCTTACTGTTTCTTAAACATGTTACTGCCAGAGTAACATCAACAGATGTTCATGTCCATGTCTTTCCTGGGCTGAGGGCTCCAGAGCTGGATGCAACACTTCAAGTGGTGTCTCTCCAGACCAGAGTAGAGGGGCAGAACCACCTCCCTTATCCTGGCTATGCTTCTTTTGATGCACCCCAGGATACAGTTGGCTCTCTGGGCTGTGAGCCCACATTCCTGGTCATGTCCAGTTTTTCATCCATCAGCAGCCTCAAGTCTTTCTTTGCCAGGCTACTATCGCGGCCGGGCATGAACATGCGATATGGCTCACGTGTTCGGAGATCAGGAACTTCATTAGGTGCAGCTTCTTCTTCAATATACCAGCAGCATGGCTGCTTATAAACTTTTCTCAGTAACACATGTACAGACACAATTGGTCCAACTGTAACATAAACATCTTATAATTGGACACCTGTCCAGGTACAACTACTCATGTCCAACAGCCCTGACTCAGCATTCTTGCCAGGAAACCTAAGCTATTCCAGTCTGTGGTCACTACCTGACCAGGTCCCAGGGTTCCACTTTAAGCTTTTCAGTCACTCAGAGACCCCAGAACCAGCTGGGGTTCCACAACAGGCTACTCCCAATACAGTCATTTCCCAGCCTATACTGATACTACATGGTACCCTGACCCAAGTGCAGTATCTTACATGCGATCTTCTTGAGTCTCAAGAGGCTCCCATGAGCCTTGTCTAGGTCCCTCAGGATAGCATCCTGTTCCTCAGGCATGACAATTGCACCACTTAGCAGGGTGCTGAGGTTACCCAAAATTCCATCATCTATGTCACTGATGAAGGCATTAAATAGAACTTGTTCCAGTACACAGCCCTGAGGAAAACCACTCAGCACTGATCTCTACCTGGACATTGAGCTGTAGACCACTACCCTCTGGATGAGACCATCCAACCAATTCCTTAACTGCCAAACAGTCCATTCATCAAACCCTTATGTCTCCAAATTAGAGAGAATATGTTGTGAGAAACCATTCTAAGGCATTACAGAAGTCCAGAGAAATTACATCCATAGCCCTTGTCCACTGATGTAGTCTCTTCATCAAGGAAGGCAGGTAACTTCGTCAGGCAAGAGTTGCCTTGTGTCCTAGCACCAAAATAGGCATCTCCCTTGGACATCCAGAGAGACATTATATTTGTAGCTATGTCTTGAAAATCTGTAGTTAGTTGATTCTTAATATATTACCTACTAGGAAGACTTCAGCTTTATTATTTTCATAACTGTCCTTCAAATACTGCAGGCAGCTACCATACCTCTCCCTAGTCTCCTCTTTTTTCAGATTAAGTGAGCTCAGCTCTTCCAAAGACTTCTTATAAATTCTGTGGGCTCTATATCAGTGTAATACAAATGTACCCATCTCAGAAACTGGGTTTTATTAAAATTACAGCTATACCACACTGAGGTAACCTTTGAATTTGTGATCTGCATTTGTGTGTGTGTGTGTGTAAGTTCATAAAAAATCTTCCAGGTAGTAGAAACTCTGTGTTTATTAGAATTGCATGTAATATGACTTAATGCAATATTTTTCAGGCCATGATTCATCACATTTGACATCTAGAGCCTAGTCACCTCTATATACAGTTAACAGGTCTCCAGTGAGCATTTGAGGTATTTGGGTGACATGAACCCAAACTTTCTTTTTTACTGACTATTCAAAGAGACTACAGTAATTAAACTTTCCATGTAGATTGCACCTCAAGTACCTAAAATTTAATAAAAATCAGACTTAAGTCCCTGTGGAAATGTCCTAATACAGATTAACACACGTTTTAATGCACAGTAGTACACAAAAAGGTATTTATGAGGAAAGACGTGGGTAATTTCAAACACTTATTTCTAATTACAATAAAAAGTGGGCAATCTAGCTCACTGCTGGAGGCATTGAAATATTTTTAAGTTTCTTTTTAATTTAAAGATGGTATAGTAGAAAATAAGAGGAAAAGTAGTATCCATACTGTTGCGGGCTCAGGTAGTTATGTGCAGAACTAGGTTTTAGGTATTTTATACTAAAAAAGTAATTAGATATAATACAAAATATAAAAATAATTAGATATAATAACAAAAAATAAAAAGTAAAAACAAAGTAATAAAAGTAATAACATGTATAATTTTCCTTTCTATTCCATTTTTATACACCTACTCTGTACTTCTGATTTCACAGGGATTTTTTTCTGTCAATCCTTTACCTTTACCAAGTATCTTGTAGGATGATGTTAATCTAATTTTTAATTACATGCTGTAAAAAGGTGATGAATTTTCATACTCCACAACCTGGAATCATGGGGAATGTTTATTAAAGATGGATACCATCACCTATGTCTTAATAAAAAAAAACATAAGCGGTACCTTTGTAGAGAACACATTGCTTTTATGGAGTGCAGCATAATTAGGTACAGATCAAAAACATGAGGGAGTATTCAAAATACATAAGAAGTCTTTCAGTACATAAGAAGCCTTTCAGCTGTAGTGGGTTCATTTTGATCCAAGTTTTATAATTTATCTCTAATATCTAGTAGAAGTTATTTTTCTCTCTACAGTTTGTAAAGAAAAGTCAAAACCTGGAACGGTTCACTCTGATTATTTCTGACATGTTACTTAGGAAGGGACAAATCACTATTGACAACAAGCTTAAATTAAATACTATCTGTTGGATGACCAGTGTTAAATGAGATTCATCTCTCCTTCAGTTTGTGATGGTTCAGTGAGGAACAGGCAAGAGAAAAACACTGATTTACTGCTTCTAATTAAACAACACATTTCTATATATGAGCCAGAATAGATCTTCTACTTGTCTAGGAACAATGAAGTTGAAAAAAGAGAAAAAGAGAAGAACAAAGATTCCAACCCTATGTCACTGATTGAAACAGCACCTGAATGGATTTTCAGGATCAAAATTTAAATTACTACATTCCTTTTTCTTTCTGGTTCTGATAACAAGTTTATTAATCCCTTACTAAATTCCACCCTCTTCTTTAAAACATTTTATCAGATGAAGCTTTTGAAGCTATTGTTCATTAGTTTCAAACTAACTTAAATCCCATTATCATCCTCTGAACATCAATTTCTTCTCAGAGTTCAGAAGAGAGTTTTATAACACACTAATGTCTAAGTGCTTCCAATTTACTTTTATGTCTTAACGTATTTCAAAAATTTCCAGTGTTAACATTACAAAGAAAAAGTTGAACACAGAGAGACAGAAAGGGAAAAAAATGAAATTTGTCAAACAACAGGAAGGATCTTTTATGCTGAAAAGTTCAAGTATATTTACAAAAGTGATTTTGTCTCCGTGTCCATTTCTTCCCTACTATCAGGCTTGCAATTTGGCTTCAGATGTGTCATTGTCATTCTTCAGCACAGAAAGTCTAACAGAGACAGGACAATAAAAAAGGGAAAGAAAAAAGAGAGGTCAAGAACATTCAAGGAAACTAGTTTCTTTTATATCTTGGACAAGTTTTAAACATGCTTTTATACTAGGTGATAGCAGAGGCTCATTTTCTGCAAATGGCTGTGTCCTTTTAATAGTTGAAGTTCAGTGAACAAAATGCACATCTCAGTTTTATTTTAAGATATTTTTAGATGGTATTTTTAGATAGGCAACAAATAATTTCTGTTCATTCATAAAAGGAACACATCATGGTAATAAAAGTCTTCACATGGTAATAAAAGTCTTCAGAGATTCTTTTAAAGATAATGCACATATATTTTACATGTCTTGCTTTATTAAGTTTCATATAAATAGGCAACTTTTCACTGGTGTAATGGAGGTTCTTAAACAGGGAACAAAAAATTATAGAATATTTTCATGTACCTTACATTCAAGTAAATACAGAGAAACATTGCAGATGTGAAGGTTTGGGGGTTTTATTTAGACTTTGCACCAGCATAACAGGAATTCTGCATTTATTTCTTGTTACTCATGATACTTCCAGGCTATCCAAATATATTTATTTGCAGTTGAACTACTTGTCATATCCAAGACATCCACAATTAACAGATATGGATGTGACCTAAATGAAGTCTCTGCTTTTCTGGAGCACTGGCTGTAAAGCCTGTAGATACCCTAAGGTATTTTACCTAGCATTAGGCAACTAACTTTAGGAAAACAAATCTAATCCTCATTTTTAGTGTCACACATATTCATGCTGGGAGATGGGCATCCCAATGGCTCTAATTAAAGCAATTATCTTCTTTTAGGAGTGAATAAAAGACTGCAGATCTTTCAAGGACAGTTAAACTCATGTTTGGCTTCCAGTCTAGGAAAGAAGCAAATAAAAAAATAATTAAAAAAAAAGTTGTATTTCATACATTGTGAGACATTGGGAAAGTAAAACTATTATTTTATTATTGAGTCAGAACCAATCATTTGTGTATGGGGGAAAGGTGCATGGAACTCATATGGCAGGGCTCACGAAGCCCACATGGAGTAGCTGTCAGTCAAAAGGGCAGCCTGGGAGCCTGCCCACACCATGCCCTCTGGAAGCCCTGACCCAACCTCTGATCGGCTGTACCACCTCTCACTCTGGCCTGGAACTGCATAGTAGTCAGTGAGCCAAAGGTTCTGTGTCGCAGGGGTGGCCATGCTGTCCAGACCACATAAAAACAGAACACATGAAGTTATCTTTTTCTTCTACAGAACCTGATATCACCATGTAGGACTCTTGGTGGTAGTTATTTTTTCTCTTATTCTAATATCCTTCTTTACTCCTTCTTTCTTCTCTTAATCTCTTTTCTTTCTCTACCCTTTTCTTAAATTCTTTTGAATAACTTGAAACTGTTGGGTTGGATTCTCCTAAGTTGTATGAATTGGTGTGTGCTGAGCTGGTGCTTTGTGGAATGTTCTACTTGGTCGTACGTTACCCCTTTTAAACTTTTGCCAAGATCCTTATTTCCTCCCATATTAAAAATGTCTACTGGGAAAATGCGTCAGTGTTTTCTTTTTAGGCTCTCTCAAGGTCATAAGAACCAAAGACTCTCAAAGCATTCCATGGGTGAATTTACTGGAGTCCTGTGTACTTTTAAAAGTGAAACTCCCAGTTAATGTTGTGGCTTCAGGAGCAGGGTCTTACAGGCATTCATGTAGAACACTGGGAATTGAGGTGAAGAACTTCCCAGTGGAAACTGCTGGCTGTTAACAGAGACTTGTAAGCCTCAAGAACATTATTCAGTTTCTAACCAAGCTTACGTATCACAAAATATAATAAAAAAGCCAAGCATGACAGGAAAGTAAACCCAAATCACTTATGCTGTTGTATTTATATTTCTCAATCCCAGTATGCTGCTTGTTAAATGTGTAGAACTACAGATAACCTCAGCTCGGCTGATCATCAAGAAGTCTCTTTAAAGACCTGTATATTGTAGGTGTTCAGAGGTATATTTCTGAACATAACTTATGTTAGATTCTATTAATGTAGTTAAATTCTACTGTGCTCTCAAAGAGAGAGTTTTTTTGTCTCTTTAGAGATGAAGATTAAGGTTTGAGAGCAGGTGATCTCATATGCAGAAAGATCTGTTTCATTCAAGGCTTCCTCTAGTTATGTAGAATGTATCAAATTGCAGCTTTTTCTTTCCTGTTAATAGGAAATCTACTAATATCTAAACCTTTTTTTAGAAGTAAATAAACATGCAAAAAATAAACATTGAAGGAAAATGTTGATCATGTAACATGACTTAATTTTTAATTGAGACAATCCAAAAACTGTATTGTCAGCTATGTGAACCTAGTTTTTGAGGTGTATTGCATCACTTTTACTAAGGACATTTCTAAGAGAGCTTATTCTGATATTTGTTTTTTTGTTACTAGAACTTCAGTGGTGTGAAAAGAATTGAAAGCAATGAATGGTGATTAGCAACAAAGCTAAAACCTTGCTGTTAGCCTACCTTCAACAGAAAAAAGAAAGTCTTTCAGACAGATGAGTACTAATCTAATTGAATCACACTACCATCAATTTATTGCTTTCAAAGATCAAAGCTTGTTTTAGAGATCTGCAAAGTATTTGAACTGGAGGGCTATAGGTGACCAATGACACTTTAATTAGTTCAGGCTCTGGATCAATCAATTTTTTGCTAGTGCCTGACAGCTCAGACGCATTTGACATTATTGATCTTTGTCCATTCATTCATCTTCTCTCCTTCTAAGTTGTTTGGATTCCTTAATTCTTCGTATTTTCTCTGTCATCTTTCTAATCACGTTCAAGCAAACCATTGCAATAGATCTTCATCTGCTTCATTTGTTCTTTTCCATGACATTCACTAAAGTCTCTTATTAAAATGTTATTTTAAAGATTATTCATATGTGCCATTGAGTTATTTTTTCTTATTAGAGATAAAATCTGTTTTCAAACATTCTCCATGACCGCTACATTTCTGAAGGGATGCAAAGTATATCTTTATAACAGGTAGTGACAAAGAACAATACTGACTGATACCCAAAGTTTAGGAATCACTTGGTGAGTGAACACTACATCTTCAGTTTGAAATACTGAAGATTATTATTATTATATACTTAAAATTAAAATTCCTTCAGCATATCCTGATTCTTCTTGTTATTTTTTAATTTTAATTGAATGATAATAAAGTATTTACCTGTCCTACACATCAGTGTTTGACAATCTCTGGTCTCTCGTTAAAGAGCATTCAGAGCACATGAGCACTGTTCCCAGGAAGGTTATGCATGAACACAAAAAAAAAAAGCCATAGGAAAACAATTAACTGAATATTATTTGGAAGAAAGCCAATACTTGTTTCCAAAGTCAGAATGTCTATTAACTATACTCTAAGATAAATAAAAAATCTAATACTTATTTTAAAAGTATTTGCAATCCTAGAATAACACAGGCTTAAACTGTATGTAATGATCTGACATGATAATGGCACTTTCTATTTAAGAAGCAGGAAAATTATCAGTATTAATAACAGACAAAGAATATAATCTCTGACAATAGTTCCCTTTCTATTTTGATATGGCACAATATTGCCTTAATGTTACCTTAAGGTTATTGTGATATCCCACTTTTTTTTTGACCGCTTATACTTCTCCTGCCTTTTCTTTTACAAATGATTATGTGCTCAACATATAAGAATAATATATAAGAATAACAAAGATGGGAAAAACTTTCATTTGTATCAGAACCAGACAGTCCTATTAATAATGAGCCTCATTAGGTTACGCTCAAACTTTCCTTAGCTACAAAGCACTACAATATATGCCACTGAAAAAGAAAAAAAATAATTATGACCTTATCAGTTCCTTCCAGCATGACTCTCATCTCTCATTTTATTTTTAGCAGAGATGAGAAAGAATTCATGACATTTAAAATAAATATTGAAGTAAATTTAAAATAATAAACCATAGTATAATGTGGAGGGTGGTGTGAGAGAGTGAAATGTTAATGGTTAATGATTTGAAACCATTGGCCATTTGCAGAGACAACAGGGTGCTTTGCTGAGACTGGGTTTGCACTCCCTTTATGAAGTCTGGGAGGCAGGATAGTGCTTTTTTTATCATGCCATTTTCATGCCTTTCACAACTGGCTCAGCTGTAAAACAACCCCCGCCTCTGAAGAAGGTACTGGGAGATTCACAGTCATACAGAATGTTCACACAGAGGCCTAAAGTTGTTCAAGCCTTCTGATGGGGAATAACTTGCTCAACTCCACTGACATGAGAGGCAGCTGTCATGTCTTAGAAGGGATCATGAACCATCAAAGGTCCTTAAAGAGCTCCCGGACTAATTTCTGGGGTCTTCTAACAGCAGACTGGGAACCACTCACAGTGTTGCATCAGACAGTGTAAAACTCCACCCCAGGGGTGGAGTTCCCACCTAAACCTGAACATATATTAACCCACCGAACTCTCACAGGCTTCCTTGATGGATCAAGGCTGTGACCATCATTTCAAGAAATGGAAATTAAAATTGCAACAATTAAATCTTGTTACTGGATTCACTGGTGGGAATACCCTTCTATTTTATCCTTCCTTTCTCTTTCTTTCTTTCCCTTACACCTTTTCTTAAGTGTTATTTTTATGCTTTTATATTGTTATATTTCTGTAGTTAATAAGCAAAACAGCTACGTACCTCCTATCCCTTACAACAAAGTTGTTCTAAAGTAAACCCTACATTCATGTATCTATCTATCTATCTTTCTATCTATCATCTATCTATCTATATCTGCCTATCTATATTTACTTTTATATATATATATATGTTTATATATATATATATTTATAAATACCAATCATTTAATGTTGTTTCACTCTAATCCACACCAAGAGATCTATTAACAAGAATCTGAGCTACTCTCACCTTCAGGGGCAGGTTGTAGTAGATGGAGGAAAAACGGACAACATGGCAGTGCAGATATCTACGTGCAGTCAGGAAATGTCAAGGCATTTTCAGGCAAAATCACCAGTGTTTGCACTTGCTTGTCATCCTTACCTTGTCTGTGAGTGTATACATAAACATACACATATTTATGTTATTATTATTGTGAGCAATGATGCTTACCCTGATAAGCTTGAAAGCTTTGGGGAAAAGCAAGGCAGGCTTTTTTGACTCTTTTTACAACTGTTATGTCAATAATGGCTTCAGGTTTCTAATGTTTTGGTTTGGTTTTGGTTTTTTTACTAAATAATTATTATCAATTCTTTAGGTAAGCAACATGTTTGCTACTTGCCTTTGTTAAAAACATAGAGGGGAAAAAAAGGAAAAAACCAAACTAAAACAAAAACCCAACACACAATCTGTTACTTTAACTTTTACAGAAATTTAGTGGGCTAGACTTAGGGATCAGTATCCCTGCTTGATTCTGCCTGTATTTTGTGCACAAAAAAAAAGGCTTCATGTTGTAATAAAGTTAAAATTTTATTTGTGTATGTACTGAATTCTTTTCCTGTCAAAGGTAAAAATTTAGTTTCCTAAATTATTTATTAGACTGGAGAGAATAAAAAGTTCACATATGTTGAATAACAGCAGAATTCTCAAAATAAACTATTTATATCTGCTGAGAGTATACACTGTCCTGGGGGCCCAGGGCAACATATACTATCTTTTCTTTGAAGCCAAAAATCCTGAATGTATTCTAACCATCCTCTGATTTAAAGAAAAGAAGTATCTCTAAGGCTAAACAGTCTCTTAGCCAAGGGGAATATTTTCTCACCACAGAATAAATCTGGATACTTTTTTACTTTTAATAAGTAAAAAGTTTTTTTGGAAAAACATATTAGTATAGAAAGAAGAATTTAGTCCTCCGTTATTATAAAGGCATGACTAACTATCATGGCACCTGACCACTGTGAAAAAAACCACAGTTAGACATTAAATTAATGAGACTGGCAGATCTGCTTCCTATTCCCCATTTTAAAATTTACTTTGTAGTCTCCTGGAAGATGGTGCAAGATTCTATCTATTAAAGCAGCAAATAACATGTCAGAGATATTCTGATAGGAAAAAGAGTTCTGATGCTGTAAGGTAATATGAACAATCTAATTGGTTTAAGTGTTTTTGATGCAAACACACAAACTCATAAAAACATACTTTATTTGCTTCTTATGTTAATGTTCACCTTCTTTTGATAACTTTGGATCCACAGTTATGTCAATTTTAACAAGTGGAACACTGACTTACTGCAAACCTTGCAGCATTACAGCTAAAACAACCCTAAGATGTAGAAAAAAATGAATCAAATTAAATTTACTTTTTAAGGAGTGCCATATTACTAATTTCTGTCATATAGAAGAGAACTCCACTTTGATAAACTGATACTTTTAGCTGAGTGAGGGAACCAGGCTACATACAAAAGAAAACAATAAGTTCTCATAACAGAACTACAGCTATCTGCTAAGGTATTCCCACCTTTGTAATTATGAGTCTGTATTTTCATTTCCATCCTTTACTTACATCTCAAGTATTGTATCAATGCCTAAAAAAATAAAATATTTAAAAAAAATTCTGTATCATTATGCCAATAATATCTTGTTGAAATTTAGCAACCAATAGGTTTGGACAAGAAAGTGCTGAGGTTAGAGAAATTCATCTGTTTGAAAGTCGAGGTTTTTATGTTTGTTTGTTTGCTTATTTATTGTGGTTTTCTTCAGATCATAAAATTATATAAATATCTAATATCTAATCTATCTCGAAGCTTCAAGATTAAAAAATTAATGTAGGTATAGCTAAACATTAAAAAAAATCTCAGGACTTGGAGATGAGTAAGTTATAGATTTTTCAGTTTTGATGTTTTTACACACTTCATTCCAAGGCGGTCTTTTAACCTCCTTCCAAAAGGAATTTCTCATTAGTAATATGTTTCTTATTGTTAAAATAAAACAATACTGTTATTATCACATGACACACACCCATTAAGTCTTCATGCTTTCATACAGTAAATAAACAAAGCCTTCATCACTAGAACAAATTATACAATTTGGATGACGTATGTTTTTTTAAAAACTTTTGATTCTACCATTTCAAACAGTGTAATTATATAAACACAGTAGAAAGAGACAAAGAACTATACTTTAATACTAATAGAAATGTGACAGCTGTTGCTAGGATGCTTTAGTCTTCATCAATAAGAACTTCATGCAAACAAATATATTCTGAAGAACAGACTAAAAAAATTGATCAGTTTATCTTAGAATGGGTGACAATCTCTTCCTTCAACGTTGCCTTTTCTTTGATACTTCTAGCACTCCCATGTCCCTTTTGTCTATTTGCTTCCTCACTCAGCCTAGCTATCCCTCATTTGCTGCACCTTTACCTCTAAACCCAAAGCCTTATTGATTAGAGAAAGAAAGTGCCTTTGTTATGGGAATTTGGAAATGAGAATTTACAGCTGCTAAAACTACCTATACAGTGTTCTTTCTCTGAGTGATAGGTCTCCATCTATGAAAAATATTTTAAAGATTTTTAAGATTGTCATTATTTTTCATATCATGGTTTCATAACTAACTTCAAGATCATAGAATCATAGAGTGGTTTGGGTTAGAGAGGACCTTAAAGTTACACCATTAGCAGAGATCTCTTCAACTAGACCAAGTTGCTCAGGACCCCATCCAACTTGGCCTTGAACACTTCCAGGGATAGGGTATCTCAACTTCTTTGCGCAACCTATTCCAGTGCCTCACTACCCTCTTTTTAAATGTCTTCCTAAAGAAAGTAAGGAATTTATTTCTAATATCTAATATATCTAATATCTACCCTCATTCAGTCTAAAGCCACATGCCCTTTAAAAAGTTTCTCTCCAGCTTCCCTTCCGGAAATAAGGTCACCATAGAGCCTTCTTTTCTCCAGGCTGAACAACCTCCAACTCTCTCAGACTTTTCTCATAGAAAAGTTGCTCCATGCCTCTA
Organism: Lophotriccus pileatus; assembly: GCA_035583135.1. NCBI lineage: Eukaryota > Metazoa > Chordata > Aves > Passeriformes > Tyrannidae > Lophotriccus > Lophotriccus pileatus. The sequence continues at coordinate 60,568,167 of JAWWES010000001.1, forward strand.
ATTATCTTTGTGGCCCTCCTCTGGACCCACTCCAATAGGTCAATGTCATTCTTGTGCTGAGGACTCCACCAGAGTGGAGTAGAGGGAAAGAATTGCTTCCCTGAACCAGCTGGCCACACTCCTGTTGATGCAGCCCAGCTTACAATCATCTTTCTGGGCTGCAAGTGCACATGGCCAAGCCATGTCCAGTCTCTCATCCACCAGCACCTCCAAGTCCTTCTCGACGGGGCTGCTCTCCATTGGTTCATCCCCCAGACTATTGTTACATATGGTTGCAGCATCTTGCGCTTGGCCTTATTAAATCCCATTAAGTTCCCATGGGGCCACTCCTTGAACCTGTCCAGGTTCGTCAGGATGGCATGTTTTGTAAAAGGATAAAAGAACAAACAGAGATTGTGCAATCATGTAATTTCTGCACATAGGTGCTGCTCTGGATTTAATTGGTATGACTGTACACTGACGAGTTGCATATAATGATAACAAAGTTGTTATTTGTCTTAAAATGCTTCATGAACTTTGCTTCAGACTCCTGACTAACAGTTCTTGACAACATGAATATAAATTAACACTCGAAGTGCTATAATTTCTCAGCTTTATAGTTTATTGTATCCCAGGATCTGGGAAATAGAAGAATGTCAGAACAATCATGATCTCCAGGTAGCCCCAACTATTTGAAATATGTATATTCAGTTGCTTCTATATAAGTATTATCATATCTGAATTATAAATGTCTATAACTAATTTTTTTTCTATTTTAAAATGTGCTGTTAACAGCTATAATTTTTTTTTTTTTAATATGGAATAACCCTCCATATCAGAATTAATAGGGAACTTTCCTTCATTTCCATGTTTTTGTATACTTTGCAGAGCAGTAATAAACTTACTGGGTTTGAATGTTCAGAATGGTCTGGACGCTGAAAATTTGTCAAGTGAGATCTGAAGCACCTCTTGTTCAGGATGAGACTTGGAACTCTCAGCGTATGACCAAAAGATGGGTTGGAGTTAACTCTGATCTCATAATCTAGTTTGTCTATTCTTTTCAGAATAATTTTTGCATAGTAATGTCCCAGTAGCTGCAAGGGAGTCCCTTTTACTTGACCTCAGTGTATTTATTCTCAAGGAAATCAGCACACAAAGAAAAACACCCTTTGGTTTCAGTTTTGCATTTTCTCTCACAATTCAATTAAATGAAATACTATAACACATGTGTTAGTTGCTGACAGTGACACTGATCATGCATATAACAAACCTTAATTATGTTTAGCTGTTTATTCCTTTTATGAACAATAAAACACAGAAAAAAACTTAACCATTGTTTAGATATGTCCTTAAGCCCAAGCACAAGTTCTACATTCTTAGAGACTAATTAGAAATCAAGATGGATTTAGATAAAAGGAGAAGTACAAAGTCAAAGATTAGTGTCAAACTACATAATCTTTGTTAAGATTTAACAAAGTAGAATCATGTATTCAATGATTCTCATCAGTTTCTGGCAGGTTTATAAATGAAGTTGTCAGTGAAAGCAGTATTGTATGAGATATAAATAACAGGAAAAAACAGCCTTTTTGAAGTTTGTGTACTCCATGTTGAAAAACCCCTACAAAACCAAACCCAAGTCCACAGTGAAGTTACTTCAAACAATAATGGAGAAAAGCAGTGATTAACCTAAAAGTTCAGACTAGTATTATCTTTTCTAACAAAAAGAAGTGGACATCACAAAACCCCTGGGCAATTAAGGAGTAACTGAAATTATCAAGGCTTAGACTCTGAATTTAAAATTGAAATAGTGTAGTATAAACCTACTTGAAAACTTAGATAAACTCTAAATATTGGTTTTATTAGATTGAATTCCTCTTAATTCACAGTAAACAAACACATACAATTGTCAATTACACTTGTGAAATGTAGAGAAAATAGTAGCTTCACTTAAACATACAATATTTTTTAAAGATAACTTACCCTATCGAAAGAGTAGGCAAAAAACATCGCTATCAATTTTAAACTAAGAAGAGATATTATAATTTTTCCAATCCAATTGACAGTACTGACATATGAAGTTCTTTAGTGATCACAATAAATTACTTGCCAGACCAGCAAGGCACAATTTTATCCGAAGACCTAATATTTTGATCTTGCCACAAAGACAGAAGTATATTTTGCAATGTAATATACATAAAGAAGACAGAATGGCTTCCATATGCTGGGTTCAATCTTGTTATCCACAGCTCGAGGATCACTGGGTATTTTATGATCAGAGTTTTAAAGAGTAACTGTGCTTGGCAAGTAAGTTGAGACTCTTCTCATGAATGCTGTTTGGTATCCCTCTTTTGGGTCTGAATCTCCTCTGTATGCCCAGTGTCACATCAGCTGTCTTATTTCAAGAGGCAATGAAAATGTAAGTCAGAAAAGGAACTGGAATTTGAGTAATGCATCAAGTATTTACTCAACAAATCTGTAATTCATTGTGTTTCAATGAAAAGCACCACTATGACCATTTTATTTTACTGCTCTTATTCACTCAGACAATATTGCAAGCAATGCAAAAAAGCACTGCTATTAGCAGCTGTACATGCAGCTCTTGGAAGAAACGCTGACATTATGCTTAAAAGTTCTTGGAAAAAGGCACATATAAGTCAACAGGATTTCTATAATTACAGCAGAGAGTTTGAAAAATAGCATTGTCTAAAGAAAAAAATCCCTTTTCTATCTTTTTTATTTTTGTTCATGTTTTATTGGATATCTGAAATGAAAATTGAGACCTAGAATTGCAAGAGAATCCGAGATTTCTGAACTTCAGTTTGGATATGACTCAAAGAGATTACTAAATCATTTAGTGAAAGTAAGAAGGAGTCTGTGTATTTTCATTTCCCCAAAGTCAGAATAGAGGAAGTTCCTAAACAGTATCTGGTTGAAATAATTTCCTACTCTAATTAAGGTGGTCAATATTGACACTGAATACTGAGTTCTTAAAAAGCCAGTAGATCAACTTCCTTCTCTGCCATTTAAGCTTGCCGTATAACATAATAAGACAAGAAAGAATTTTTTTCTCTCTTTCTCTAAACACAAACTCTTAATGTTTTCAGAACACTGTTTTTCTTTAAGAGCTTAAGAAATATGGCAAGAGAGAATCAATTCTCAGAGTAACTGAGAGTCTGAATGTTAAGGTGAAAATTCCCTAGAAAAAGGTTATGCAATATGGCCAAAAAGACAGTGCACTTCCCAAGTGGTAAAATAAGACTGAATTAAGCAAAAGATTCACTCTAATTCCGACACTGAAATTCCAAGTACTAGGTATAAAAAGGGATGTCTCATGCTCTTCATATTCTCATTCGCCTTTCAAATATTAGCCTAAATAAATCCAAATTTTTCTTTGTGATGATTCTGATGGGATGTCAGCACTTTGAACCAACAATATCTTACACAAGTGTTATGTTTATGTTTTATTTTCATTATTAAAGGGGAACAACATCAGCTTGAAAAAGGTACAAGTACAAACTTATCTCAAATCGAACAAACAGTGGTTACATTCCCTGTTTTTATGGAATTTATGTTCACCTTCAGGAACAATAGAACAATTTAATGGAGTCATATTTTTTCTTAAGGGACACATCAACTTCAGAAGCTTTGATTTGGTGTCAACACTTGGAGATATAATGAAGACTAATGTTGACTAAATGTCAAACAGAAAACATTTAGAAAAATGGAAAGAGATCAAAAAAAGTCTTTGATTGCTCTGTGAGATACTTCTGAGTTTTACAGGTTCTCCTGTGGATCTTTAGTGCTGAGCAGATTGCTCATATTGTATATGCCAAGTTCTGCTCTGAAATACACACATGGATATCCTAAATACCATAGAATATCTCAAATAATAACAAACAGACATAGTTAGGCAGCTGAATTGAAACAAACAGACATAGTTAGGCAGCTGAATTGAATAGCTATCAGATAGATTTTCAGAGCTCAAGTACTTAGTATATATGAGGATGTCTGCATTTGGACAGTCATGTTTTGCTGTCTGCATTTTGGGCTTAAATCTGACCTATACAATTTCATTGGATATATTTTTATTCTTATTGACCTACTAATTATTTATTACTAGTGACTCTGTAAAAAATGACTTTTTTTACTGACCATTTTTTTCTTAGAATAAATGCTCCATTTTTTGCTTTTCTATTTTATCTTGAGGCTTCTAAATCAAGTTTTAAAATGAAACACAAAATAAATCCAGTACTTAAAAACCTAGAGGTTGCTCTCATGAAATCTTTCCAGATTTGTGGTTTGTTAATAAATTTAGACAACTTTTCAGTGAAGCATTTCTGGACTTCGGCCTAATGAGAATGAACAAAACTATAGCTGTGGGCAGGAAAGGTGTTCAAGAAATACTACTGTTCAGTGAGCACTACCCCAAACTGACATTGCCAAAAAGTATAAAAGCATGTTCTCACCACCATCACCTCTCCTGTTCTGTGAATTCTGAGCTATATTTCAGACTGGGTAATCTTCTTAAATAAGACAGGAATGATTTTTAGATAGATTGCTTTCAAACACCACTATTTTAAGCACTTCTGTGAGCTCTTAGAAGCTCTTAGAACTTAGTGACTTTAGTCACTTTCTGTTCTGTGTGCCTGCAGATTTTGCCATTAATGTATGTCCTTTTCTCTCCTTGCCCAATAAGAAATGCCTTGTTTAGGATCAGACAACTTTTAGGTGTCCATTTTCTTTACTAAATTTAGCAATTTATTTAACTTCCATCCAAAACTTGAGCTCTAAATTGCTTACTTTTGTTGTATGTTTGGTGTGTGCTTCATTCTACATTTCTATAGTTCCCTAGTGGTATAATTTTATTCAGAATGTAATTTTCAGCCAGTACATACAATACTACTATTGTCCCCAGAGACAGTCTGTCCTTTTCTCATTCTTAGAGTCTTCCTGGCTCTCAGGACAAATCCTCTCCAATGACTTCAGAAAGAATAGCATTTTTTTCTTTTTCTATACAGGGGAAATTATTTTTAGATCTACAAGGTCTATTCTACTGCTTTAAACTTTCAGTTAATGTAGTACATGAGAAATATCAGAGGAAAGATTGGCTCCATGCATCAAGATTTTTCCATCAGCGTAAACAGCTGAAGAAACATGTCACCATCTGATGTGCCAGTGATGACAGATATATGTGTAATATTTGTTTTTTCTATAATCATTTAGAGATATATAAAGAAATGAACTGAAAGGGTTTTTTATTAACTCCAACTGTAAAAATCAGATTTAAAAAAACACAACAAAACCAACTATCATCACTCAAAAATTGAAACAGAGGGAAAGCCCCAAAACCTAAAGGGCAAAGCTGTAGGGGTTAATTATCATTACTATAATATACACATATATGGCAAATCTATTCAGTCCGAAGGAAAAACAAGAGGCACTTCCATGATTTGACTTTTCAGGACTCTACTTAGTGATGAAACATGCCTGGTTTTCAGCACGAAATAAGCAAAACAAAAAAACACTAGTCATGGCAACAAGCAAACATTCATAGCTTTAACAGCTGACCTAATAACAAGTGGCTACTTTTCTCTTGCCCATCCACCTGAGGCTTTGCATTAATAGTTCCCAGCTCCCTGCCATCCATTTCAGCTTTTGTGTTGCTTCTGTGCTGTAGGCAAGTTTAATAAAACAAGAATTTAGGGATTTGAATTAATTTTATTTTAAATAGTTAAATATTTGGTTACAGATTAAGTCCATTCAGTATTCCCTATTAATAGTGTTGTAACCTCTTTCATTAAAATAAAAAGAAAAAAAAAAAGAAAAAAAAAAAAAGAACCAAATCCCAACTTTCTTTTCAACTTATCAGAAAGTCTCAAAACAATCCCACATGGATCAGAGGACCGTCTTAGTCAAGAAAAAATGCATTGGCTTTTTGCCAATGTCACCTCAATTATATAGTTATCAGTGTTTTCACAGTAGGACATGAAAGCTAGTGATAGGTTTGCTTTCCCTAAGGTTCGTTTTTCAACTACAGGGTTGACATGAGTACATCTAAGGTGATGGGACTAAGATGCCAGTTTCCTTTTGAGAAGTGAATAAAAAATTTGCTTCTTCCAAGTATGACCTCAGTCATCCGCTCCCAGTAGTAAAAATGATTAAACTTGTGAAGTACAGAGAGTCAATTTTTTTAAGTTCATATTTTACTTCTTATGTGCATCTAAAAAATATTCCAAATTGAAAGTTCCACTTTACCATGATATTCTGCATTATATATTGTAGTCAACACATATTTTCCAAAATCCTGAAATTAACAACCCTCACAGTATGGTGTAGGAGGGGGAGGAGGGAAAAATGAAGTTATAGAAGTCATATTTCATCTTTTTCAAGTCTCTAGAAAAAAATTAATTTAGTTCTCATTTTCCTCTGAGTGGAATGCATACACTGTACAAGATATAGGAGGTCCTCTGGAAAAGAAGAGGAAAGAATAATGACCTTCCATAGCCATCAGTCCAATCTTTGAAAAACAATAAAACACTTTCTTGTGTTTCCAAGACAATCCTCAGCATTAATTAAATCATGGAAAATAGCTCAAATCCTTCAGGTCCCCCAACTGTAAATTTTAGAAGATTTCAGCGTGGATAGTTGAGTGCAGACATGACAAAATTTTGTTACCTAAACAGAGATAACTTCTCTGAGAGACATATTGCAGTGGCTCACCATCCTTGCTGTAAAAGTTTTCCTCCTTATGCCCAACCCAAATAACTCTAAGAACAGAAGAGAGGGGGAGAATTACCCTTCATTTGATGAAGCCCAGGATACAGTTGGCTTTCTCGGATTCCTAATGCACATTGCCAGCTCATGTCCAATTTTGTCCATCAGTATTCCTAAGTCCTTCTCGACAGGGCTGCTCTCAATTCAACAATCCCCCAGTTTGTATTGGTACTTGGAATTATCTAGACCCAAGTGCATGACCTTACAAATTGGCCTTCTTGATCTCCACGAGGTTCACATAGACCACTCCTAGAGACTCTCAGGGTCCCCATGGATGCCATCCTGTCCCTCTAGCAACTGCACCACTCAGCTTGATATTATCTGCAGACTTGTTGAGGGTGCACTCAATCCCCTTCCTATTGTCGTTGATGAAAATACTAAATAGTACTGGACCTTCATGGACCCTTGAGGGACACCATTTATTACTACTTACCAGTTCCTTACCCAACTAATAGTCCATCCTTCAAACTCATAACTCTCTAATTCAGTGCCAAGAATGTTGTGTGTGATCATGTCAAAGGCCTTACTGAAGTCCAGGTATATTACTCGTCAGTAGTTCTCATTTCAAATGGCATGAGAGTTTTCTAGGTTTTAGGTAATTAAATCAAACTGATAGCCTAGATGTTTGTTCAATTAGTCTCAATTAATTTTCAAGTAAAGGGAAAAAATATTTCATTGTTTTATCAAATATTTGCCTTGCCATTGTAGCAAAAAAAGGGTAGTGGACTCGTAATTGATTTTTTATCTTAAATGCTAATGAGTATTCTGAAACCTGAATAAAAGGGGTTTTCGCAGAAATGGTAAGCAACCATCCAAAGAACATAAATGGATTTTTTTTCTCATGTACTGTTACACTGTAAGGATATGCTAAACCCTCAGATTTCACGTCAGATTTTATTTTTTCCTTCTTCTTTTCCTTTTAGAGTCGTTCTAGTGTGCAGCTTTCTTTATTTCTGTTTGTTTAATAACTACTAAAATCAGTAAGAATAAGATCTTCTTTTTTTCCAAATAATTTGAACTATTATTATTAAAAAATGAAGAGGAGTGAAACTCTGGAAACCCTTGCAACAAATTTCAGCTTGTTTTGTAATGAAACTACTATTATTTAATTTATTTATTTTATGTTAAGATGTCTCATTGGAGAGCCCACAGGGCTACATTCAACCATTCATCATCTATTTCATTACCATTTTTATTTCAAAATTTTCAAGAAACTTTATTAATTTTTTAAAACCAAAAGGACTACAAAGCAGTACCATAAGATAAATTACTGTATATTAGCTTTCTATCACTGTTCATCTTCACATTGCTCCAACCTTGAGCTTTACAAGCCAAAGAGATGAACTAAATATGACTTGGGGCAGTGGGAGGAAAAAAAACGAAATTGTCAGAAAATAAATAACTTGCTAAGCTATCCATTTAACTTCTTCTTCCAAATATGTTCAATGTCACATTGCTTGACCTGTTAAAAATCAGAAATATAATAACCACACATGCTTTACAGAGAGGAAAAGAATTAAGAATGATCTACTGATTTTGGGAGAATCTGTAAGTAAGCAAAAAATTAAATTTGGAAAATAATTATACCTTCAGAAGTCCAACCTCAAACAAGATAAAGAAATAATAAGTGATCTCTATGCAGCTAAACAACATATTGGACATTTAGAACCATGTACTAAACACCAAAGCTATTCAAATACAAGAAATCGTTGTGATAAAGCAGGCAAGTAGTCCAAACACAGAAGTGCACAGATATCAGTTAAAAGTGAACACAGCTACTAAAGCTGATGATCTGTACCTTTTCAAAATTTATGAAGGAATTATATATTCACAAACTGAATAAAACAGGTTGCCTACACCTTCAGTCTAACCTAAGCAAACTACACTGGCTTTCCAGCCCTAACTGTGATTAAACATATTTGTCTTCTTTCCAACATAGACTGAAAGATCTATTCAGTGAAGGGAAAAAATTAAATAAAAAATTTCTCAAAGGTACAAAACAACTATAGATGCTTATGCAGAGGGAAAAAGTGTTTTATGGCTCCAGCCTTTAGTAATATACCCCCTCAGGTTAATATGGGATACCTGTGTAGCAACTCTTCTTTTAGACTTCAGTCTGGACTTTGTTCTTCCAGCAAAGGATTCTCCAGATCTGTAGAGGAAATCAGATGCAGTTTTTGATGCTCCAAATGCAGTTGAATGTTTTATTCTAATAATTTACACAGGTTTAGAAGGTTGTGGGATTTTCTGGAGGACTCTGATGTGTTTGAATACTGTAATGAAATAAATACTACTCAGCATAAAAACTACCCATCCTCCTATAACTCTATAACTTCAGAAATGGAGAAAACGCAAACAAATAAATAAAAATATAAATAAAATTTTAAGCATGGAATCAACTTGTTAAAAAATGTGATTATGAATATTTTTGCTAAATCTTCCCTTACTCCTCATCCATCTTTTCTATATGGCTTTTATGGTAATGACACTGTCCTACATTTGCCCTTCTCATCCCCCTAATTCTTTTTTCTTTTTTTTTTTGGTTGGTTTTGTATTGTGTCCACATGATTAATAACATCTCTACTTATAGGGTTAAACAAAAATATAAAAGTACCCTTAAAAATGACAAAATGAGGCAGGAGTTAGTAAACAGTACAATCTCACTCAAGGCAGTAACTAAATAAAGAACACTTAAAGTTAAGGGTTCAATTCCTGTAAATTCCATGAAGGTGATGATACTATTTATAAAAAATGGTAGTATATGATAACTCAAAAAAGTTGCTTGTAGTCTCCTAATACTGATAAATTTAACTACAATTACAGTAAAAAAAAAAAGTGCATACATATATATACATATAGAAGGGTGAAATTAAGGTCCAGGGCTGTCTCCTGCCAGATCGCTGCTGGCTCCAGCTTTCTCCAACCGACCCACTGCTGGACCCTGCAGCAGAGGGGGTGAGATCTCCGGAAAGTGTATTTAAGAACGGGGATAACACTACACAAACAGTGAGGAATAAGGAAAAAAGCACAAGAAAAGAAAACTCTGTGGACACCAAGGTCAGAGATGAACAATGGGTGCCAGAGATCCCCCTGAAGTCTGTGGAGAAGATCATGGTGAGGCAGACTGTCCCCTGGAAGCCCATGGAAGTCCCCAGGGGAGCAGAGATCCACCTGCAGCCCAGGGAGGATTCCACAATGTAGCAAGTGGATGTACCCTAAAGGAAACTGTGAGCTCATGGAGAGCATGTGCTGGAGCAGGCACTTGTCAGGAGCTGTAGCTCTAACAGAGAAGTCCAAGCAAGAGAAGCTTTTCTAGAAGTAACTATAACCTGATGACTTGGTGGCCTTGATGGGTTAGATGAGATAGTTTACTCTTTTCTAGTAAGATATAACTTCGTAGATTGTGAGGTCAATTTATGAATTTCTCCTTCATTTCATCTTAAAGCCACAGAACAAGGAAAGCAGGAAGCATACATGAATGACAAGCAGATCCCTGACACTCAGTTTATTCCTACTGCTTCTCACAGAGAAGAACAAAATGCCATGAAACATTAGTGCATAAAACACTCATTCATAATATCTCTAAAATATATTTCTTAAAGAAACAATTTCTAGTTTGGACAATAAATAAGCATAAGTGAAAAAAAAAGTAAAGGGTCTGTTAAAGGTTGAAGGAAAGAAGTATATAAGCATCAGGAAGATAAAAACAATTTGCATGCATTAAATTAAAAAAAAAAAAAAAAAAAAAAAAAAAAAAAAAAAAAAAAAAAAAAGAAGAAAGGAGAAATGAAGTTGAATAATACCGGAATATTTTATCCTGATTTGGTCTTAATGTTTGTTCCATGAAAACCTGCATTAAAATACAAAACAATAAACCTGTGAGTCAGATACATGCAGAATAATAGAGAATAATACAGCTTCCTGTATGAGCTGAGATAATGGCATTCTCATCTTGCCCTATGGAATGTGAATGTCATGAATTCCTAGTTTGAAATATAATTTAATAAAGGTCACTTACTGAGGTAGAAAACAGTGGAGATAAGGAAAAACCCTGCATAGCACATCTGCTTAGAATGAACTGATCTGACACAGTTATTAATTATCACAGATGCCTTAGGGTTGGAATAAAGCTGTCAAGTCAGGAGCAAAATGTTTTCCCAAAGTCATAGTCTCAAAAAAATTGCAACAAACCTAGAAATGGTTAATCAATTCTGTCAAATATCTGGTCAGAATCTGTGGCAATACTAAGGTAAAAGACTAAAATGTTTTAGCAAATTCTTACTCAAATGGAAGAAAGATTTTGGTCTGAGATAAAATGTGTTTGATTCAGGTGGAATAGCTTTGTATTAGATTTATGAAGGCAATGAGCTGAAATATTGTCTAACATTTTAGTGCACATTAAAGAAATCAATTAATATAAGACTTGGGCCTTCAGCAGCTTTAGCACAGAAAGTGATTCAGCTAAACTATGCCTATACTATTTGCTCAAATGTATCAATCCTCTTTTCAAACAGCATGGAGTGTTGCCATGATGTCAAGGTGAAATGTTTGACAGGAATAGGCCATAGCGCTCATTTAGTTGTTAGGCTTATTTTACTCATATTATCAGTATTGACCACATAGACTAAGAAAATATGTTCACGTAGTGGCTTTTAATTAGTAATAAAATGCATTTAACCTTGGACATCTTGGTGATTCATGATGACAAAGGTATATGTTAAAAGCAAACTTGCCCTTACATATTTGGTTCTGTTCTCTTTTTTACAAATCTGGATATCTGAAAATTTTGCCCAGAAGTGCACTCATTGGCTATGTTCATGTTCAGCCACAGACATTCTTGGACCCTGAGACCAAACTTTACAGCCTAACATACATTTAGGTACAAGAAGTCTGTTTATCCCTAAAACAGGCGGGTCACACCAGACTCTTGGGAACAGTCCTCAACATTTATTATCTTTCAGACAGTTTATCTGAAATAGATACCATCAGTTAGTATGAGTCACAAACGTATGGGATCAGGCCAAGAGTTAAGTGTTATGGGCCAGTGCTTGAGCCCATGATCTGGCATGTCAGATGTTTTTCAGGGGGTATGGGTGGGTGTTTGTTTTTAAATGGGATAAGTGTGTAATATCTAAGACTTACTGTATACAATTTTAATTCTTCTGCTCAGATCAGGCAGATTTTAATTATGATGCCATAGTTAAGTACTCTTTTGACAACCTCTCTAGATCTTACATGTTTAGAAAACTTGAGCTGTGTAGATTCATAACAGCTGAGAGATGGAAAGCTACCAGAAGGATGGACTGCTTTACACAACAACTTGTCAAGAAGATACTGTTGATAACAAAACTGTTGGAGGGTCAAAAAGTAACAAAGCAAATCCATGGAAAATAAAAAATAAAAAAAAATCACAAAAGGCTGTACCATCTATTGTTCAAGAAGTGCCTAAACTGCATACTGATGGGAACTATTGTTATGTATCTGTCTGTTCTCATATCCTATACTACTGATCAGTGCTGGAGTAAAGTCTCCAGGGCAAACAAGTATTTTGTTTATATCTTGCTATTCTAGCATTAATAAGCACCTCTTGATTTTTAAAACTATTAATTTCAAATTTTCACTTACTTCTGATCCTAAAATATTCTGCTGGCTGAAAACTTAACACAGCAACTGCCTTGTTTTACGTGATTATCTTTGCATTTGTATCAAGACCTTAAATCAAAGAAACATTTTTGATTATCATAATTATAAATGATGAACTAAAATGTGACAAATTTTGCAAAACTAAAATTAAAAAAATATTACTGTGGAGAATAATTGCTGAGGTGTTTCAAAATACAGGACAAATGCATTTTCCAGTCTGCCAAACAAATAAATACTTAAGAAGACATGCAATAATATAGACATGCTGGGTTGGTTGTTGTTAATTACAGGGAGTTTAATGGTCTAAAGCCACAGTAAAATTAAGGGTGTGGTCACCATATACAATAGGATGCATTTGTAAAGCTGATTTAATCATCTGCTGAACATTTTCTGGGGTAGCTTTTTTTTTTTTTCATCAAGATCAGCTTCAAACACATAATTATTTTATCAATGCGATCTTTATTTTATCATTGTGATCTTAGTAGTAGTGTTATGAGCAACCCCACTAAAAAGTCAGTGTATTTATCACCTAAGGAGGTTGTGGAGAAGTAATCTTGTCTCTTGTGATCAAATTAGAACAAATAATTCAAAACATTTTTAGAAATACTGATAGATTGGGGATTTTTTTGCCATCTTCTATCCATATTAAAACCACCACCCAAACCTCCAAACTACATAAATGTGCATGTTTATGTCATGTGGGAATATTGAAAGTTCCTGCCCTTTCATTTTTGTTTGGTTTGTTTTTGGTTTAATTATTGTTTGGCTCCAGATATTATTTCTATTTTCACTATTATAAAATTTATAAAGCAGTGGTTCCTAAGGGCCATTTCTATAATTATTTATGATACACGAGTTGATTTTATACCAGTTAGAGTCACTAGCAGAATCTGAAGCAGGATGTCTCTGAAAGACTGGACACAATTTAGTCTCAGCAGAAGTGGAAGCATTATTCCATTGCACTATAAGCGAAAGTGGAAAACTGTTTATGCTTGCTCCTCTTTCATGCATTCAAAAAACTCAGCCTAGAGTCTGGAAAACACATTTTCCCCAGAGGTCCTTTGTTGATCACAGTTAGATTCAGAACTCTGGGCTAAGGACACCTTTGCTTTGATAAAGAGCAATCATGCACAGACAAAAGCATGTGGGAATAACATTTAAACTCTCTTCTTCTTGTATTCTTAAGTAATATTATCTAAATTTCATTGTTAAACTGCAAAGTTTAACTCCTTCCATACTATATCCCCACCGCTGAAAGTGGAGGGACAACCATGAGATTTAAGTTCTTTTGATCCAACAAACCTCAGGCATAAAGTGAAACACCACTGAAGTGACTCCAGCTGCAATGGTGGTGCTTTGAAAACATTTTCTATTCCTCCTGGGGCATATTGCCAATTCTTTTCTCCTTTTCATAAGCTGTTGGAAAGTCATGCAAGCATACAGTGTTTTATATTTACTACAAGGTAACATTTAGGCAGTAGAAACCCTTTGAACAGCAAGCACCATTTTATTTCTCACAATTAATTAAAGGGAAAGAACAGAGGGGGAACATGTGTAACCTTCATCACATTCAAATGAAGGAGGGTGATGTTTTAAAGATTTTCTTACTGTTCTGAAAACCAGATAATAGATAGTTCAGAGAGAATTAAGGCTCTTAATAACAAGTGAAAGGTTTTGAAGTTGTATTTCAGCTACCTGTCAAACCCCAGTTCCTCTCTCAAACCTTTCTCCTCATACTACTTAGCACTTACATAGCACTTTTCAGCTTCAAAGTACCTCAAAACGCATTAACTAATTAATCCTTTGAGCATCCCTAAGAGATTAGTAGAAAATGATGTGATCTCTGGCAGCCACACAAAAGCCTTGAGCAAGGCAATGAATCCTACATTGAATGAGGATTATAGCCAAGGTCTCCTGGAGTCCATAGCACCTGAACATATATTCCATTGAAATCTTAGAGAGAATGTAAAACTACTTAAAGAGTAAGAAGCAGTATTTAAAAAGTATAGGTGGAATTGAAGGACAACATTCAAATATATAATCTGGGAAAAAAAAATTATTACTCCTTACACACTACTTATTCATTCTATAATATCTATATATTCGTATACTGCTACCTTTAAATACCTGTAGCTATCCTGCTTGAGAAATAACAATCCTAGCTTCGGTCCAAATCCTGCTGTTTACATTTACAGTAGTAAATTAATCAGAATAAGAGTACAGTATTCAACACTGGCATGTACTTCTCCATAATGTTAAAATCTTTCTTCAGTGCTTGTTGGGACTTTTACCTGAGGCCAACTTACACTCTCACAAAAAAAAAAAACAATGCAGCTTTGTTGACCACTATTCAATTTGAAGGCAATCACTGTACTCTGGGAGGTAAGAGAGCATAACTTTAGAGGAAAAAGCATTTCTATACCATCAAGACTAAAGAATGAACCCGGATTCAATTTAGTTATTAGGATGGATGTAGTCATAAATTGAAAAATTATAATGTTACCATAACAATGGCAAAGATCCTGAATGCCCGAGCTGATGCTTAGAATATTCTCAGTGTACTTCAAGAGTTTGCTTCATAAGAAGCTGTCCTAGCTGGAGGAATGGCAATTCACTTTATAATAGACTGACCGCTTGCTTTTGTAGTTGTGCTTATCCCTACAACATCTCTTCTTATTTTACAGAAACTTTAAGAGAAAGAAAGTTATTTCCCAGAATAATCAATAAACTGGTGGTCACAGAGCACTTGTAAAGTACATGAGTTTCAAATCAATCTTGTTTTACATTCCCCAGTTCTCTCATGAGTGTTTTGCCTTAAAAATATGATCCTTTTCTTTCTTAGAATAATTTTGGAAATAGTGAGTGTTTAACATGCCTTGCAGAGTAAACGTATAGAATTTTGTTCTTCAGGGACTCATTCTCAATAGTGAATTTTGAACAAAAGGAAATTTTTCTTGAAGCCTCATTTTTTGTGCGTGTGATTTTATTTCTCAGAGAATGACAGGAACTTGGATTTCCCTCTCTGCTTAATATTTCTTGTTGGTTATCTCTAGAGGTCTCTCATACAGTTAGCTTGCCCCTCTGAAATTCCTAACTCTTCCCATATACTGTCCAGGGAGCCTTAGCTACTTACTTTCAGATTTTGAGTTCAGTGCTTGGGGACAAGCATCTGAAATGTAAATATGTGCTGCCTGATGACTGCTGCTTGGCCCTCAGTCAACCTCCTGTGTGTGCAGCTCTGACAAATGCTAATGTTCATTGTGCTTCAGATTGTTCAAGAGACTAGAAACTGTTAAGCAGACTGCTACCTCAGACTGCTAAGGTTGTGAATACCAGTTAAAGCAATAGAAGTTCAGAATGCATTAAACTCAACTATGTGATTTCATGTTTAGACGTACTTTTCTCATACACATTCTTTTTTCTTTCTCTCAAGGTATTGTGTTTATTTATTAGATACAAAATATAATTCACTCAATGGTTTTACATTAGCATAATTTCCTTAATTCCTAAAAAAAGAGCACATACCACCAATCACACCACAGCATAACATTTTTTTATGGTGATAGTGGTCAGACACTTGAACAAGTTATTTGGAGAGGTTGTAGAATCTCCACCCTTAGGGATATTCAAAATCCAATTGAACACCTTTCTGAGCAACCTACTCTATCTGACCTGCCTTCAGCAGGACTACAATATATCCAGAGATGCCTTTCAACCTCAGTTATTCTGTGATTGTGTTTGCAATTTAGAATTCAAACTGGGCAATTTCTGAAGAAAGGGAGAGTAAAGGTCTGCAGCATATTTTATCAAAGAACTTGGTGGGTTTTTTGGAGGTTTTTTTGTTTGCTTTGTTTTTTTATTTATTTGTTTGTTTTTTAATATACTTTGTTCTGATCCAGTATGTCTGCTTTCAAATAAGATTAATTCTATTGACTGCAAATTTGGTTCTTCACTGAATGTAACAAAATTTTGTAGAAGTAGCCCACACATAGAGAACTAAATTGTTAACAGGAAACTTGGATACTTAAATCTGGAATTGAATTTCATATAAAGTGTTGAACTAATCTTATTTCCTGGAACTAAAGTGACTATTTTTTTACTGTATGAAACCATAAACATCATTTTTATGGCCAACAGGTTTTTATTTTCTTTATTTTTACAGTGCATCTAGATTAATGAAGCATACTCTACACCCTACTAATCTGTAGGAGTGAGGAATCAAGCTTCACAGTAAAAATGAAGAACACTGACCTACCTACCCCAAGAATAAAAGTGGTTCAAATAAATGTAAGCTATATTTAAAAATTCAGTTTCTATGACTTTTCAATGCTAGTATACTGTATTTTGCAGGAAGACAAGATGAATTTTTAATGGTATAACATGTTAACAGTTTTTACTGAACGTCTCTCAAATGTACAAAAAAAATTAGCCCAGCTCTATGGTAGACTGCTTGAATGAAACAAAATTACAAGAGAAAAAGGGCCTGATTTAAAAACATTATTGTAATTAACCATAATTTTGAAACAAAAACATTATGGTAATTATTTTGCAGGACTGTTTTTTTAAATGGAGAAGTTTTCCTGCACAGTCTCCAAAAGTGTTGTATCAAAACTTAACAAAAGCCAGTAATAAAATTAAAAAAACTGTATTGCAAATTTTAACAGTAATACTTTGTCTTTTATTAAAAATAGATTCAGAGCAAAATAAAATTTGAACGAGGTCCATATGTAACTTTTGAAACCTTTTTTAAAATATTTTTTTATATCAGCTAGTGCTTTAAAAAACTGTGTTGGGTATATAACTTTAATAGGTGTCCATCAGTTTAAACACCAAGTTAGAATCCAAGGTATTTAGTTGCTATATAATAAAATTACAGAAATATGAGAGCTTTTAGATACCTCTGAAATTCTCTTCATCCTCTGGAAACAGATCTAATGGTTTTGGTTCTGACATGAAGGATTGTATTTCTAATGTTTATGGCAAATTAATTCATAAGGGGAAGGTGAGTGACAGTGTACTGCCAGCAGTCATGACTTCCTGCTTGGGCCTGCCATTTAACATCTTCTTTTATTTCTTACGAAAAAGAAAACTTTCTCAGTTTGTGATTATTTTCTGTTCGTGGAAACAAACTCAGATTTTCTGTCTGTTTAATAAAGAAAATACCAAAATTATAATTAACTATTATCAATAGTTAATTGAGAATCAATTCTCTCCTATTAACAAAATAAAAATAATTTATAGGCAGCCATTTATTCTTAGTCTGCGTTTTTTTTGACTATAGTACTCATCTTTCTCATGTCCATTGTGTGCACCTGTCTTCATGTACACACGGGTGTGTGCATACAAAACATACGTATATCATAGACTTCTGGGGATATCAAAATGGATTGGAAAGGAGAGGAATAACCAAGAGCAATAAGGACTATTTGGGAAAGCTGAGTTTATTCTCATCCATGAGGCCAGACATGAAACATTTGAGGATGCTCAAAGAACTCATGGTTTGTGAGATATTCTGTTGAATGCAGGAGTTGTCTGACATCTGCAAAAGGTTATAAATAGTCTTCTCTTCAGAAGGAGCAAGAAAGAGGGGAAAAAAATGTAGGTCAGTCAGCCTTGGGTCGGTGTCAGAAAAGATAATGAGTATTTTCATTTAAAATCCATTTGCAGACACTTGAAGGAAATTGACATGGGAAAATCAATCCAGTCTTAAGGATAGTCCTCGTTCAGTCAGGAGGTAAGACTAGATTATGTCCTACAGACAAAATTTCTATGTATGACTTCAGGTTTACTTCTCTTTCCCTCATAAATAAGTTCATTAACTAAAGCAGACTAAGACAACTCATCCTAAAATACAGAACACAAGGTGATTACTGCGTTGGTTAGAAGTCTTGATTTCAATATATACTTCAAAACAAATGTACTGATAAATGACTTCTCAGAACTTCTACCAAAACCAACAAAATCCAACTCCTGTAAAAAATTATATATATCTATATCTATCTAGAGATAGAGACACAAATATATATTTTCCAGGTAAATGAATTGAAAAAGACCATTTGCTAGCTTTTCATTTGTCTGATTTTTTCCCCCCAAACTCTTCTTCCATTGTCTCCTCTAAATATTTTTTGTTTTGTTTTGCATTTGAAAACTCAGTTATGCCAAATAACTCATAGTGTATTATGGGTCTTATTTTGCTGTGTGTGTACGAGCACACAGCATAGCATGGAGACTGCATTTCGATGATTAGAGGAGCAGAGTTTGAACTGTGACTTTAGAAAGTATAGCAAATCTCAGCTATTCAGTGTGTATTATATTATAATATTTTAGATAGAATGCTTGACTTGTAGCTTTTCAGGTGCTGCAGATTTAATGTTCCTTAGCTAATATCTTTGATGGGGCATAATGTCTTTTGTTGTCTAGCAAAACTACATATTTTTAGGTGCATTTTCTTTTACTTCACTATAATAGCAGGAACAGCAAGAACAATGTGTTGACATTTTAAAGACCACTGGTTCAGGACAATGTGATTTGAGGATGATCTCAAATAAAATGTCTAGGGCTGAGAATGCTAATCCCACATTATTATTCCAGCTGTCTGCAGAATGCCCAATTGTTCTTAGCAGCCATTAGTGTAGATACCTCCTATGTAGTGTGCAAGCTTCTGTGAATTCTGTGAAAGAGATGAGAAGTTGGATTCATTCCTCTCTTCAGGGATTCCAAATTTTTATTATTGTATAATTAAATGTTTTTTTTTTCATTAAAAAAAAAAAAGTTTAGTTATATCATTTTCTACCTAGAAAGATGAGAAATGATCTGAACAAAGAATTCAAATTTGGGTTTCTAAAATTGATTCAATTTTGAAATATTCTAAAACCAGTGCTTATAAAATCATCCTATGGGATTATACTCAGAAGGTACAAGCTAGTCATCTGAGCTACTTATTATGAATTACACCAGCTAGAATTTTTCTCTATATTTTCAAATTGGTGTAGAAACAAACTAAACACATATCTGCTGGAAAAGTGAGATGTAATATCCCTGTGCTCAAACACACTCTGAGCAGAGCTTCCCAGCTGAATCAATGAGTGCAACACTCATACAGCTGACTACTGTCTTTCACTTTCCTGCATACCCAGCTCATGCAGACTAGAAGAGGGATTTTTTTCTGCTCTCTAAAATTTTGTACCAGAAAGCACGTCAGAGAGTTTGTATCTGAAATAGACAAAAACAGGACACATGGAAATAAACTAGCTGGCTTACTCTGTTTTGGCAACAGTGTCCTCATCAGAGAGAAGAGTGCTCCCCGTCATTTTGTTCTGTGCATCTCCTCCCATGTGACCCCAACCAATCCCACTCTCTGATGAGTGATTTCATTAGATGTGCTTGCCATCACTGTGTCAGTATGTCACTCAGGAAGCAGACATGTGAAAAACTTCATTAAGGCATATAAACAAAATTAACATCTAGATTTTAAAAAAACCCAACACCTTTACCTATGTCTCAAATGCTTACCTCCAAAAACCAACATGTGAGTTCCAACTCTGCTTTCAATCCTTTTCCATACATAATGCCCCAGATTCTGTGTACTGAACATTTTCAAATACAAGTGTAGTTAAAAATCTTTTTAAATGTAAGCCTGAGGGTCCTGCTCAAGGATATACAATAACTAGTACCCTGGAGATTATAAATTCACATATCAGAAGCTTGGACACAACCCACTCCTATTATCTGTAATGATAATTTGTTAACTGTGACAATAAGCAAATTTCAGAAATATACGAATCTGTTTCAGTTAGGCAGCAGAGAAGACATCTAAGAAAGGCAACTGTAACAAACATATCTATCTGCAAACTGCACTGATGGTTTGGTTGGGTCTTTCCTCTGCTATTTTGTCCCTAAAATAGAAAAATCCACAGCAAAATAAAAGATCAGAAGCTGATCCTAGTGGAAGAAAAGCCATTGAGATAATGATATTCATTATAGTTCTGGCCTAGGAATCTGTACCTCAAACTACACACTAGTTGCTTTTTTCCTTCTGGTTTGTTTTGGTTTTGTGATGGTTTGGGAATTTTTATTTTTTTTTTAATCACAGCAGGGAGAAAATGTAGCTGCAGAGACCAAAATTGATAGTCCGAATTTTATTCCCTGTCCATATGTATCTTCAAACAGAAGTTTTAAATAAACTTCAAAGCCTTTGTCAGTACAGAGAGAGGGACCAGTAAACAGTAGAAACTGTTTATTTCCTTACTATCAGTCACATCTTCTTTACAAACCATAGAATTTTAAATCAATTAAATAATTTAAATAATTTCTGATGACCTATTCATACCTTGGACAAATCAAAGTCTTCCTTCAGGGGAAACCTGATTGTTTTGTATATTCCTTGGAAAAACAAAACATAACACGTAGCTGACTTCTGCAAGCTTTACTTGAACATGACTTACACCAGGTTAGTGATAAATCCTACTCAGCTTCAAAGAAATAGGATAAACAACCCTAAAGATATAGTCGCTTAAACTAGATAGCTCATCCAAAATCCCACCTTATTATCAAAACTTTGACTGTATTGCTACTCAGCAATGCAATTTTTCACTTCAGTAATCTTGCTTTCCCTTATTGAAGTTTCCTAAGTCTTCAAAGCAGCAACACTACATCTTCTCTTTCACTGTATTTGTCACCTATGTCCATTACTTTAATCAACTAATCTTAACTTTCTTAGTTTTTAAATCCATTACTACTAATTTTTGGTACCTTACTATCTAGTTTCTATCCTAGTAGCCACCAGTGTAATTGAAATACATGAAACTATCCAAAAATTTTATCTTACCTATATCAAATGAAATATGTATCATGCTTTTAATGCCATATATTTCAATTAGTCCTGTAGTTCAAAAGCAAAATGCTATAAATGTTTCATTTTTGAAGATTTTTCAATACCTTGTCAGATGTGTTATTATAAGTTTAGTCAGTATTTCTAGAGGAAAGTAGTTAACATTTAAGAAGATGCACAGTGAAAAACATGCCAAAAATTACATCCTAGTCTTAATGAAAAACTGTAAAATATTAACAATTGTGTTTGCAAATAATAAGGGATAATTTTGAAGGAAAAAAAATATAGACAATAATCTGTTAGAAAACTCCCTTGATATCTTTGGTGCTTGGAAGGAATTCCCAACACTGCTTGATTATCTCAGGGACCTATCCATTCTTTCCATACTGCAAATCAGTGCCTTGGGGTAGGTGTCCTTTGAAGCTATTCCAGTTTGCTAAAGCAATTAAAATTTAGTAAAGTATAAAATATCATCACAGTTTAATACCATAAATTACTGAGAAACCTTGATAAAAGATATAACTAGACTCACATTCAGTGGAGCCACAGTGTACTTCCTTCATGCACTTGCGGTGTAGTCTGTTTTCATCAGGTCTGTTTCCATTCAAGCTGGGAACCAGTTCAGCCCATAGGGGCTCCGGTCAGTGTTTGACTCAGTTGTCTTTACTCTCTAGTGACATGAGAGGCAAGCACACAGGTCCTAGCAGACACTGCACAGGAGCCACAGAAAGCCTGCGTGGAGACACATCTGATTGTCAGTAAAACCCTTTAATAATTTTAAACAGTACATCTGTTCCAGGTAAGCAGCACAATTACAGCAATTGAATTGAAGCCTTCTTTCGTAAGGAAACACCTGCATTAGACACTTCCAAATGTAAGCATCTACAGTTTTGAGAAAAAACTTAGACTTCATGTTCATGCCGCACAAAAAATGTTATGTCGAATGGAATGAAAAGTAGTTTATGCAAAGGGAGAGTCACTTGTCATATATTATTAATCATAGCTTTTTTTTAAATTATTACTATTCAAGTATGAAACAGGAATTATATAATAGAAGGTAGGTTTTAACAATTAAAAATTAGCTGTGGAACCTTAGGAAAAAAATGAAGCAATCATGTTTCTTTCAAACAGTCAGGAATCAATGGTATCCGTCTTCTGTTTTAAAAAGATGCTGAAAGCCTTTAGTCACCAAGTACATTGAGCTAACAGAAGTTTAACACTGAGAATGGAGCTATACAAAATGTTTAGCAATATATTTCTTTTTAATTTTCTTGGAGATTTCTTCGTTAGCTTTTTTTTTTTTTCTGTAATCCAGTACATCAAACAATTTTCCAATGAATTTTTAAGTTCAGTGTTATTATAAACACATTATTGCTTGCTGTTACTTGTACAGTGCAAACAAGATCCTTTTATTGCAGTAAACACATTTTCTGCATGTAATTGATATAACATCACAGTGTAATGGGTAATTTCAGTAAACAAAAATATTCATTCTACACCTTCAGAACACAGTGAAGGAGAATGCTGTCTGGTTTTGTTGAGGTTATATCCCAGATTCCTAACACATTAAAGAAAGGTGCTTTTGTTCAATCATTACACTGTATTTCTAAAATAATTGGTTTGAGAATCCCATTTTAACACATAAGGAATCCAGAATGTTTGTACCTCCCTCGCATAGTTTAAATGTCAGGTGGAGTAAACCTATGTGGCAATTGCAGAGACTCCCCTAATCCATTCCATGAAGGTGTATCAAGGACACGGTGATATCATCCATGCTTGCAATTGTACCTGTCATCAACTGGTGTAACAGGGAGTTGAGATGTGATGGCTGTAGCACTTTATTAGAGTTATCCATCAATTTCTCTGTGTTAGTAGACCCTTCTTTCTTCTAATCGGGAACTAAGGAAATTAAAAGGAAAAAAAAAGGCATTTTATTGTCATAAATAACAAAAAAAAAGGTAACATTCTTTTATTTTGCTGTCCATTAAAAAAAAATAAAATAAAGATTCCTTATCATAGGATATTTTAGGGCAGCTCTTCAATAATTCCAAACAGAAAACAGAACTGAAGCTGCATTTAAAGTTATTTTTAGTCTGTTTCTTTGCAATTTCCATCATTATATTTTTCCTGAAAGATATTGTTCTTGGACCCTGGAAAACTGCAATTTCATCAGGATCTATTATCCTATTAGTACTAGCAATGCTTGATGAGGCTGTGTAAGAATCATTATATTCTCAAGGCTCCAGTAGTTTCGTGGAACTAAGAGAGTGGAAATGGGATTGATGGGAACCTTCTACTCATGACAGAAATTTTCTTTGAATTATTTAAATTTTGATTTACTCCTACATAATTATGTATTTCAAAGTCAAGATGAATCAATGCATTGAACAGATAAATTTCAGACTATAATTGGCAAGTATGTTTCATAGCAAAATAGAGACAGGCTTTTAATTTTAAATTACACTGAGTATTCCACAAGAACCATCATTCACATTAGAATCCTGCACAATTTATTGACTATATTGATAGTCTACTACTGTGCAACTATAATAGAAAAAAAAAATGTCCCCAAAATACTTTCTATCCATACTATACAATGCATGAGGAATGGAATTTTGAATTTAAAAAACTATAAAAATGCATAAGGGTCTCACATAACCAACTATAAATTTAGGGTGGGAGAATCACAGATCCATATGTGGTTTTGTTGTTTGGTACAGTAAAAAGAACAGAAACAAAAATTAATATGAAACAATGTGACAAAATTAAAATAGCATCAAAGAGCATTGAACAGTTGTGATTTTTTTCAACACTGGACAAGTTTAAGGAAGACCTTCTTAGAATGTACAAATAAACAGTGAATGTTTATTGAAGGAGTTACCTGAAAGCATGATGAAACCAGAGTTAATGAAGCAACCTTTATAGATAAAGATTGTATATTTTCCAAAACATCATCTCTCAAAAAATGTTCTTTGTCTAGTATTTCACATTACTTTTCAGAGTTTTAAGTTCTTTGGCATAAGCATATGCCTATTTTTCTGAATTTAGAGTCATTTTCTCCCTTGCTATATAGTAGCAGTAGTAATGTAATTTGGCTTCTGCAGCCATCCTTACTTCTTGAGATGCTCTCTCCACAGATTTTCCCAAACCTCTTGATTATTAAAAAAATGTATTTACATTGAACTGACAGTCTGGCTCCCAGCTCCAGACGTTAGTGGAATGAGAGTTCTAGCTTCTCTCTATTTCTGAAAATCTATCTCAGTAGCTGCAAAAGTGATGCTTTAGATATTATTTTTCTCTATTGCCCAGCTTTTTCTAAAATGTAATAAAGAGAGAGAGAGAGAGAGAGAGAGAGAGAGAGAGAGAGAGAAACCAATAAGGGCTCAGGAGAACACCAAAGAGACATTGTTTTCTTTGTGGAGTTCTGTCCTTGTACTCCAAAAAAATACTGTATGAAATTTTTTAGCTATTTCTGATACTCCTCAGGTTTGAGATTTTGATTGTTAAATCTTGATTGCATTTTTATTATGTGACTGGCAGCAGCTAAAGTACAAATAAGTTTCACTTTTTTGTCTTAAGAGTTTTTGGATGTTTACTAGTGGGTCTTTCTTGAATAGAAACTTTGTCTTCAACATTCACAGTATTAGCTGATGATTCAAATAACATTATATGACAGTCATTATTAAATTTCTTATCTCCCTCTCCCTAGATTGTTATATTTTTCAAACTTCATTATAACTTCAGTGTGAATTCCTATTCAAGATCCAGGTTATACAGAAAAATACAGATCTTTTACAAAAATTACCCCAAGAGAAAAAAAAAAATCATTTGAACTGTAGCTGTTTCCAAGACAAACATAAGGCAGTACTGGTGACAGTACTGTTAAGTCAGTCTTGCTTGTAGTCTTCTGGTGAGTTGTAGGGAGAAAAAAAAAGTAAAGAATCTTTTTTTCCTGGATGAAATGTTTTCAGAGTTTTAAGTTCTGTTAATTGCAAATGCAGAGGGGTAGCTAAGTCATCTGCACAGGTCTGGGATGTGTGTGTATTTACATAAGTAGTTGTTGGGTCAGTGCTAGCTGCATAGTAAGGCAGTATTTCAGTTAATTCTCCAATATGATACAGGTCAAACGTCCTTCCTTTGTTGGTGCATTAGTACATTTTTTTGAAATGGATAATAAAGCATGATTTATGAGATGTTATTGAACACTTTTATATTTTTAATTAGCAAAAAACCTCAATGTTTGTTTACGTTGCACTATCTGAGAATCAGTATGTTCTGCTTCATAGTTTGCTTATTTTTAAGAGAGAAAGAAAACCCTGGGTGTTTTCCATGTGCATAAATTATTGTCAGTAAAATACATAATTTATTAAATTTTACACAGAAAATATATAAGCCTTGAAATCTGTCTTTGGAATACATTTTGAAATTATAAAAGTCACCTCTAGCATCGTTTCACACTTGAAATGCAATCACAGCTAGCCTTACTTAATAAGATGTTTCTACTATAGCACGTAGTCAGTTTAACGGGTGGTAATTTGAAGTAACTTTGATAAGGTTAGGTCATAGTTTGAGTGAGTTAATCTGAGTTCAATGATAAATGAACATGCTGTGTTAACTGGTAGGAGCATGGGAGAATCAGAGCTAATAGACATTATTTTAACAAATTGCCATTTTAAATCACCTTCCTGAGGGTCTTTAAGCAGGATTTCATCAATTACATGCTTACAGCTCACATTAGTGCTACACATTAAAAAATTTCCCACATGAATAATTTAGGAAAAAAAATTGACTCTCAAACCCCTGTGTGAGTTACCTCTTGTCTATTTAAGCAAAGTTTTACTTAAATGATGCATGACGTGCAATATTTCAAAAATGTTCCTTCTGAGATCATGAAGACAAAATACAGGAAAAAAAAAAGTCCTTGCAATGATTCTATACTCTCTTGTGTGGCGTTTAATTTTTCTGATGTGTGGCATCTTTGCTGGTTCTGTAATTCACTTCTCAGGACTGACTCATTTGATCCTGTCAACAGTTACCATACATTAAAAATATCTAAATAGCCACATTTCTTGTTGCATGAAGATGGCAAATCAGTACTAAATATATATGTTAAGAAAAAGCTTTGAAAGGACTTCAAGTTGGTCATGTCATTGTAGTAATACCAGAAACCACTTTTCATTAAAGTAGAAAGCGTAAAATCATAGTCTCCTGAGTTAGAAGGGAACCATAAGGATCATTGAGTCCAACTCTTTGATTAACTCAGGGCAACCTAAAAGGTCAACCACATATCCAAGAGCATTATCAAAACACTTGAACTCTTACAAGTTTGGGACCATAACCACTTTCCTGGGGAGCTTCTTTCAGTGCTTGAACAACCTTTTGGTGAAAAACTTTTGTCCTAATATCCAATATGGACTTCTGATGCAGCTTTAAGACATTACCTGCCATGCTATCACTGGACACCAAAGACAAGAGATCAACACCTTCCTTCCATTCCCTATCATCAGGATGTAATGACAGTAATGAGGTCATCCCTCAGTGCCCTACTTCTCTAAGCTAAACAAACCTACTATTCTCTGTCTCCCTTCAAAAAAAGTGCTTTCTTAAATCTTCTAATCTAGAAAAATAATTTTCAAAATAAATTAAGAAAGAAATGCAACAGAAATTATACAGACTTTTTGTAAGTAAAGTTCATCTGCCTCAGTAGGTGGATCTCTTCATCAAAGATTACCTTCAGTCTTCCAATTTAGCAGATTGTAAAACTGAAAAAAAATATACGTGTTTCTCTATGGCTCTAGGAAAAAAAAACCCACACTTTTTTCTCATTCCTTTAGAGTGTTGGCTACATATTCTATATTTCTAATCTCCTTACCTTGCTACTCTTTGTGAAGACTCTATTGTCTGCCTTTCTCTCTTTTGCTCATTTTATCTCAACAGAAATCCTGAAGTTTGCTACACTACTGCATGCTCAAAGGTGTCAGGGAAAGCATAATTATTCTTCTCTCTGAAAGTTTCATCTTAGCAAGAATACAGCAGCTAGGAAACTGCAAGTAGCTGCTTTCTGTTTAGCTGCCTATACAGACATTTTTATAAAAATGTAATATAGTCAGCTCAGAACAAATAAGTCAAAAAAATGCCACTGATCTGGTGGGTTAATTATGCAAATCTAAATACAGAATTTTCAGGCTTAACCCAGTAATATTTCTGAAATACATCTATCAACAGTCTTCTATCTATATATATAGGATAACAAATATCTTACAAAAAAGTAAGTATCCATCAATTTCTCAATGTTACTATACCAGAACATGCTTTATAATAATTATGCTGGTTCTAAATTTACAACCGTTTACATTTTTGACCCAGAAGAACCCTTCATTGACTGACAAATATTTGTAAGTATTTTTTTTTTTTTACCCTTGTTCTGGAAGTTAACATAAAAACCTGCTGATAGAAACAATGTGCCTGACCTCCTCACTTTATAATGGAACGTGGAGAGGTCAATATTTGCTAGGCACTATTCATTCCAATTTTACCTTAAGGTAATGAACCTTGTGGTTAATTAAGAATTTAAATAATATTAAATATATGTGGTTTAAATCTCACATTAAAAAAAAATCAGAAATAATGGAAGTAGGCAGTTATAATCCTATTGATTTAAACTTTCCCCTTGTGAGTCTTTAATTGGAACATGGTGTTGGAGGGTGATTTTTTTTAAAAGGTATTTATGTAATTTAGCTTAGTAGTGGGTTGAGCCTGGCTGGATAGCAGCCACCCACCAAAACTGCTCTATCACTCTCCTGCACAAGTGGACAGGGAAGAGAAAATATAATGAAGCGTTCATGAGCTGAGATAAGGACTGGGAGAGATCACTCACCAAATACCAGCATGGGCAAAACAGACTCAGCTTGGGTATATTAATTGAATTTATTACTCATCAAAATCAGAGCAGGATAATGAGAAGTAAAATAAATCTTTAAAACACCTTCCTCCCACCCCTCCCTCCTTCCAAGGTCTACCTCCTTCCTGCCAGCAGTGCAGGGAGATGGAGAATGGGGGTTACAGTCAGTTCATCACAGGTTGTTCCAGGAGAGGAGTCCTTTCCCTGCTGCAGTGTGAGGACCCTCCCACAGGAGACAGTCCTTCACAAAATTCTCAAGCGTGAGTCCATCACATAGGCAACAGTTCTCCAGGAACTACTCCAAAGTTGGTCACTTTTCCACAGAGTACAGTCCTTCAGGCACAGGATGCTCCAGCATGGGTCCCCCACAGGGTCACAAGTCCCACCAAGAAACCTGCTCCAGCATGGGCTCCTCTCTCCATGGATTCATGGATAATAAATTCAATTAATATCCCCAAACATAGGCCTCCCAGGGGTTTACAGCATCCTTTCTGGCATCCTCCTGCTCTAGTGTGGGTTGTCTCCATGGGCTGCAGGTGAATCTTTGCACTCCTGTTGAGCTCCACGGTCTGCCAGGGAACAGCCTGCTTCACCATGGTCTTCATCACAGATGCAGGGAAATCTCAGTGCTGGCACCTGAAGCACTTTCTCACTCTCCTTCTCCACTGACTTTGGTGTATCACAGTTATTCCTCTCATACATTCTCACTCCACTCTTCTCTGGCTGCAACTACTTCTCTTCAATAACTTTTTTTTTTCTTCATAAATATGTTATCATTCCTGACTGGCTCAACCCTGACCAGAAGCCAGTCTGTCCTGAAATCAACCAGCATTGGCTCTGCTGGACACAAAGGAAGCTTCTGGCAGCTTCTCACAGAAACCACCCCTGTAGCCCCCTCAGCTACCAAAACCTGGCCAATACATTCCATCCCTGGCTGCAGGGGGACACACTCCGCACCAAAAAGAACTGTGGTGGCTTAGCCTTGGCTGGACACTAGGTGCTCAACAAGCTGCTCTGTCACTCCCCTACCTAGCCAGACAGGAGAGGGAGAGAATATGATGAAAAACAACAGATAGGTTGAGATAACGCAGTTTACTAAAGCAAAATAAAAAATTTCTGTGCACAGAAGCAAGGACCAAAAAAAATAGGTTTTATTTTCTGTTTCCCATCAACAAGGTATGTTTAGCCACTTCCAGGGAAGCAGGACTTAGCACATATAGTAGTTGCTTTGGAACACAAACATTGCAAATAACAATGTTGCTCCTTCCTCCCTCTTTCCTTAGCATTTATATCTGAGTTGATGCCATATGGTGTGGAATATCCCTTAGGTTAATTTTGGTCAGCAAAGTTGTGTCCCCTCCCAGGATCTTGTCCAGCCCCAGCTTATTGATGGGGGGAATATGGAGGAGACAGCACTGATGCTGTGCTTGCTCTGCTCAGGATTAGCCAAAACAATGGTGTGCTATCAACACCTTTCTAGATACCAATGCTACTATAGTATTGATAAAGCCACTGGCAATTCTCCAAGCAGTAGCTTATCTCAAATTATAAGGTAGCTTCATAGCTGATGTATTTTAATTTCTTTTCAGTTTTTTGGAGTATAATATATCATGCTAAAGATATTTAGCTTTCTTCGTCTTTATGTGCCACTGTGTGTGATGGCTGTGGCTGGGGTAGAGTTAATTTTCTTTACATGGCTGGTATGAGGCTATGTTTTGGATTTGTACTGAAAACAGTATGATAATATAAAAATGTTTTTATTATTGCAGAGCAGTATTTGCACAGCATCAAGACCTTTTCCTCTTTTCTTTTTCTCGTGCTGCCACACTGGTGAGGAAGTTGGAGTTGCACAAGGAGCTGGGAGGAGACACAACCAGGGCAACTGACCCCAACTGACCACAGGGATATCCCATACTATATGACATCATGTTCAGTTTATAAAGAGGAGTAAAGAAGGAAGTGGGGACATTTGGAGTTATGTAGTTTGTCTTCCCAAGTCACCACTAGACATGCTAAAGCCCTGTTTTCCTGGAGCTGGCTGAACATGCTTGCCAGTGGGAGGTGGTGAATGAATTCCCCCTTTTCATTTGCTTGTGTGTGTGGCTTTTGCTTTACCATTAAACCGTCTTTATCTCAGCCCACAAGTTTTCTCACTTTTAGTCTCCTGATTCTCTGTCCTATCCTGCTGGTGGGGAAGTGAGTGAGTAGCTGTGTGAGATATATATATATATATATATATGTTTTATTCCTAGTCTACAGAATTATTTTTTGTATATGTCCTGCTATGAGTCTAACTCCTTGCTCTGTTATGCATTTATATTTTACCCTGTATAGGAATGTACTGCATGTCTTTTGGGCAAATCTTATTTTCTGGACCTTTTCATCTTGCCTGCAGGTTGAATTGTAAAGGATTCACAAGACAAGAACACGTTTTTCCAAATAATACATGCAAAGGAATGATAGAAGAAGAGACCAGTATCTTACTGCCTGTGGAGACTATGAACAGAAAAAAGGCAATGTCAAAAAGATACATGATTTGTTTTGTAAGTGCTTTAGCTCTTTTCATGTATGAAAGAAGTATCTAAGCCTAAGTTTAGGCACATTCTTGAACACCCTGAAGCCAAAATATTTTACGTTTAGTGTACAATCAGTATTAACTTTTAAAACCATTTAAATATTTTATTTCAAATATATGTAATATACATCATTTAATTTCTTAACTTGGTCTGGCAGCAATTACAGTAAGGAAAGTGCAGCTTACAGAAGTATTTACTCTGTCAAGCCATCTCAGTCTTTAGATTTCTCATCTCTTCTCATCTCTGTCTCTAGACTGAGCCCAGGTGTATTAGTGAAACTTAACTACATTCTAGGTGTGTTTCATAGAAATGTGGCACAAACCAGAGTACGGAGTTGTGATATATCTTTTCAAGGATACCTCAATATGAAAATCCTACTGCATACAATCAAATTATATCATGTTGTGTTCATTATATAGTAATAAAATACAGCCACCTTTGTGTCTGAGGTACCACAAAAATTTAGAATGACATAAAATAACAAAGTGCTGAAGTGTTTAAGTTGCTTTAAACTTGCTATCAACCTTATTCATCAAATTCTTAAATTATTAAGACAAATAATTAGGAAGTAACCAACAATGATGGAATAGTTCAATACCTCACCATCCAATAGATTTAAATGTATTAAGAAGGGATGAAGTTCAAAGAAGGAACCAAGATCCATCTTAATTATGTGAAGAATTACCTTAACTGAACCTTTGAAGAAAAGATTACTGTGGCTAAACAAAGTTCACTAAATTATATCTGCTCTGGATTTCAATGGGTCTACCAGAGAGACAAAAATAATATTGCTTGAAGTCCAAGAAGGGGCTGATTCTGACCAGAAGAGGCATTCTGGAAGAGTAACATGATGAGAGAATACAACGTTCCATGTGATATATGCACAATCTACATAATAAATTGAAAGTTCGTATTTAATCATGTTTTATTTTAAGCACTTAACTTAGTTACTAGTCAAGTTTAGTAACTACTGTAGTGTGAATACACCTTTAGTTAGGTTATGTGATAAAAAGTTAACTTCACACAC
Source organism: Lophotriccus pileatus (assembly GCA_035583135.1). NCBI lineage: Eukaryota > Metazoa > Chordata > Aves > Passeriformes > Tyrannidae > Lophotriccus > Lophotriccus pileatus. The sequence goes on from JAWWES010000001.1 coordinate 60,599,897, forward strand.
TGAAAGGAGGGCAGAGTAACAATGGCAGGTGTGGTAATACCCTCATGGAGCTGCTATGAAACCCACCACAGGAGTAGCCTAGGTCAGTATGTGATCAGCCCTTAAAAGCCACATCTCTCCACGCAAGAGGACCCTGCACTTGCCTTTCTTGAACTTCATGAGCTTCTCATGGGAGAGGGTGAAGTGAAAGAATAAGAGAGAGAGAAAGGGAGGGAGGGGAGTGGAGGTGCAACCTTGGGGCTCCTGTGTCCTGTGGATAGAAAGTGGGAAAACTGAGGTACAAGGGCAGCTACTGGGAAGACTGAAGATCTGAGTCCAGCTGCTGGAGAGATCCACACTTCACTTACGCACATGCATATGTGTGTGTATGTATTTATATTTCCACGTAATGCATCTACATGCTGTTCAGCTATAGACGGGAGCAGGGTGAGGGCACTGGTGTATTTGTGACTGTGCACGTGCTGAGTGTCTCTGTTTGAGCCAATCTGTGTGGCTGGCCATGTATATGTACCCGCAGACTGGCATTGGAATGCATCAGCCTCGTGCTTCTGAATTTGCTAACTCCCTAATACTTTCCTTTCTAATTGTACAAGACTGGACTCTTGAACTACTCCTGAGTTAGACACCTCCATTCATCACCTAAAATTGCATTTGATGAATTTTAGCTTAAAATTAATATGACAAAATCAAGTATGTAAAACCAAAGTCCGATTTCTTGCATTGGATGTTAAAACATTTAAAGTAATGGGAATTGTATATTTTCTGCCACTGAGAAACAAAATTCTTGGACTTGTTTTATTTCTTTTATACATATTTCATTAATAGCGTTAGCTATTGCCACTTCAGTCCTTATTTTTTTTTTTTATTCATTAAATTAAGAAAGTGATACTTACTCTCTTTTTTGACTGTTGTGAGGTATAAATAATTTTCTATAGCATCCACTTTGCTAGTACAACAGATTATATTAGTGGAAACTGTGCCTATTAAATTAAATATTTTTAATTTAATTATCTTTGCTTTTTTAAGTCTCAGTCAAATATGCGGTATTTCTGGACTTTAGTATTTTATGTATTATACTAAAGGTATTCAGATCAGATTCTCTGAAGTTTTGAAAGTTATCTGACATATTATAGAATCATAGAATGGTTTGAATTGGAAAGAACCTTTAAAGGTCATCTAGTAGGTGTTTTTAACAGATAACTGATGCTCTAGAAGAAGTAGGTATTTACACCTTGACTGCCATGTGTCACCTTTCTGCTTCAGTGCACTGCATAGCTTTAAATCTTTTAGATCACATCATCTTGTGTAATGTCAACTCATATTGGCTTTTCTGCATGGCACAATATAACATGATGGGTGGTGACACAGGAAATGTAATATAGTATGACACATCAGAAATGTAAAGGGTGCTGCAATTGGATAGTTGGTGTCAATTTAGATAGGAGACTTCAAATCCAAAATGAATCTGGCAGACACTAATGGAGTGAATGTTACAGTAACTACTGTATGTATGAAACTGTGAATTCTGCAGTTCAGAGTATACTGAAGAGGTTCAGAGGTAGACAGATATTGGGAAGAATGAGTATTTGTAATTGACAGAAGTACACAGGTTTAAAGTATACAAAAAAGTTATATACTGCAAAAATGTCCCCTTTCCTGGTTTTTAATATTTTCTGTAACCATTACTTGCTTAATTTAATTCCTTTTCTAAACTGTGGACTACCAACACAAAATAATTAAAAAGGACATGCCACTGTTGTGTTGCATTATACTAAATTTAATTGGCATCAGATAGTCAAATGCAACAGGTATGAATGGAAAGCTACCCCCCCGTTATCCCAGAAAACAGTTTTAAATATCGAACTTAATTTTATGAAGGTTCCAATGGACTTTTGACCAGATCAATCTGCTGCAGAAGTCAGAAGTTCTAAGAATTTTTTTCACAAGACGTTCTGTGCTTTTCAGGCTAAGGTCTATTTTTACACTAACAATACAGTGTAATACTACTGTACGTTTCAGATGACTGTGAAGTGAAATGAGAAGTTTCTAAAGTTTTGGTTGGCTTTGTTGCTCAGAAATGCTGTGGATACGCCATCCCTGAAAATGTTCAAGATCATGTTGTATTGGGCCCTTAGGAACCTGGTCTAGTTGAAGGAGTTTCTGGCAATGGCAGGGTGGTTGGAACTAGACGATCTTTAAGGTCCCTTCCAACCCAAGTCATTCTAGGATTCTGATTCTTTTCTTGTCAGATCATTTGTATATCTGACAGTCATTGCCTTGTTTCCCCGGGAAGGATTTTTTCCCTTTTTTTCTGTTTTTGCTTTATTTATTTTCATGTGGCAACAGGTTTTCTTCCACGTGCTAGCTATTCCTGTGGTTTAACTCTTTTAGAGGGGAAGGACCCATTACTTTTCCTTAAAGATTAAAGGCATTTTAATCTATTATAGAGCTTTATAGGTAGAGTGTTTTCATCACCTGTGCTCCAGAAAAGAATTTGTAAATCTCTATACATACTAATTTTCTTCACTGAAAGAAACAATAAGTCATCTATTATTTGACTGTATAAAAAGACTAAGTGGGAAATGCAGTGCTTTTAAAAATCATTGGAGTATGGGAGAGGAAAGGTTGGCATGTGGACAGGAATTCTTTAGGGTCATCCTTAGTATTTGAAATGAAATAAACAAACATAGCCTTAGAAAGTCTCTTGGGATATGACAATGTCTACTTTTCTGATCAGAAAATGGAAAAAAAATAAAAAGAAAAATAACTAAACCACTGTGCTACAGAACAGAGCTGAAAAACAGGGTGCAACAGACAGGGGTGATGCACTGTAGCTGATAAGACACAGAGAAGTTTAATTCCTTTTTTGTAGTATGTAGTTTTAGCCCTTCAGCAAAAGATCATTTTAGTGATAACTGCTACTCTCCTTTAACGATTCTTTCTTTGCTGAGACTCACAATTTTTTTTTTTTTTGCAGTGCTTTCCCGGTATTATAGTAGGATAACTTTAACAGTTAGAAGGAAAAAATAAGAAAAAATCCTTTTTAAGTTCTTTTGCCAATATTTTTATGGGAAACATGAATGTGTTAATGTTTCTGAAGAAGAAGAAAATCAACCGTACTGCCAGTTTCACCAGCAGTGATTTATTCCCTTGTGCAGTTTTTTGCAGTTCCTATTGTTTCCCATAAAGTTAGAGTAACATGTACTTTTTGAAAAATCACATGCAATGTTTCCTGGTGAATGCTATTTGCCGTCATCCTTTTGACAGAATCAATACAATGATGTGTTACAGATGAGATCAGACAAAACATGAAAGACGAATTGTAAGACACAGTCCCACTCAGCAGCAGACTGCCTGGAGTTGGTGATGGTCAGTCAGTAGTTAAATATTGCTCACCCAAAGAAGGGTATTAAGAAGCTCATGGTCCCCTGCAGGTCCCTCTTCTGGTATGCCATTAACTTCTTGCCTAAGGCCCTATACTGAATATTTTTGAATCATTACTGCTTTATGGGCCCACTGCATTCTTTTGCAAAATAGTGACTCAGAAATCACATGCTCCCTATTCATAGAATAAAGATTGAGGAAAGACGCTTGTTGTGTGATTTCATGTCCCCATAAGGCAGTATCTATCTTATCCTAAAGACACTGATTATCTTAGACATGACCTACAGCAGTCCATTCAATTCTAAAGAAGCAAGTAACTGGCTATCCCTTATGGAAGGTAAAGTAAGAAGACAACTCATTTATTTTTTTTTGTTTTGTTTTTTCTACATATTGATTGTTGATTTTTTTTCATTTATGAACTTTACTTAGGTCTCAATACTGTGTTTATTCATATATGGAATTAATCTGCTTTTTCAGCTGTGCGAAAGTTTTTGCAACCAGTTAAACACAAAATTAAACATGATGTTCTGCAGACCGTGGCCACGTTATCATATTTTTGAGAGATTTTTTTTCTTCCTTTGGATGTTATCTAATCTTGTGGTTTCTGGCTGTGAATTGTAGTCTTGACATGTCTTTCATGTCCTGTTAATATGTCCATTCATTTCTTTCAACATCATTTCTGATATGGAACTTGCTTTAGTAGAGTAAAACAAAAGACTTTGTCAGTGTTGCTAGACAATTTCCAAGTAGGAAATTTCCAAGTAGTTACAAGTAGGACTGATTTTAATACATCAGGCTCTTAGTAAAAATGAAATAATGCTGTTTTGGGAAACCAGGAAAAGTTATCATCCATAGCTTGTTTTTTTGTATTTCATATTATATTATGCCTATTCTTCAACATCCATAGAACCCTCCAAGCAGTGTGGTCAAAGAGTCTCAGTATGTGACCTGGCACTCCAGAAGCCATAATATCGGTGATTTTTCATATCTGTCTAGACTTAACTTGCTGGATTTTCTTCCTATTTTTTTCACTCCTTTGAGTCATGAATAAAGAGTCATGTTATCCTTGTTGTTTCTTTACACATAATATGATTTCTCCTGTTCTTTTTTTTTTTTATTATTATATTAACCTGAAACGTATACTGTTACACAAAGAAATACACATGCTGTGTATGACTTTGTTTGTCTAAATTGTGCCAGGTCGCTGCCCTTAGGATATTGAGTGACAGGAAAACTATTACAGGTAGGGCTGCACTTCTGTAGTAAGGAATTTACTATCCATTTCCCAGAGCTTTTCAAGTAGTGCTCAGTGACAGGACAAAAGGCACAGGGTACAAACTGAAACACAAACTGAACATCAGGAAACATTTTTTATTGTGAGATTGACAGGATTGTCACAGGTTGTTCAGGGAAGTTGTGGAATCTCCCTCATTGGAAATATTAAAAAATTTCTTGGATGTGGTTCTGGACAACCAGCTCTAGATGACCCTGCCTGAGCAGGGCTTTTGGACAGGATTTCCAGAGATCCCTTCCAACTTCAATCATCCTGTAATCATCCTCAATCATCCATATTTCACATCCACTGATGTGAAATATCCCTAAGGAGTTATTACTGAAAAACTGAACTGTGTTCTAGTCATCACTGGTGTCTAGGGAGATATTATTACACCTTAAAATAAAACTCTAACATTTGGTCAAACACTTCCTTCAATCTGAGAGTTTACAGGCCTACATGGGACTTAGCCTCTCTAGACTCCCTTTACAACTCAGTGGAAAGAAACAGGCACTTTTTTAAATGAAGATTAATTTGTCCTTTGATAGATGTGTAGTTTTAGTGCATATTTCACCTTAGCCTAAAATGCCAGTCTCTTCACTGACTATAAAGCAAGCCTACCAAGAGTCACTAGGGTGTAGGCATCTGCTGATCAAATCACACCGGTTCAGATAATGTGCCCCTAAGTTACTATAACTGTGCGAATACCATTTCAGTGATTTGTGGCTGAAAATATTCCTACTGCATATTGGTGAATGAAAATGGGCTGTATTAAGGAGAAATGCTCATTTTCATGCTTGCATATATTCAAGATAAAAAACAACTGAAGTACCACTCAAAATAACAGTCATGACACTCATGATATTTATATATCAAAGACTGTGTGCTACAGCTTGGCAGAAAGAATTTTTAAGATGTTTTTTTGTTTTGTTTTGGTTTCTTTCTAGTAATTCCAAGCTAGTCAGTCAGAAGTCAGCCATGAATCAAAAAACTGAATTATCTCAAGTCTAGCCTTCCTTGCTCTGTGAACAACATTCTACGTATCATTAAACTAAGATAATTCAGACATGGATACCTGACACAAGATAGAAGAAAAAAAAAAAAAAGACTCAAACAAACTTCAAAAGTGGTCTCCTGTTGTTTGAACAGGGTTTTTGACATGTTGACATGAACTTGGCTTTTCCTGAGTGGAAACTCAGGACTGTGCTGTGAAATTTTTATATAAAGAAAAGAATTAAATATTATTCATTTAAAAAAAAGTTTTATACATGTGATAGGATTCAGAATAACATTTATTTATTCATTATTAGACATTACTTTTATCCCTTGAAATCATTCAAAAGAATGCTGTTGTTCACTGAGTGCCATTGATGGATATATATTTCTCCAAATACATAATTCCACATATTCATTGAAAATAGTTAAGATTATGTTGCCCATAAGTACCGAGTGCCCATGGCAAAGTGTGGGACATAAGAGCTGAATGGGTGGCCTCTGTGAGGAGAGGTAAGGATTGTCCCATGCCAGACATAAGGGGTTCCAGTTGCCTCCAAAAGACAAACTGTGGGGCACAGCTGAGACCCTCAGATGAGATGGTCATGCCACAGGAAAAGAAGTTAAATGTGATTATGTTATTTTTATTTTCTTTTGTGTTTTATTAAACTGAAAGCACTTGCAATTACTTTCACTTATCATCAGTTTAGATTTACACCATGAAATTACTCAGTGTGAGAAATTACTGCATGGATTTCAGTCTAAATTTTTCTCCTGGTTATAGTGTTCCTGACTACCCATTACCATACTTAAATCAGTGGGTTACAACAGAAAAAAATTGAAATCAGAGGTTGATCTTTATCCCTTAATGCATATAGTCTGAGAATTAGACTTATAGCAAGACTAAATATTTGAAAATATACTTAAACCAAACTGTGTTTCACTTATGGTATTCTTACTCAACTGGGAACTTCTAATGCATATTCCACACGCAACAAGCCAATGAAAATTCACATATTAATGGTCAATATCCCCAAAAGATTGACAAATCATGTCTTTAAAGAAACAACTGAGTCAATTGAATACTTCTGAAAATTTTAAGGCTATTTCGTATTATAAAATTAAGCAACTCTAAATATTTGCAAACACTAAAATAATACCAAAAAATCTGCTATAACAAATCTGAAGTATTATATGAAGCAGATCCCTGCAAAGGTATTTACTACTGGGAAAAGAAATAATGTTTAATGAAATGGTTGAAGATGCTTTTCCATAACAGCATCCGGGCTTCATTCAATCCAGAGATAGCTGCAGTACTTGTCCAAAGGAAAACAAATGCAGATGTTACAGTGTCCATCAGTTAGTGTGGATTTTGGGAACATGGTAGATGATTACTGTCTGACAGCGCTTTTCTAAGCACACTACTGACTGATTCCAGTTTCTATAAAATAATATCTGCACCATCATAATCTTATACAGCTGACAATTGTTTAATGTATGAGCATGATATGCAGAAGATTTATAGAATCACAGAATCATAGAATGATAGTGTTGGAAGGGACTTTAAAGATCTTCTAGTCCAACCCCACTGCTATGGGCAGGTACATCTTCAATTAGGTCAGGTATCTCGGAGCCCTGTCCTATCTGATCTTGAGTGCTTCCAGGGATAAGGCATTTACTACCTCTCCGAGAAACGTGTTTCAGTGTTCCAACACCCTCATTGTGAGTTCTTGCTTATATCTAGTCTAAATTTCCTCTTTTCTAGTTTAAAATCATTACTCCTTGCCCTATTGCAATGGACCTTACTAAAAAATCTGTCCTCATCTTTCCTATAATCCTCCTTCAGGTCTTCCTGAAGGTCTCTCTTCTCCACACTGATCAACTCCAACTCTCCCTGCATTTCTTCACAGGAGAGATGTTTCAGCCCTTTCATCATTTTTGTGGCCTTTCTCTGGACCTGTTTCAACTGATCTGCATCTTCCTTGTACTGAGAACCCAGAGATGGATGCAATACCTTTACTGGGGTCTCACAAGAGTGGAGTGGAAGGGCAGAGTCACCTTCCTTGACCTGCTGGCCAGCATATGGTTGGGTTTTCGAGCTGCAAACACACATTACTTGCTTTTGTTTAAAGTCTTCCAGAAGAGAAAATTTTGTACTTTGATGCTTCCTAGACTCATTTCTGTATATATTTGATGTACTAAATATTTATATTCCATTTTCTCTTCTGAGTAAAGTTGACTTTTGTTATTAGGTTTATTTCATTTCTCTGGTTTCCTTTTGCCACCCTTATGCCATTGTTCTGGCTCAGACATTTGTTACTGAACATAAGCAGAACAATTTAGATAAAAAATGAATTTACCTACTGCATGTATACCTAAATGTAAAGAACAAGCAAAGACCTACATTTCTGATTCTTGGCTAATTGCTACAATAAGCAGGACAAACTGTCATTTGTGTCCTTAACACAATTAATTAATTGTGAATGACTCTGAAATTGTTGTGATATTTTAGATTAAGAAAAAAAAGTAAAACAGTCAAGCTGCTTTTTCACTCGTGACGATATATTTTAGAATCTGAAACTGTGACAGTTCTAGCTGGCCTTAAAGTACACAAAATAAAATGAAAAGAAAAAAAAATACTTTCTTTTCTAGTACAATGTCTGTTATGAAGCTCTTTTTATTTCACAGACAGAATTCTTCTTTAAAAAAGAAAGAAAGAAGAACAAAACACAAGAAATCATAAAACTGTGTATGCAGAACACAATAAAACCAGAAATAATCCTCAGGGTATAACTGAAAAAAAAAAAAAAACATACAGGGACAAATCCCATCATGTACTCCCATATTGCAAAGGGATTTATGTGGAGGGTCTTTGAAAAAGTTCTCATTCTACTCTAACTCAGAAAGCATTATTCTATATAGAATATAGTACATAGTCTACTGTGTATTGTCAATGCCCTACATAAACACCACTAAAATCAATGTATTCTTCCAGTTACGTCTTCAGCTGATTTTCTAAGTCTCATTCTTCTTCTAATTGCTAAATTCCTTCAATCTGTAGCAGGCAAAACAGAATACTCACAAGCAGAAATGTAGGATTTATTTGTGTTTTTTTTTTTTTTTTGTTAACTGTTACAACTAATATTTTATTGAAAATGTGCAAAATTTATGGTATGTGTATTAGATAATTTTTAATCTAATAAGGTAATCCAGAGAGTAGAGCAATACTAGTGGTTACAATTCACTGCAGCTTATTCCAACGTGGTCAAGAAAGAGAGAGCATGATGCACAGATTCATACCTTTATTGTTTGTTGCAGTGCAGTAGAAAATCAATTTCTTAAAGGAACATTGTTGCTGTACATTCTCTATTAGTTCTAGAATCAGTTGCTTTCAATACTATTGACAATTTGTGCTGCCCACAATGAGGCCACTGCTGCCAAGAAAGACCTTCTGGTATCCAGGAGATGCTTAGTTCAACTGTGAGCACTGGCATTTATATAATCACAACTGATTGGACAAATAATTTTAATACCCACTGTCGTGGGTTTGTTTAGGTGAAAATTTTTTACCACACCCCCCAACCAAATTGCTCTAAGCTATTCTAAGTTGAGAGAAGGTTTATGCAGACAAAACCAAATCTGACTGGGGAGAAATAATATTAGAATTTATTACTACACAATAAAAACTAAACAACTATATCTACTACAATACTAATTA
>JAWWES010000001.1:60609364-60620232 GCA_035583135.1 Lophotriccus pileatus
GAGTCCACCCCTGTTTCCTGTGGGGTCCCTTCCCACGGGAATAGTCCTTGATAGACCTCTCCGATGTGGGTCTACCCGTCAGACAACAGTTCTTCCATTCTCTGCTGTCCCTCGGGGTCAGCAGCAGCACCAGCATCGATTCCCCCACTGGGGTCATACTAGTCTTACCCGAGCCGACTTGCTCCAGCGTAGGTCTCAGACGTGGGTAGCTGCACGGATCTCCTTGTGTGATCCCAAGGTCTTACACGGGCCTCCTTGCTCCGGCGTAAAACTTCTTTGTGTGGGCTACAGTCCAGCAAAAACTTCCACAGAGTTGCATCTTTTGTATCTATTCCAGCATGGGCTCCTTCATGAGCTGTAGGCAAGGTTGTCTCTGCTCCCGAACAATCTTCCATAGGTGGCAGGGATTTTAGATTTCAGTCTTTTCCCTGCTAAAAGGAGAGAGAGGGAGGGGGAGAAGGAGCCGTTTCCCCCCCCCCTTCGGGTTTCCTCTCTCCGCTTGTTGCTGCTGCTGCCAGGTCTGACCTTGAAGACTCCGTTATCTCTCTGGCTGCAGTTTCTAAGTTTCTTTTGCAAAGTCCTTTAAGTTTTGTGTTTTTTTCTCTCTCTTCACTCGTTACATGTCTGGATGAAGGGGGCTTTCAGTGTTGCCTCTGCCCCCAGCCAGAGCCTGGGGAGGAGAGAGGCCTGGCCCCCGCCTTGGGGGCCTTGCTGCGTCCTCCCTACATGGCTCTTCAATTTCTTAACTGCGCAACAACTTTCTCTTCCGATTTCTTAAAGATGTAATTGGCAAAATGCGTTACCAAAACTTCTGATTGGTTTTGTCCCAGAAATTCACCTGGACAAACCACTTACAGTCCCCCAGGGAGGGGGAACACTTGCTAACCCACGACACCCACGGAGTCAAAGAAAGGTCAGAGAAAGCTTTGACCATGATGACTATTACTTTATTTGTTACAGACAAGCTAGACAGTTATAAGGTGATATAGTTGTTATGTCAGAGAAGATTTCAAAGTTGTTATGATATTTGGACAAAAAAATGAAAAGAGACAATAACAGTGTGGGGTTTTTTCAGTCTAAAACTGTAAAACATCAAGAACGATAACAATATTAGGTTGGGTGATAAGGTAAGTTAGGTAAGATGTATTTTATTACTTGAGATCAGGAAAAAAAAACATTGCTCATGGAGTGAAATGGAGACTAAGAAAATTTAAGAGTTCTTACAGATACACAAATTACAGACAGGATCTTTTTGAATGAAATTTTAATCCACCCTCATTCCTTATTGTCTTTTGGTCTTGTTAACAGCATGGAAAAGTCCAACATCTTGAAAACAAACTATTCTTTTCCTAAGAGGAAAATTATCCTTTAAACAGCATTAAAATATCATGAGTTATTACGTTTACAAATTCTTTGCTACTGTAATAGAAATTGCACACTGTAAGGTGCAAGGAGCTTGGACCAGAGACTACTGTTTGATTGCCCAGTGTTTAATGCTTTTGGCTCTTTAGCTTCTCCCACCCAACATTTCAGACTCTAATCCACCCATTATTCATCCGTGCTCAAACATTACTCAAATACCCCATTCCTATGAAAGTACCACGTATCTCTGCCTCCAAAAGCTAGATCAATGGAAATTTAGGTTATTGGCATACTTTTGGCATTGTGGTCCACAATGTTAACCCAGTAATTCCTAACAATTCTATAGCCTAAACTTTTCTATTCCAAATGTCAATGAAATAGAAGTAAAAAAATATGACCAATCAGTTTAGTTGCATGCAGCTATTACTCCTAGCAGCTCACATATACAAGATTTAACAATAATTACTTTTTAAAATTAATCATTTCAGGAAAAAAAAAAGGAAAACTAGGCTGGATTGTGTTAATCCTGTAGCAAATACAGTAAAATTACTACATTTTCTTTTAAGTGATCCTTCTATATCAAGGTAGTACAGCTTTCCGCATAGTTTCCCTTGGAACCAAAGTGATAAAGAGGTAAAATGAAATCCCATTTACCACATTAAATCTGTTGATACAGACATCTTCATATGGGTCTACATACAGAACTAGCCATTGAAGAACAAATCTCCATCTCTTGTATGTGAAGACACAATCATCTGAAGTACTATGCCTTTCACCTCCAAACCTTCAGCAGACACTCTCCAAGGTCACAGACCTGTTGTAAGGCATGGCTAGAGTCAATCATTGCTCAGTACAGTTGACAAAAAAAATAAACGTGTTCACATTTTTTTTGCAATGATTCTCAGTCCAGATAATTATGACAACTGAGTCCAAGCCCGACAAAAGCTTAATATGTTATTCCTTAAGAAAATAGCTGTCATAGGAATAGACACTGTTGTATTTTGAATGAGAAGTTCTTAACTGTAATGTGACCAAGACCGTTTGTGCCACTTGAAAAATGAAAGGTAATTGTGGGTCAGGAAAAAGAGCAATTAGTCTCTTAAGGTCTTCCCTCCACCATTAAACCTTTGAAGAATCCTAGGAAAGATGTTTTCTTCAGTATATTGCTAAAAAATAATCATATTGAAAAATAAAAGAAGTTTTTTGATTCAGCTGCATATATTTAACAGATGCTGCCATCTGCATGAAAAATTCAGCAACCTTATCATCTAGAGGAAAGGTCACAGAAGGCCATAACAACTCAATGACAATTCTTGGCAAATTAGAGTTTTCTTTGACTCACATATTTTCAGATAGATAGAAACCTTAAAACAGAAAATAGTTTTAAAATGTTATTTTGGAAATCATGTGCAGGTAATGGTATGCAAATAAGTGGTCCTGTAGATTTATCTACGTTTCCCAGTCTTCTTTTGAGATCCATGCTTTCCAATTTAAAATCATCAGACGATTTGAGAACAGTAACAAACTACCTAGACAGGCAAAGACTACTCTGACTATTCTGTATTTAATTCTCATAACATTATCCCTGCACAACCTGCATATAACAGAAAATATTTTTTTTTCTTCCTTTAGAATTTTATTTGGACATCATCTTAGATTTGGCAGTCACTGGATACATCATATATCTTAATTTATAAAAAAGTAACAAATTCAGGTCTGGATTTCCTACTCAGGGGATTTTCATGTTGAGACCGTAATTAAATTCTTCCTTTAAAGCCTTAGAAAAAACAAACATTTTGATCTACTAAAAAAGTCTGAGCTTCATAGCTTTATTTTTTTTTAGTAAAGGTAGCAACATTGTTGATATCCCACATTTGAAATGAAAAAAAGAAATGAAAAAATTAATTAGAAAATCTTTTTTTCCTGTAACAGTATGATTTTATTCTGAGTAGTTAAAATATAATTATCAAATAAACCTGGGACTGTTGTTGCATTTGGGAATGATATTTACTGCAATTTTTTAATCTCTGTAATTTTCAAAATGTTAATGTATGCATTCATTTGCAGATGAAGTTTATTAAGTTAATTATCTTTCCAGTTATTTTTGAGTGAAATTTCTATTTTACTTTTGTTGGAATTTACTGTGGTAGTTAATTTTTCTACTGGTAGAAGTGACCTTGTTCCTTAGCACAGAGGGAGATGCATATTTATTCACAGAAACAGGTTTTGCATCCAAAATTAGATAATAAAAGTCTTGTTGCATTCTTACAATATACACTACTACATTTCATCTTAGAGATGTGGCATTATCTCAGTAATATCATGCATATACCATAGAAAAGAAACAGTTTTATAAAGCAGAAGAAAAAAAAGGAAAAAGCCCAGAATAATGTGAAAGAATTTCAGATTCTGTACTGTTCAACAAGTGTGTGATAAATTTTCCTGAAGCCAGAGGTTATCACTAACTGTAAATACCAGTGTAATATCTGGCAGTACAGAATAATGTTAATTTTGCTATCTTCAAATGCAATGTTTTTAAAATCTTCTAACTCAAACAAAATGCTTGTGTTGGCTTTAATCCCTGCTTTTTAAATTTTTTTCTATAGCAATAATTAGTGAAGAAATTCTGACTTTGCGCTTTGATTACATTTTTGTGATGGAGCTCTGAGAATGTTTAGACTTTATGCAATGACAGCTACACAATATAATTTTAAAATAAATTAGTAGTATTGCAGATGAAAAAGATTCTATGATTCATTACAGTTTGAACACATTACTGAGCTATAATTAGTACATGCATGGGGCACAACTAAAGATTACTTAAATTTTATGTCATAGCATAGTTGTTATGCGAAAGTACCCTATTTATGTCATTAAGAACTCAGATACACAGAATCACAGAATCATTTAGGTTGGAAAAGACCTCTAAGAGCACCAAGTCCAACCTTTGACCAATCACTACCTTGCCGATTAGATCATGGCACTAAGAGCCACGTCCAGCCGTTTCCTGAACACCTGGTGGAAATCTGTTCCAATGATTAAAAACCCTTTCCATGAAGAAATTCTTCCTGATATCTAACCTGAACCTCCTCTGGCACAGCTTGAACCTACGTCCTCTTGTCCTATTGCTTGTTGCCTAGGAGAAGAGGCTGACCCCCACCTAGACACAAACTCCTTTCAGCTTGTTGTAGAGACCAATAAGGTCCCCCCGAGCCTTCTTTTCTCCACCCCAAATAAACCCAGCTCCCTCAGCTACTCCTCATACAGACTACTCTCCAGACCCTTCATCAGTTTCATTGCTCTTCTCTGGACATGCTCCAGCACCTCAATGTCTTTCTTGTAGTAAGGGGCCCAGAACTGCATCCATTACTCAAGATATGGCCTCACCAGTGCAAATAATAGACAGTGACAGTATGGAGTCCTAATTAAAAAAAAAATAAATTAATTAAATTTGGATAACTCAGTTTTTGCCAACCACATACTGACAATTTTATGGTTTTGGACTGTCGTTCTGTCCAGTCTTTCCATAAGAGGAGTCATATAAGCTGAATATCTTCTTCTAAAACTCTGACCTCTCTAATATGTTGTTAGGGATCATTCCCCTTGCTCTATTAATTGGCATGTAAAGGGAGTGATGAGGGGACTGGCTAAGTCTGTCAGCAACGGATTAAAAAAAAAGAAAATATTCTTTGAAAGTTTTTCATTTTTGTTCAGAATTGCTTTGATCCTGCAAAACTATGTTTGTTGGATAGAAAATCTTGCAATGGAAAATGACTCTATGATGGCTAGGAGAGAGTAAAAGCACTGGAAAGACAGCAGTGACAGAAAAGCTTTTGGAAGCAACACACTAGGGCCCTACATAATCAAATAACTTTTTTTTCCTGTCAGGTCAGCTGCCTAGCTTCTATGTTTAGCTCATTTCCAAGTATTATTCTGAAATAACCCTCCATTTTACTTTGAGACAAAACCCAAGCAAAATCCTAAAGATTGCTTGCTCCTAGTAATCCTCCTTTTCAACAATAAAGAGGAGTCTGTACCAGTTTTCTCCCTTTGTGATGAATCTACAGGGTTCTCCATGCAACCCTAGAAAGAGCTTTGTCTCAAATCTCTCTCTGCAAAGAGTGTGTGTTGTCATACACACCCCAAGAAACACATTTTTAAGGTCTTCTCCAAAATAAGTCTCTGATATATGAGATACAGTACTTTCATTGTTAGGAACTATGAAGTTTAAAAACAATTAATGGTGTAACACAGTGAGTCAAGGTGACTCCATATTTGACTCTTGGTTTGACTTCTCCACAAACTCATACAAAAGAAGATACCTCTTATCCACAAAGTATTCTGACTTGGCAGGGACCCACAAGGATCATCAAGTCCAACTCTTAAATGAGTAGCCCATACAGGGATCAAACCCATGACACTGGTGTTATCAGCACCATGCTCTAACCAAGTGACCTAATCTCAGGGCCTAACCTCTGCCTGACAGCATTTTGCAGTAAGAACTAAGTAGAACTGGTGGAAACTTAGAAGGGATGTGGAGATGCTGCAATTCAGAGCTGATGACAGATAAACCTCTGAAAGAAGGCTGTCTCCCACAGCCTTATCACTGTGGGACAGTAATACATAATTATCCATCAAGAAGAACTCTGAACTAAACGAAGGTCCTTATATGTATAATAAACTACTTTGTGCTGTTTTCAGGTCCTTCTGTGTGAAATGTTTTTGCTCAAGATGAGTTGCTATAATGCTTCACACAGAATAAAATAAATTATTCAGTGACAGTAAAACCAATGACAGTGCAAAATTCATACCTTTTAATCCTGAAAGACTGCATTTGCTTTCTCAAATATTGTTACATTTACATATCAAAAACTGTTTTTGAAAGATAAGAAATATTCTAGGAAAAAGAAGTAACTTTCCTGAGACTGTGAAAATAATGTGTCAGATATTATGATGTTAACTGACAATTAAAAACACATTTAGTCAGAAGTAGGGATTGTCATCTCATTCTCATGAACGAATGCATTTTACATCCATTTTTAATTTAATTTATTCAAACAGAATTTAGGATTATATAATATAGATTTAGCATTTATTTGTCTATTAAATTCTGTTAGATAGAAAATGAGGTTTTCATATTAAGTAGTTTTCATTCAGCAGTTAACACCTATAGCTGAGGTCACAGGGACTACTTTAAAGATTTGTTTCCTCATAAAATGAATTGTACCTAGCAATTTTCTGTTTCAATGGAATAGAAAGTTTGAGTTATGTATGAATGAATAAATATACTTATTCTAGGGTTAAAGAGTCTTACCAGGCATGTCTGAACCTTCTAAAAGAGTATGTCTTAGATACTCAAGAGAGTCTACTTCCAACTAGGATTTTGTTGTTGCAGACAGGACTGAGACTATGATTTCTTCTATTATGGGGGTGGAGGGAAAAAAAAAAAAAGAAAAAGAAAAAAGCTGTAAAGCAAATTTTCCTATGGCTCCCTTGAAGTTTTAAAATGTCACAAAGAATATAAAGGCTATTAATGGTTCCAACTAGGATATCATATTATTCTCAGAAATATTAACATATCTTTTCTAAGTCATTATGATAATATAAACAAAAGTTGATTCACTTTTATAATAAATACTTATTACAGAAAATAATTGCTAGATGCAATAATATTAAATTTTCATTTGAAAAAATGACACAAACATATTAAGAACCTTTAATTGATGGTAATATGAAACATTGAGCTAAAGCAATGTGCATGTTTTCTTAAAAGAGTATGTGTGCCTGCTATACTCAATATATGACTTTAAGTTATGAAGTGTACTATAGAGTGCCATATAATTTGATAAATATAAAGAATTATGTACCCAAAACTGCACACAGAGTATAAGTAATTTCCCTGAGGAGACTGGTGACATAATAATAAACCTCAAGAACTCTGCTCAAATGATTTGTTAATGTCACAAGTAGTCCCAAATGGAATTACAGTTTCTTATGTACATACAAGTGTATGCAATTTTTATAAAATAAAGGAAATCATTCTTTCTGATCAACACTACTAGTTTAAAATTAAATGCAAGCAATATTTTCTCATTGCTGTTCCCACAAAATGCTCTGCTTTCTTCTCTTCTCTAGTCGACTTTTGCTACTTTCTCATTCCACAGTTTCTTCTGCTTCTTTTCCCCCTCCTCTCTATCCATACTTCTCAGTCCTCTTCAGCAAACAATATTTTCAATCAATTCCACTTATTGCTATGAATTTCCCTAGGGGAGGACATGAATCAATAGCAAATTAATCTTATTCAGAATGTTCAATGCGCTACTAATGAAACTACTGAATACTCACAAAAGAGAGACATATCTTTGCAGAAGGAAGCACATTCAATAATATTTTCTAGGGAACTACCTGGGATAATTCTCACCCAAGACAAAAAATTGAGTAAATCTCTATGGTATTGCTTTCTTTTCCATCAATTATTTCTTATATAAGTCTAAAAATGAGAACAGGTTTCTGTTCTTCTCTCTACCTCACAGAACCTTCAGTTTATATGTTTCCTTCCCTAACAGAAAACCAGCCACTACTTTACAGTTTTCAGAAAATAATCACAGAATTCATTTTAAACAGGTTATTCTCACCTCTTACAATCCATAACATCAAGAAAAACCGCACCTGAAATGAGTATTCAATATTTGATTATTTGTTCTAAATTAAGGAGCAAATACACTGCACTGTGTTTGAAAAGAAGTGCTTCAGTTTACTACTGAAATATTTTTACTGCCTGAAATATTTTTTTATTTAAAGATCAACCATCTGTTCAAATCAGAATGCAATTTAGAACATTACCTGTGGCATGTATACATTATAGCAATCTTCTAAAAGAGTAAAACTGAAACATTAAAAAATCCTTATGCACCAAACCTAAAGTCTTACTCTACTCAACATATAATAACCATGTATGATAGATAGGTTCTCCTTACAGTTCTTTTCCCTTTTATCTTACTCAATCTCAGATAAAATATTGTGGGTTTGTTTTTTTTTTTCAAAGAAAAACCCCAGAATTTGTGTTTCAGATACATCCTGAGGACCACACACAGTTCTTCAGGTTTCAGTCAGAATGATAGAGATGATAGAAAAAAAAAATCAACTGAGAAGATGAATTAGATCGAGTTTCTGACTTATGAAATTATACTAAAATATATAGAATTCATCAGTTTGGAAAGTGAATGACAGAGTAGGCAGAATTATGAAATCAGAGGTTAATATGAGTATAAAGCTAAATCTTGCCAAAACTTACACTGCTATACCTCTAAAGACATTTGATGAAAGGAGAATAAAATAAATTTAGAAACCATAGAATGAATTTCTTCTTTTATACAGAAGGTAGTAGTGAACTCTTGGAACTTTCTTTGCTGCAGGATTTTTTTGTGCTAGACACCATCATCAAATTCAGAAAGGGATCAAAATCTCGTGGACAACAGATTCCTAAATAAAAAGAGAGATTTGCCCTCTACTATAACAGTTGTGAATGCTCAGAGACAGAATGAGGGAAGAACACAAGAAAATTACCAGGTACTTGTGCTCTACCCAAGCAGTGTCACCTACTCCAAACATCAGAGACAGTAGGTTTGGGGTGGATGGTTTCTTTATCTGATCCAGGCATGGATGAGCAGGACATATTAAACATTTCTGTGCAGTGTCCTGAAGCAATTTTTCTCATTTTATTAAAAGACATGCTCTAAGACGCCAGGTTCAAGTCACACACTGCACAGGCATTTTACTTATATTTAAGACTCCAAAATTTTATTTGTACAAAGCCTTTGGTTATAAATACCTTGGAGTCATGTGAAGAGAACACACTACATATGTTTCTCAAGAGGTTTGTTTTAATTTCGTGAGAAAATAGGCATTTTGGCAAAAGTTAAAAGGGGTAACATACAACCAAGACAAAGTATTTCACCAAAGTACCTAGCACACACCAATTCATAACTCAGTAAAATACAACCCATCAGTTTTAAGTTACTCAAATGAGATTCAAGAAAGAGTAACAAAAGAGATTAAGAGAAGAAACAGGAGAAAAGAGAGAAACAGAGGAAGAGAGAAGGAGTAAAGAAAGATATTAGAATAAGAGAAAAATAGTTACTGCTGAAAGTCCTTCACACAAGTAACAGCCCGAGGAGAGAACGAGGAAGCAAAACACATGTGCTGCTGTATTTATGTTCTTTGGGTACTGTGGCTACCCTTCCCAGGTGGGACATCCTGTTCACTGCCCTCCGTGCCAGAGCAATGGGTGGTGCAGCCAATTAGACTAGTTCAATAAATATAATAGATAGCAAGTGCAGTAATTACTTATTTACATAATAGAAATCTGAATTGTTCTGGAAACCGATTATACTTACTTTTCTAGTTATTGAAGCTACAAAGAATTTGCATTTTATAAAGCCTACATCATCAACTAAAATACAAATTCAAAAATGTAAGAAATTCTAATAAACTTTGCTTGTAAATGTACACATAAATTTGTACCACATTCTAAAAACAAAGCATTTATTAGATTAATAAATTGTATATGAAGCATTTGTATGCCTTTAATTTGAGGTATTAAGATGCTGTATTTTTTCAGAAAATTAACTACAAAGACAACCTGCTTTAACTGTTTTTCAGTTCATTTCTTCAAAACAATAGTCCTAAATTTACAAATGCTTTCAGTAACTATGGAAAACTGTACATCAAAGGATGAGTCATTTCTATGATATAAAAGCAAAGTTTTGCCCCTCCAATCTATCATTTATTTTTGAGAAAATTGTTGCAAGTGGTCTACATGACATTTTTATTTATAATATTGTTATGCTTGAGGCCTGTTATTTAAGAAGACTAAGAAATGGATTGAAACAAAACGTTGAGTATAGAAAAATAATTCTAATGTTAACATACCTTACAAAATAATCTCTGCTATGTTGTGTAGTAGAACTCATAAATTGCTGTCAATTGAAATATTATTTTTTAACAGCTATTTAAGTTTTTTTTCAAATAATGATAAAACATAGTAAGAAAACATGAATATATTTCTATTTTATTTTCTTTCTGGTTTGTCCTAGTGTAATTTACCTGGATAATAATTCAGGGAAAAAAAAAAAGCTTATAGCAAAACAAATTCCCATGAATTAATTTATTAACAAAATGAATCACATTTATCTATGTGTTTATTTACTATATTCTTCTAGATCATGGTGTTGCAAACACCATCAACCATCTACATTTTTATGAGAAAATAGTATCTTTATATTAGAAATTCTTACTGAAGTTAATAATAGAAGTACAGCGCTGATATATTTGTTTGGTTGGTTTGGTTTTGTTGTTGTTTCTTCTCATTCAGTTGTTTAGAATTCGACAAGGCATTTTCCATCTTCTTGTTTTATTCATGCAGCTAATACACATGGGAGCCCCCGGTGGTCTAGTGGTTAAGACGCAGGGCTGGTACCCTTGAGACCGCGGGTTCGATTCCCGGT
>JAWWES010000001.1:60637396-60648842 GCA_035583135.1 Lophotriccus pileatus
TAGGTCAGTACAGGCCTTTTTGACATGTTCTTCATTCTATTTCTTGAAATTCCTTCTCTCCATTATTCTCAAAGCCTGTCACCCTCATAGACCCTTGGAGAACATATCGCTGTCCAATAAAGTTAGTGTCACCACCCTTCACAGAATATAATCTGGCAATTTTTACATATAAAATATTGTACATAGTTTCAGTTGCAAACCAAACAGAATAGATTTTGTCATTATTTGATTTTAACAACTCCTATTACAGAACCAGAACAAATTCAGTAAGAACAATCTTTTTATGATTAGGATACTAGTGTGTTTATTTCTAGTTTTTAAGGTCTGTGGTATGCACCTTCAGAAAAAAACATATTCAATTCCTCTTCTTTATATTTCAGTGAAACGGATTTGTATCTGTGTGAAATGGAGATATAATCATTTTAGAACAAAAAAAGAGTGAGTAATATTAAATATGTCTTGAATGACAAGATTTGGACAGGCAAGAAATTATGAAAAAGTCAGTAAAGAATATGAAATAAATATAAAATATAAATAAAAATTAAATATAAAAATAAATATAAAAATAAAAATAATACATGAAAAATATATTTGAGTAACTGTGAGAAAAAATCAATAATTTAAATAAAATTGAAGATGTTTCAAAGTCTAATTCAATGCATATTTTTACAGATTTGAAAGTGAAAACATGGTGAAGCAAAAACGTTACATGTGAAATGAGACATTTTGCTGTTAAAGGATACTAAATTAATATTGGTAGTGCTAGAAATGGTATTCTGACTCTTTTGATGAAATATTATACCAAATAGTAAGGTTCATCAGGATTAACTGGCACACAAGAAGGTTGGTGTACAAACTATATATTGCTATATTAACAGCATTATCCACTGTATGTTAATGAGAGATTCCTTCATTATCCTTTTGTAAATTTAAGTAGGAGGTAGTCAACTAATAAAAATTCTGAATTATAAAAGATATTAGCTAATTTTCAAAGTAGTTTTTAATAAACAAAAATAGCATTTCTTAGCAAGCTGGATAGCTTTTTACTTTGTCTGAGTTATATGTTTAACTAAGACTTAGCATTTAGCACCTAAGTGTTAAAACTAAGTTATACTAATGAAAGATTAACAAAACTTAACAAAGAAATCTAAATGTACATGTTTGAATGAAGAAATCTAAATGTACTAATTTTTTAACAGAAATACTGTGTTTTGGTTTAGTCGTATTCATTCTAAAGTTTAAAGTAAGTATTTATAAAATCTTTACTATTCTTCATCTTTAAAATAATTGAACAAACAATAATTTGGAAGTATTTAAACCAGCTTATAATGACAAATATAAAAAAAATTAAAATAAATGTTTCTTAGTGGGAGGCCCATAGATGTTCATTTGAACAAAGGTTTAACCGTGTCTGATATAGAAGTTTCAGCATGATTTCCTTGGTTCTGGATATCTTTTCAAATGACAAAATAGTTTTTTCTGCAGAATTTTCACTACAGTATCAAAAATAATTCATACTATCTATAGTTCACAAAAGAAAATATAGCTAGTAACTAATTTTGTAAGTAAAAATGCCTAATATATGGTCTGAAACTAATTAGGAATGCAGTATTTCTTCCAGTAGAAGCTCTCCATTGTAGTGACTCAGCTTCCTTTTTAATCTGTGTGCTAAATTAGGAGCCTTTAAAAAATTTCATACTGAGGTGCCACTACGTAGTTTATGTTAATGTAAAAATAAAAATGATTTGCAAGGAAATGGTTTCAAAAATTTAATGACCTATATTTAAAAGTATAGTCATTTTTATGGCTTGCACCAAGTTCAGAGTCAAAGATATCTACTGCAATTACTTATACAATGTGTATCAGTGATGCTTCAAATACTGTCACCTAGGTCTCTAAAACATTAAAAATATTTTATTAGTACATTCAATATCAGGAGTTTTATAATCCTACTACTCTAAGATAAAAGGATTAAAAAAAAATCCCTTACTAACATTTCCTAAAAATAAGAAATGACCACATGGTGAACAATTTCCTTAGGAAACTGTGCTGACACAAAAAAATCCCAACTTATGTGTTCCAGGTGCTGATACAGAGATTCCCCTACAGTCCCTGGTGCAGACCATGGTGAGGCAGATTTTGGCTCTGCAACACAAGGAGGTCCACAGGGGAGTGGACATCCACCTGCAGCCCCTGAAGGACCCCACACCAGAGCAGATGGATAACCAAAGGAGGCTCTAAGGCCTTGAGAAGCCCACTCTGGAACAGAGTTGTTTAAAATAGTTGCAGGAAAACTTTAAAAGGTGACTTGGTTGCCTTCATTTCATATAAACCACCTATGCTGCATTTTATGACAATGTCTGCATCCATGTCCTTAAAAAAGTTTTAGAAATTAAATGAATCATGTTTTTTCTCTACCAAAAAGCACCATGCATTGCATCATTACCTCTAACAATAACCTTTCCTGACTTACAACTCCTGAACAATTTTAGTACACTGCTGACTTTTCAGTCATCATGGTTTAACTTCACAAGCGGAATACAGATTATTACAGATAATTCCCAGCTAAGCATCAGTAGTTCTTCAGTGTCTCTATTTAAATTTAGCAACAGAAAGGATGTAGTAAGTTGAAGTATATATAAAGACCTGTGTCTCAGTGTTTCTATCTTGGAAATGTTTATTTCTGGCTTTAAAGCTAATGGAATTTAACATTATTTGAAAAACAAGTCTTCCCTTAAAAATATTCAAAGTAATTAATTTCTTCCCTAGTTCCCAACTTTGTCAGCTGAAGTCCTCGTTTTCTGCTTAGAATTGTCACAAGAAAAACAAACCCAAACAAAAAACAATCAAGCAACCAAAAACGAAAACCAAACCCCAAAAGAGCAACCCAAAACAAACAAACAAACAAAAAACCCCAATGAAAAATCCTACAACCTAACTAACAAAGTGAAGGGAAACTTCAAAATATCTAGCCATTTGAGTCTTTAGATACCTTTTTGAGAAGCAGAATATGACAGCTCAAAACTTTCCAAGAACAGGTTTGAATGTAGAGGTATACAATAGGCTATAACATTTTTAAAATGTATGTACATTTTTGTGTAGATAAAAAAAGAGGATGTCTTTGAAATTACTGGAAATAATAAAAACGTTATTGTTTTTGTCTTGCAGTGTTCTCATCTTGGCCTGTTATTCTCTTAAAGGGTTTGTACCTTTCAGAGTGGCTTTCAAAATAAATATGCGATAGATATCTTTGTCAAAAAAAGCAGCTTGATTCTATGTTCCAGTTATATAGGTCAGCATTTATGGTCCCTCGATACCTGGGACCATAAGGGCTCTCTCAGCAATCCCAGGGAACAGATTGGCTATATAAACAGCACCAAACCAACACACGCAGAAAAAGAGAAACCCCGCTGCCTCATTATTTTTCCTGCAGCTGTATGGGCTGTCTTGTTCTTTGCTTATAGTTTTGTAGGGAGTAATCATATTGAGAACACCTGGGGTGACATGTAATTACAGCATGATTGTGTGGAAAAATGTGGGTCTATTCAAATTTCTCAGGGGTTATAGACAGCTGGTTCCTTTTAATTCTTACAACAGCATGTGTTCTGTAGCAGCTGGAGATGTGTTTTTCTATTCAGCCTCATTTGATGGATTGATCATGAGGCAGGTGATCAGCAATTTCTGTAATCCAAACTCTGCCACTAAGTTGCTGTTAGCCTTGGGCAAAAAACCTAGGGTCAGATCCAGATGAACTATCTGACCACCCAAGGACTGACGTAGGTAGAATATGGACATTTTTGTCCACAACTTCCATTTTGAAATCCATGTTAATCCTGACTACTTCCAGAAGCATCCCAGTATAAGAACTACAGGGCATTTCTTTTTTGTTATAATTCTGTCATAAAGTTCAAAAGATAGTTATTCATAGTTTATCTGTCATCTTCAATTCATTCCTCATATTTAAAGATGACCAAAAAATTACAAAAATTGCTGGACTTGCTGAAATGTTAATCCCATTGAACTCTTGAATTCTTACACTCCAAGAGAAAAAAAAAGTTGCTTTAACAATGCAGTGGTACTATTGGTGGTTTCTGAAATATGACTACAGGAGAAAGCTATTTTGAACTATTTTTATCCATAATCGTCTATCTTTTCTGCCTGGGGGAATGAAGTTACATATCTTCCTTTCCTTTCCTTTCTCTTCTCTTCTCTTCTACTTCCAATAAAGCAAAGTTATGCCTTATCCATCAGATCATAGGCTTACTGAAAATAATTCTACATTTTCCAATTTAAGGAGCAAGAAAAATTGAATATGATTTGAACTTAATAGTTTTTCTTTTTTAATGAGAACACCAGATTCTCTTCTTTGACATCAAAAATTGCATATTTATCTTATTCAGTGACTACTTAATATCAAAAGCCTGAATATAGTCATCAAAACCTAATATCTCTTCTTCCCAGTACGTCTGAATCACTTCAGCTACTAAATCACGTTAAATCTAATACAGTATTAAATTTTTTTTCTAATTTCTATACTGTGAACAGATTTTGTTGAAAGAGAAAATATTGTCTTTCTGTTCTTCCTCCATTAGGGAAAATGAGACCTTGAAACCTTTTTGGAGAAAGATGATGGCTGGATATTTTTCACCGTTTATTGTAAAGGAAGTCCAGGAACTGAGCAATACAGTACAAAGCTGCAGGTTTATAACCCTAGCAGTACAATCCAGAGACCTGTTTCATAGGAATAAATTTGCATATTGCATTCTTTATTTTCTAGAGAGCAAAGTCCTTTAGGGAGAGGTCCAAAAATCCCACATAAGCATGCAAAATGCCGTTCTGTTCATACTTCTGTTCACAGTGCAACAAAATAGTTCCCAAAATAGTTCAGAAAACAAAGGAAAAAATGAACATCAGAAAACAACAACAAAACACTGAATAGCAGCTGTCCTCCAAAGGCCTAAATGCTTCAGAATATGCGGTTGCTATATCTTTTGTATAACGCTATCCTAGAGATATGGCCATTTCAGCAGGACTGAATGCGTTGGTGGTTTTTTTACTCTTAACTGAGTTAGGATTTAAAAAATTAGGCATTGGTATATTCATATCCTAGTGAGACTGTAACCCAGTATATGTGTTCACCCAACTAGGTACACCTAAATCACAGAAAGAAATAAAAACAAACAAATCAAGTTTAAGTAACAACAGCCAAAGACATGTTCTGCATAAAATTCAGCTGCAGAGGGTCAGGTGATACTATTCCCAAAGTGTACTCTTTGCTTTAGTGAGTGTTCAAAAGACAGAGAGCTTGGATCAAATGGTTATTTTAACAGAAAGAATTTCAAATATTGGTGAGAGTGGTGGAGGTGGGAGTGATCCTTCTATTGAAGTAGTACAAGACCTTAAAAGCTTAAAGGCAGATGAATCTTCCCTAAAGACCGGAGAGATAAGGTCTGTGGAAAAGGGAGACCTTCATCCTTGCCACTACGCTGTTATTTTACATTCCAAGGGGACTTTTTACTGTTGCTGAGTGGTATTTGCCACATTACCAGCCTTACCTGGTTTTTATTCAGGCCTTTTTCTTTTTTCTCCTCCATCAAACATTTAAACACTTCAACTTTACATTCACAAAGTGAATATTCTATCTTGAATTCCAGTAGTGTCACTTTACTCACAAAAGTATTGCAGTTGTTCTCATTCACCTAAGACAATGTTTGGTGCTAAAAAAAAAAAAAAAAAAGAAGCTGTTTTTTGTTTGCATTTCCAAGAGGCAACATCTTAGAATCTAATTATGTGTTAGAAACTAAGGATGGACACCTTTGTACACAAAGTCTGCACTGAGAAAAGTTCTGAAAGGTTCAACTCTCAATGTCTAATATTACTCCAGTGTTGTATTTTGATATTACCTTAAGTTAACCACTTTTACCTTAAAAGCTAACCATATACTACCTTAAGCCAAATGTTTCTGTAGATTTTTATATAGTAGAATGGCGGTATCTATCTATCTATCTATCTGAAAAGTAAAAAAAAATGTAATTGAAAGGAAGAATTCAAGACAGCTGTTATACAAGAAATACTTCATTTAACTTCAAAATAGAATTTACACCATATTAGAACGGACCATTATTTTCTCTAAAGAGATGAGTAATATGAACTTCTTTATGTCTACACATATCTCCTAATAGAAGAAAACTACTCTTGTTAAATGACATTTAAACATTGTTTTTAAATGTTTATGTCTTCTTAAGGGAATAACATTTTAAAAGTTTGACAGGGACTGTAGATACACCTCACAGAGGTGTCTGTAAGACTAATTTCATGGTCCAAATAGTGTTATTAGACTACAAATAAAGTGTGACTCTTCTCTTTGCATCGATGTTCATAATTAACATTACAGAATATTATAGAACCATCCTAACTGATGTGGAACTTACCTCTAAACTGAAACCAGAACAATAAATTTTGCTATGATATTCTATTTTGTTTTAATATTCATTTAAATACAGTACCTTAATGCACAAGCCTAATGCTATAAGATATTTTGGATTTCTTTATTTTCAACATAAAGGGATAAATGGGTAATGTGATAGAGAATAACCTGCTAACAGAACTTGGGCTAGCCATTCAAATGTCCAACAGAAAATATTGTGGGACGAAATTCTGAACACCTAAGATAAAAATATTTTTCTTCAAGTTATTTGAAAGGCATGTATACTTTAAGTAGAAACACAAAGCTAAATCAAGACGTATCCTCATTTGAAGAAGTGATAGTGGCCATCTTGGTGGCTTTTGCTGAACTCAGTCCATGTTGTAGACGCCCATCTTGTATTGGGCAGGCCAAAACAGGGTACAGCATCTGGAATGGATCTGGCAAGCTCTGAGTGGAAAGGTGGGTGATCACTTGTCTTGATCTACTGGTTGTGTTTCTGTTCACACAGCCTGGGAGGCTCTTGACCTTTCCTGCTGCCATGGCACATTGCTGGCTCACATTCAGCCACTGTCCCATAGGCCTTTTATACAGGGCTCTTCTCTAACCAGGCAATCTCCTGCATATTTTACTGCAAGAAGATCTTTCTTCCCTGGGGCAGGACCTTGCTTTTGTCCCTGTTGAAGTTTACAAGGTTTCTGGCAGTCCAAATGAGATCTGACTTAAAGGTATTAGTATCTAATTTTCTTTAAATACACATATGTATAAAGCTTCTTCCTTTTATCAGTCTTGGATTAAGAAGAATGGAATTAATATCATAAAACCTTTCTAATGACTTCTGTGATAATTACTGTTTACTCAGTAAATGATGTGATTGTGGAAATGTGGTCTACCTTGTAGTATAATCCTTCTAAACATTTATGTAATCTAATTGAAAGAATCTAAAGCTTTTGGAAATATCTGTATCATGTACTGATACATTACTTTTAACATCAGGAAGGCAAATGCTGAATTTCCCATCAAATATTTATTTCTATCATTAAAGTTTCTGTCTTGGACAGTATCATAATATTTTCTCTTCCCGGAGGTGTTTGCTCAACTTTGGACACAATCTAGCATTCAATGAGATACTTACCAGCTTTCATTATTTCCGTAGAGAAGATGTTAAATTTATCAATAGGACAGAAGTAATTTTCATGGGCCTAGAGCTTTATATACAAACAGTCATAATAGCATACCCAAGTGATTTTTTCTTTCAAATTCACTGCAGGTTTATTGCTATTATCTGACTTATGATCTGAATTCAGCTTCAAGTGTTCACAAAAGTTCAAGAAAATATTTAAATACTGTTCTTGAAAACATGAAAGTGAAACATAACTATGCTTAAAATTAAATATGCATTTAAATTTGGAGTAAAGGTAAGTTTTGTATGATCCACTGCAGATAAAACAGTCTCCTTGACTCAAAATAAGAAATTCAAGGAGTAAGGTAGATATTGGCATAGTTCTAAAAATTACTTTAATATTAATATTTTAATATCAACTGTGGTAATATAACAACTTTATTTTTAAAAAAAAGATCTATAATTATAGGTTTCCCAATTTTTTAATTATTTTAGTTTAGTTATTCTCAAAAGTGCACGTTTCATAAAGGTAAGGAAAAATATTTGTATGATAATATAGCTATTATTAGTGGTAGGATGCTCACCACAACGACTTCCCCACAAAAAGAAATCCCAGATCTACCAAACCCAACCCTATTTAAATACTTCTTTCAGATTTTCAACTTTTTCTGAATGCTTCAATGATTACATTTTTTTTCAAACTAAAATATTTGGAAGATATTCATAGTTTTGCACATTCCTATGATATTAGTTCTTCTTATTAAAAGCACTTCAAATGCTGCAATTGAAGCTGTTTGTATGAAATCATAGCTATTTTATAGATACTTACATTTCAGTGTTTATGAGTAAAAGGCCATAAAACAGAAACTGGAGTTGAAGAGTTTAAATTCCATTCTAATGTAGGCAGATTAAAATGATTCTGAAAGTAAAGATAAAGAATCATATTCTTTAAAAAAGATTGACCAAAATAATAACACTGCTCTAGTATTGGATTTTTTATCAGATTATCAATTGTGTTGCAGCAATAGTTTCATTGTAGGTAAGATTGAGCTGGATTTCTAGATGAAGATAGGGGTTAACATTTATTTTGTAAAAAATACATTTATATGCAGGGTTTGTTTGCTTGTATTTTAGGAGAAAACTCTGAGGTTAAAAGTTGGTTTAGTTTAGTCTCTGACCCATCAACTTCTAATCATGGATTTTTTTAAAAACATCTTATGAGAAATCTTGGTGATACCTGATTGGGAAATTTCAGAATCTTCTGAAGGAGCATTACTTTATCTAAAATGCTAATTCTACTGAGTTAACTGTATCTCAGTTGCTTTGGGTCTTTAGTTTGAAATCAGGGATTCCAAGTCTAGATGAAGATAAGTAAGATAAGATAAGATAAGTAACAGGATTCTCAGAAACAAACAGTTCCAACTAAAGAACACTCTTTTCTCTCTCATCTATTAATGCTGATATATTTTTTTTTTTTAATTGTTACTCCCAGGCCAAAAGAAACCAAATTGTTGCTGTTTCAGATTGGATTATTGCAGTTTACTGAATTTATTTTTTTTTCCAGCAGTTCTTTTCATATAAAATGGTTCTGTTATTTCTGGTCATTGATTTGATCCAATGAAAGTTAGCAAGCAAGTTAACATTG
Source organism: Lophotriccus pileatus (assembly GCA_035583135.1). Lineage (NCBI taxonomy): Eukaryota > Metazoa > Chordata > Aves > Passeriformes > Tyrannidae > Lophotriccus > Lophotriccus pileatus. The sequence goes on from JAWWES010000001.1 coordinate 60,646,589, forward strand.
GAGCAGATTAATAGTTAAACTGTGTCAGTGACCATGTTTAGAAATTTTTCTTTGATAAATATATCCAAGGGAGATCAAATGAAATGCAGATGAAGCTTAGTCAGCTGTGGGTCAGTTTTCCAGAGATACACAGAGTAACAAAGCATCTTATGATTTTTAAGTACTCGGTGAGAGAACCTCAAATTTAGAGATCCTAAATGTAAAAGTCAAAATATGAAAACTCTTAACTCTCTGGTCTGTTTGGTTTACGTGCAAAATGAATATTTACTACTGTGCTTTAAGCGATATATGCAATAAATAGATCTATTTCAAGGATCAGTAGTCCCCTATATATCTAACACATATTCACATAACAATATAATAATTATGTAAATAATAGAGTAAAATCAAATAAGTACAATCATCCTTAATTGCAGACAAAAGACTATAAAGGCTAAATAAAAAAAAAAAAAAAATCATCATGTATCAGTTAAATTTGCCTGAAAAGTGGTTAAACAACTCAATGAGGATTTATTAAGCAATTCAGTAATTTATGAAAGTGGAGTTGTGGTAGGATTACATTAAGAATTGCTTCACTCAGTAATTATGTCATCATGGAGTTAGCACAGTAAAGTGCTTAGAGCTCATGGGTAGCTTTGGCTTATTTATTTGGTGTAATTTAAACCTTTAAACATTAAAATATACTGCTATTTTCTTCAGACAGAAACTTAATGCAAAAGTGTTTTATTCAAAGTTGTAGAGGAATTTGACACAGTTTCACATGAAGACAGAAGTCAAGCTGGAATGAAGAATGCTTCTCATACAATATGAAATATTTACAGCCTCAGAGATTATTATTCTGATTTTAACCTCATTTTATCAGTAATGTTCCTCTAATCAGAAACAGACACACATTTGCCACAGTGAGACTCATAATTACATCTGGTGGTTCAAAAACTCAGCTTGAAATGTAGAAACTAAAATGAGAGACTGAAAGAAGTAATGTCCTGTACAAAGTACTAGTAGAAATCTGCCTTAGCATTGTAATCTGGAATGCCTGGTATAGCTCAGATGAATGTCCAGATGATCTTCATTCATCTTTGGAAAGCAGACCAACACAGAGAACTCCGATCTCCTGAACATCAGTTTCAGTTAAAATAGCAATTTGTTATTTTTTTAAAAAAGTCAAGAAATGTATCCAGTTGCACTGATGTTTAGTTTTGAAGTTTTCCATGCTATAAATGCACTTCTGATATTGAGGCATTTTTTTACTTTTGCCTATTTTTAGAGGAACATTTCTACTTATAAAATGTGACTTGAAAAATTTTCTTACTTTGAATAAAATAGAAAGTCAGAAAGTACAAAAAAAAAAATCCATCTTTTATTTCATCGTAAGAAAAAAAATACATTTATTTATACTACTGTAAGGTCTCCCAAGCCTTCTCTTCTCCTGGCTGAAGAGAACTGCTTCAACTGTCTCAGCCTGTCTTCATAGGAAAGGTGCTCTAGTCCTCTGATCATCTTTGTGAGCCTTCTCTGGACTCACTCTAGCAGTAAGTCCTTACCTTCTTGTGTCAGGGGCCCCAGAGCTAAACCCAGTATGCAGCTGGGGTCTCATGAAGGCTGAGCAGAGGGGGAGGATCACCTTTCTCAACCATTGCCTCAGTTTAAATGAGACACAAATGTTTTGCTGAGGATGAGTTATGATGAAGACCCAAACTCCTCCCTGTAAGCAAAAATCTGAAATTAAGAGGCTCCAATTGAGAAAAAAATGAGGAAAAAGAAAGTAAGAATAACAGCCCTTTATTAAAAGATATATGTGTATTGGCAGAAAGAATGAAAGAACACATCCTATACCCAAAAATAATTCCCTTCAAGACAAACAAATAAACAAACAAAAAAAAGGGTAAACAGTTCAGTTTGGGCCCTTTGGGGCAATTCTAACCACATTCAGCAGAGGGTGCTGTTGGACCACTGGAGATGCAGAGCCTGCAATTGTTTGAGTCAGTCAGCAGGAGGCGCTGGTGGATCACTGGTGGTCACCACATGGGGGCCTGCTCAGGTGCGCTGGAGAAAGACAAAAATCGATGTCTTCCCTCCCCCTCACAGAAAAAAGGGAGGGAGGAGGGAAAGAGAGAAAAAGGTCCTTCCCAATGCGAACTCACTCTGTCCTGCTGGCTGAGTCATATGGTGTGGTTTTGTCGTGGGTTAGCAGGGTCCCCCCCTCCCTGGGGGACTGTGAGATGGTTTGTCCAGGTTGATTTCCTGGACAAAA
>JAWWES010000001.1:60649397-60689272 GCA_035583135.1 Lophotriccus pileatus
TAAACCTTCTCTCACAGCTTGAACCAATTTGGTTGGGGGGTGTGGGAAAAATTGTCACCTGGACAAACCCACGACAGGTTTTCCCCCGTCTTTTGGTGTGCACAAGAGCTGCTGCCAAAAAGAAAAACGGAGGAGGGGAGACCTCCCAAACAGTTCCTCACCAGTGAAAATCCAAGCAAAATCCCCAGCTGCAGCCAGGCCAAGAACAAAGCCACCTCCGAGCTCCTGCTACCCTGACCTTGTTCCAGCTTCTGCCGCAACCCCCAACTCCTTTAATAAATACTCATTAAAGGTAATCGACCACCAATTGTTTCAGAGTGAGACAGTTCATAGGGTTCATAGCAAGGGTAACCATCAGTATTTTTAAACCAGCCACAAATATTTGCTTTTATTTTGATTTGCATACTATAGTAAATTTAGCTTGCAATTATGCACAAAACTTTAAAGTTATTTAAAGGACTTGAAGTTATAAATACTATAATTGTGAAAATGTTACCTGTGGAAGTAGTACTGACACCTTCTTAGTAATGTAAAAGTAGCAACTAGTAAAGGAATTATCTCCAAAGAGAAACAATGAAAACTTTCACGGAAAATGTCAACATTTATCTAACAGTTATTTTAGGCTTTTCCACTAACATTTGGAACAAGTGCTTTGTAGGAGAGTCTTACTGTTAGGTCTCTGAGGCTGGTTAGCCAGTGGCAGTTACACATGTACAAGATATCCTCAGAGAATGCTTTTGAAAATCAGTTTTCTGCAGCTGAAACTACTTACTGAAAACTGGATGTCAAGTACACATAGCCAGTTTCCAATGTCTTCCTGCCTGGTGACTCCATTTTGCAGCTTCTGAGGCTATACATCCACGTAATCTGTGGCAATATCTACCTGTGAGGATCTGCATATAATTTAATCTTTTTCTGGTATGGGCCAATGTGTTAAAGATCAGAGTGATTTTTTTTTTTCCATGATATTCAATATAATCTGCATAGGAAACAGGTCTTGAGTGGTTAAGAAACTCTTTTACTTTCTTAATGGATATCACAACAATACCTAGTAGTGGGGTTGAATGCATCTACAAGATTGAATGCATCTACAAAATTGAAGGCAGACCTGAAATTAGACCTCCCAACACCAATTCTATTTCAAATGTTGTCGGCATTCTATGATAGTATACTTTCTTAGTCTCAGAATCAGGGTACACGCATCCAGAAAGCTCACTAACACTAGTCCCTGGAAGCACTGGTTAGCACAGGTGAAAAGTATATTCTAAGAGCTGAACAGAGGATCATGTTCCAGTGGCCAGAAACTTTCTGTGGCAATGCTATTTCTAGTATACTCATAGCCTTAGTAGCCAGATGCAGATTAACTTCAACCTAAAAGCCAAATAAGTGTGTTCTAGTGGGACATTGTATTTCAAGCATAATCATTCAAGAATTTAAGGAGATGTTTGGTCAGCTGTGTAAATTCATCCTATTTCCAGTCAGTCATCTTGTTTGTTCCTTCTCAGCATGTTTTTATTTATTTATTGCATAAACATAACCTTATAGTAGCTTTCCTTCCCCTTATATATTCCTACAACTAAAAGATCTTTGCAATCTAACTCTTATATCAACGACTTTCTGCTGCAAAGAGGTTAGGCCTGTTTGCATTTCTTGCTACACACACCATGGCTGCTACCATACTTTTCTATCTACATCACTGATTTTAAAGTCAGCTTTCCCAACATGGTCTTATATTTTACTTAGTTTAGAACTAATTACTATTTCTTTTGAGTTTACATTTTTAATATGCATTGCTGATAAGTATTCTGACATTTTGGTGTATTTTGTTATATTCTACATGGTTGTATCCATACTCCTAGGAAACTGGGAGCACAGAGTGACTCATTTATTCATGAACATTGTTTCCTTCTTATTCCTTTATTGAGTGATTAAGTGAAGATTCTTCTGTCTTTTCAGCAAAATTTACTAACATGTTGTGCTCTAGCAGAGGCAGTAGAAGAAGCAAAGCTGCTTATCACTGGGTTTAACACTTTTAAAAATCAAGAGCAAAGCACACTGCAGATGCAGACAGCTGTTTCAACAGAACACAACCAAGCTGTTGTTTCCACAGTATTTAGATATTCAGAGGATTCTGTCTCTTTGTAAAACACTTTAAAATCTGCTCATGAGCACTGCTGTATGTTTGACAGTGCTGTAAATTCTGCTCCTGTTGCCACCACTACTGATAGATGGAAATAGGGAAAACCCTCATATATTTTGTGATCTGACTATACTACAGGGTATAATTGCAATAGATAAGATGCTTTGGTAGTCATAATTAATAGGAAAAACAACAGGCTGTTTTTTAAAAAATGTTAAGCAACTTCATAGCTTTTGGTAACCTCAGTGGGAGCTGAACTTTTTGGAAAACAGAGCACATATTCAAGCACTTTATATTTAGGCCATTCTTCTCTAACCCCTCAGGATAGTCTGGTTTTGTACTTGTATCTACAGTACTTACTTTTCTGCAATTCCCATCACTGTGACTTAGAGAAATGAAGCTGGCTTTCTTTTTCCTTTTTTTTTTCCTCATGTTCCCTCTTGCTTGTGATATGTATAATTGTGTTGTAGGAGGTTCGACTGCCTAAACTTATTTTTACCCTACAAGTGACCTTCTATGAGTATTTCAGCCACAACACAATTATTTCTTTTCAAATCTGTATGGTATTGATAGAAGTAGAAATAGTTTCAACTCAATTCGATTGTAGAATAAGAAACCAAGATAGGAGAACTGTATTACTCAGCAAATCTCAATTCCATGAAAAGGCTTATTGAACAGTTAGTGAAGCGGAGACTAGGTAAAATAACTCACTGTCAGGTACCAGCTGTCATAAAAGATTAGAAACAGACACTGAGCACATAGAACTGTTAATTTGATTCAGCATTTGTATTCCTTTCTGGTACAAGATTCAAAGGTTTCCACTTCAGCTGTCAGTGAATGGACAGATTGCTCTTTATGGTTTACTCTAAAATAATTAGAAGGAACAGGGCAATGTAGACTACACCTTATACCAAAGGGGGGAAAAAGCTTCAAAAGATTTCTTGCTGATTGAAGATATTTGTTATTTTGTTTATTACGGTAATATTTGCTACAGTATTGTAAAAAAACCCAGTCTCATGTAGAGGTAAGAATATGCCTTAAACCTCCTTTTGCGAAGTCTTAGACTACACTCAAAGTATTTAGTGTAGATGTTAATGGACCATAACTCATAAGGTGATTACAGGCTCATAAATCCTAAAGTTCAAATTGCTTATGCTAAGGAAATGTTTCTGTTTGCATTTAAGTTTTCTTATGTGTATGTTAACTGTTGCAAGCACCTGTTTAAATCAAATGATTGAGTGGGTAAAAGAAAAGGCTTTCTTGTGCATATTGTTATTTCAGATTGCAGTGGGAATTCCTTGTCCTACATTCAGTGGAATTGCTCAATACAATTAGTTTATTTTAATGACCAATTCATAGGTCTTATATGACAGAGGTATATTTCAGGTATTTTTCCTTCTGTTGGGCTGTCCTTAATGAAAATCTGAGCAGTATGTGTGTTTTGATCTTCCCTGTGCAATAAAGCATCTCACAGAAGACAGATGACCTCTAGCATCTCTGTTAGTGTTTTTATATAGAGAGTTGCTTGTTTATTTATTTCTGTATGAGAAATACATAAAAATGTATTAAAATAAATATTGATTTATTGATTCCAAATTAATTCTCAAAAAGAGAACTAGTGAAACACTTTTGAATTGGTCTCTGGTATTTGACTAGGTATCTACATAGTAGTAATGTTCCTAATTCTCAGAACTTGTCAAACTTAGAAGCTTTACTTCAGTTCTTAGAAGAACAAAAAGTGTAATATTACTCTTTTGCATCTGCAAGATGAAAAGCATCTTATTTTGCATAACTTGTCTGTCAGATTATACCTTTTATAGGGTACTCATATTCCCTTCATAAAAACAGAGGAAGACAAGACAAGGCAAAAAAATTCCTATTTCAGCTTTAAAATGCTGTCAGTAAGCTGTTGAATAGAATTACAAGATAACAGAAAAGCTTAAACTGCAATTAAAAAGTGCATAAACCCAAGGACCTGATATCTAGTTAATTTTTCCAGTGAACAGGTATGAAATAAGTTTATTGAGCTTTTCCTTAATTAGGAAAATTGATATGCTGATAAAAAATGCCACAGACAAATGAAATGAACATGATAGTAATCCTATAACCCCAAATGAAACTGACCTTGCTGTGTCAGAATGGGAATGTTAACATGATTAACTGCAGTTTAACAAAGGAAATGTAGCAAAAGAAATACAAATGAGGAAATAAAATTCAGTCAAAAATACCCTAGAGGCATTAGCGAGTCACAGTGTTGTCATATCAATAGACCTTCTTCAGTAATAGAATTTCTATAGAGGCTGTCAAAAAGATTGTTGTTGATTACAAGCATTGTAGGGTGAGTTGGAGCTTCTGTTTTCCTGTAGAGAGATCAAGGGAAAGTTGTGAATATTTAATTATTAACCAATTCCAAAGATGCCAGTTTACATGCCTTCATTGGTTCTCCTGCTGACCAGTCTCACCAGAAAACCAAAGGTTTTTCCACCAGTATGGAATGATAAATGAAACTAATTTTTACATCCTTGCCAGATTAAAGAAAGGATACTTCTTCCATTCTTTGAAATTTAAAGCAAAGAAATTACCAAAAATTGTTTTTCGTATTTAATGTAGTTGGAATCTATTTAAAGATTTCTGTTACAGTAGAGGGTAATGCAGGTACTGGCTACCCACATGCCATTGTATGAGTATCTTTGAAGCTAAGATTTCACTTCCTTTGCTTAAAATTCATACCATTTAATTTAACTTCATGTAATTCTTCTCATTAAAGATCTATGTGTGGCTCTCTTGACAACTCTTCTGTGTCTTTCCCTTACATTGTGCATAACCACATGAAGTTAGCTTTGCTTATCTATAAGGCATGCTTATGAAACCTTACTTTTATTTGTCCTTTTTCTTTTCACAAGTCCATATTCTTCCAATAAACACAGAGAAAAGTCCTTTTCACAAATAGTTCTTCCCACTTTTTCTCCTCTGTTTGTTGTTTAAAGTGGTGGACTGAGAAGAATTAATAACACCCTCTAACTACAGTGTAGTTCAACCTAACTCATTCACCCTTCCTAATTAAGCTGAACACTTTAAAGCAACAGTATATTTTTGAAGTAGAAAAATTACAGTACAAAAGGTTAGAGGATAAAAATAGAGCACAGTCTTCTGCTGCTTTGAAATTCTGTGTTGTGTTTTCATTCAGAAGTGTCACATATTGCTAAAATTGGAATCATTACTAGGGATTTAGTCATGTTATACAGCTTACAGAGTCTGTTTTGACAAACACATTTCTTGATTGTTTTTGATAAATCAAATGGGTATATTGTCCTGCGTTACATATGTCATATGCCCTTTTTGAAGATTTTCAACTGAAGTAAGAAGTGTCAACAGCCATATCCTTTTGTATTAATGTGCTTTCCTCCTCTTGGAAATAGAAGGTGAAATTTAACTTGCTTATTTCTCATTATATAGATATAGAAACTGACTCAACTTCTTTAAAGTCTTCAGTGAAGTTACATCTCAAATTTGTTCCTATCCTTGTCCTTCATTTAATTTTTTTGTATTATTATGTTTATCTTTCCAGAAATCGCTTTCTATGGGTGTACAGAAAAAGCCTTTCTAAAGTTCTGCCATAGTAGTTATTTCCATCTGCAAAATGGCAGAAAAACTTGGCTCGTGAAAACCCTGATACTTGAAGATAAATTATCAAATGTAGGGGTTTTTTTTACTGCTTCCAGTAGAATAAGTTGCAAACATGTTAGACATAGAATTCTAGAATTAACTTTGTGTTTAACATCAGGAAAAAATAAAATATCTAGGTCACAAAAAGTAGATGAGTAAGTCAAATTACCTTAGTCAGTAGCTTGGAACTATGTCGATATTCCCAGATACATACCAGCTGCACCAGGCATCAGTAAGTTATCCAGTTTAGAATTAGGCACATTAGAAATATCACCAAATTCAGTAAGGCAATCAGTAAGACCCTCTTTATAATGAACAAAGGGTAAAAATACCCCCTCTTTACAAGTATTCCTTTAGAAGATTTGGTGGGTGATATCGACAGAAAGAGAGAGAGATTAATTCAGAAACAATACTTCTATATTCTTCAAGCCTTCAAATTATCTCAGACTGTGATTCTTCCAGATTCTGTATTTATTCATACAGTCTAGAAATTCATATCACTGCCTTTCCTAGCTTAGAAGGGGGAGAAGAATAAACAGGTGGCAGAACTCACCATTGTGAGTCCATTGTCACATTTCTCTTGTAGATAATTTTTTCAGGAATTCAGATTTCATATCTATGTCTATTTATCTATATATATATCAGTTACCAGTCTGACCAAGTAGACACTGAGCTGAATCACAATCATTTAATGAACTTAAATGGATCCTGGATTGGAAATTAGAACCATTTTGGCTATTTCTTATAACCAAATGGTTATCTAACCTGGGTAGTACATCCAGAAATGTCTTTTTCAGACCTTAGTTTTCAATGTAATGTCAACACAAGGTAATCTCAGATTTAACAGAACCTGAATCATCCAGAACATACCCACTGAAAGTCCAACCACTTCCACCCATTTTATTACTTTATTACTTTAGCCACCTGGGAACGGCTTTATTAATTAAGGCAGGAGTTCAAAAGTGAGGGTTGTCTCAGTCTTTTCTGAAGTGTTTGCTTCTGCTTGAGAGACTCAAAGAATAAGCTGGTAGACAAAGACCCAAAAGAAACAGGATTTTTTGATTCTTCCTTCAAACAGAATAAATTAGCTAGAATTAGCAAGAGGAATATAGATTATTACATACCCCAATATGCATAAATTATACTTTTAATATGAGCACAGCATACACAACACCAGCTTATGAAGTTACCCAGGCATATTACTGCACTGTAAGGAAGGACTGCTTTATCATTTTTCATTACTCTGATACCTTAGAACTTGCTTTATTAGTTTTATTATATCACACCTGTTAATAACACTTGTGTGACTGAAAAAACAAACTATATGCTATAGTTATATTGTACCAGAAAGCATATGAAAAAATAAACAAGCAAGTCTTTTCAGAAATACATTTGGTGAACTGCTTTGTTGAAGTAAGTATTTTAATTTGAGGCTGCAGCCAATAATTTGTTAACTCTAACATTTAGTGCTTATAGTATTGTTTTAATTTACAACAATCTCAATTAAATGACACAAGATAAGATAAATGTTGGATTCCAAATGAACTTAGCCTATGCAAATCCCATTGTTCAAGGCAAAATTTACTATTAGTTATTTTGAAAAGAAAGAGTGAGAGCAGTAAAACCTTCTTTTAGCATATGTTTGTAAATTCAAAAATAAGCAAGTAGGAGAAGTAAAAAGAGAAGGAATGTCTGTTCTTTCTTGACATTTTAAATTACCTTCACCTCTATATGCAATACTCCCTATGTTTAAATGACAGAATCAACACATTCATAAAAATACACTTTTCCCCCTCCCCCTCCCCCCTGGCCTTACATTTTCTTTGTTTCATGAAAAAATATTGCATATCCAGTCACATTGCTGAAAACAAAATTGTTTCTGCCTTTCACTTTCTTACTTTATTCCGCAATATGTCTAAAAATAACATTGGTACTTCCCTGACATGGGGTTAGCATATTAGCATTTTCACTTGATTCGATCAAGTACATTTCTACTTTAGAAAATGACTCTGTGAAAGGAAGTAAAGAGTAGAAAGTCACTGGGAATATGTTTATTGTCTATGAAGGTTTTTTTAATCCCATATTCTCCCATTTAAGTAAACATTTGGATATTCTTCTCAGTCCTGCATACTCAGTCTGTGGTTTGAGAATCAAGTTGGCTCACTTCCATCTCATCTATTATCACCGATAATACAAGTTCTGCAGGCCAAATTAGTCCCTTGTTTGCACCTGTGCCCCCTAACGCCGTCACTGGGTTTGCACAGCTGTGATTGCCTTGACTACAGTAAACAGCTCAGGTGATGCACAAGCTGGAATTGGATCCACATGTGAATCTCTTAGCTGTGTGGACTGTAAGGTCAACAAGAATAAAAAGTAGCAAAACTTACCCTTATGACTAGAGTTAGTTAATGTAATTTTTTGAGGAGCAGTTCTGTACTCTGATTACTTGGAGAAGGAATGCATGTTGCTACACTGTTGGGATGGATAGAAAACAAATGGAATATGATCTAGACTTCTGCAGATAACAGAATTTGAATTTATTGTCTGAGCAGTGCTTTGGAGTTCAAGTATTAAAGATCTGTATGCAGTTTTCCCAAATGTGGGGAGTTCAGACAAGTAATAAAGAGAAATATACCAATTACTAAATTATTAGTCTAAGATTTCAAGATAGTTCCTGACTGAAAGGGTTATAGTAAGAAATAACGTTTTGCTCTTTAATCAATGGGATTAAAAATACTTTTAAACTGTTTAATCCACGAGACTTAACTTCTTACTCATATCAATAATTTACTTTGTGGGTTTTTTTTAAATAACTGAAACCACAATCCCCACACTAAGTTGTGCAACAGGAGGCCTGGAAGAATTTCTTTTTTTAATTTTTGACTATTTATTAAGTGTAATCTTATCTGGTTATTCTCTACAGTGATGATGAACAGAACATGCAGTACCTAATATTCTTACTTCTCCAAAATAGAGAGCATAAACACAGAAGGCCAAAAGCCCTTAATCTCACAGATAAACCTGTCTGAGTTGCAGATAAGGGCCCCTGAAGTAGTTCTGTGGTCCCAAAATACAATTCTTTTCAATCCAGAAAACGAATATCTAAATCAACTTCTATAATTGCATCACCTCCTGCAACAGGAAAAGTAGAATCTGATCCCAGCCTTCTATGTCAAACAGAAATGTTTTAATTTATTTTAGAAATAGGTTCACAAGCTTAGAGAACTGATGATATTTGAATGCAGCTACATAAAGTTATGTTTGAACAGTCTAATGTTTCCATTCCCTCTGGGTACAAGAATTACACTTTTTATAACAGAGTTTTATCCCTTTGAACCTGTTTTGTCCTTGATATGAGGTTGAAAAGTGCTATCCACCAAGGCATCTCTCCAATCGTTAAGGAAAGACCTTTTGTGATATTTTTAATTAGTTTTAACCTTCTTCACATCTCCAAGCACGGTTATGGACAGTCATTGATTTTAATTACCATACTGATAGCTTACTCCTTTGCAATCCTTACTAAAATGACCCTCTAGCATTTCTTTTGAAACAGTCTTCCATGTAAGTTTTTCTTTTACTTTTAAAACATTGCTTTGAATTTGTTTGGATTTTCTGTGCTAAAATTTTGAGCTCTGAGAAAATTTTGCATATTATCAATTTGCATAAACATAGGAGTTTTGAAGACAGACAATAACTTAATAAAAGGTTTTATCCTGACAGAGGGGTTTTTTTGGTGGAGAAGGGTGTTTTGCATGTTTATCACACAATGTGAAGCTTGTAAATTCATTACATCCATGAAAAGAAGCAGAAATCTGTTACCAACAGCAGTGTCCAATATTAATTCTCATTTGCTCAGCTTCTAGCTAATCTCACTAGGGTGTTTATTGCCTGGAAACCAAATTTGTATAAAGTAATACCTCTTATAAAGCAGTTCTCATTAAAGCAGAAAGCACCTTCTGTTCCAAAGAGAGGGAATTTTCCAGTTGACCACCAGAACTAAATCATATATTTTACCAGTTCTTCAAATATACATATTTCAGTTTCATAAATCCTCAGTCTCTGCTGATAGTTTTCCACTTGCAGATGTGCAGCATTATGGCAGCAGGACGTGTTTTAGTACCAATGTCATTCTTGCTTTTTCTCTTTCTCTCTTTCATGTGTAGAACACACAAGCACTGTAAATTCCCTACTTTATTATTTATAAAACATGTTAAAGCAAAGTCTTTCCCTGCCTTGCATTAGAGAAGAATTTGGAGACATATCAGAAAAATATTTCCCCACTTGGGATTCAGATGCACCAAAATCTATGTACTCCCTCAAGATTATGAAACAGTAGCAAAGTTAGGGGTGAAAGTCTTTCCAAAGGGAATAGAAACAATATAATGTTTTAGTGCTGCCTTTTATTTGTCTCAAAGTCAACAATTTGGAATGAAATATGGAGGAAATTTGAAACTGTCTCTTATTTTTATTTCCCCTGTAGTAGCACTACGCTAGTTCTCCCATCTGAAGTATACTCTTTATGTGTTAAGACACAATGTCTTCCTATTAGGTCCTCTGTACTACTACTACTTTGTAAATTGTAGATTGTGAAGCATCTGGCTTCCATTTCAAAACTGTAGGATATTTGTATAATCTAAAAAACTTCAGTTGTTCCCTAGCTAACAAGATATAGACATGTCTCTTTTAGTTTGTCTTTGAATTAGTGAATATTTCATTTATTTTGGAACCATTTTAATCTTAGACACCTATTTTAGGGACCCATACAATTTGGTTTTGACCTTTCTTCTTCTCTGGTAAAAATCTTTTAAGTTTTATTACTACTTTTATGTTTTAATTTTCATTTTTTCATATACAATTCAGAGAAATTTATGAAAGAACAAATGCAAAATAAACAGAGGTATGTATTTGCAAAGCCAAGGCAAATCTGTCCACAAATTAAAATTAAAGAGGGGAGAACAGTTTCTAAGGAAAATAACTAATGTAACAAACACAATGGTATCCTGAATTTTCAGAATGTGATGTGTCCTTACTAAAGCTCTATAAAGCTTCCAAATCCTACTAAAGAAAAGATTCTTGCATTTTTATTTTCCAGAAAGAGCCATAAATATTTGTATTAATTGATATATATTATAGAACTACTGCTCAATAAAAAGTAGTTGGACCGTGCTTTATAAGAACATTATTATTTCTGTCTTTAATTTGCATATAGTCATTGCAGCAAGGTGGATGTGAACTAACTCTTAAGCCAGATTTCCCTGATGTACATTTGCTCTTATTCAATAAAAATTTGTATAGCAAGAACTTTGAATACTTGGTAATGTTAGAGACATAAAAAACTGATAAACTTGTTCAATTTACATAAACCCTGATAAAGGGGATTTTGGCCATAGCTAGGGCCTGACTTGGAGAAGTATTGACAGATAAGCATTACATAGTTTCAATCTTATTTCATGGTACGTTTTCTTCACCTAATGCCACAGGTTTCATTAATATCCTAAAACCATGACACACATATACAGGCAAATTTTTCTCCTTCAGCCTTTTAGTTTCATTTTCCCTTTATAATACCATATTCACCATTAGCATTTGCTGTGACTTAAAATGCTGAACTAAGGAAGGCAGCATGATATTTGTGCCAAGTGAAAAAGTGGTTCCTGGAATGTCCTTCATAGCAATGAAATAAACAAAGCCCTTTAAAGTTCATACAAGAATTTGAACTAAACTGTAGTGAGCAAATAAATCTCTTTTATGCAAATGCAACTTTCATTAAAACATGAAGCTCTGCATAAAGCTGAACAGCTGACTCTGCATTATTTGACATTAAAAAAAAAATAAAAAAGAAAGATGGAAAGGAATAATTGAAGCCAGACACTATTATTTTTGTAGAATGAAGCATATACAACATGTAGTCTAAGCTGCAGGGATGCAGAGCATTCAACAGATGTCTGGATTTCAATCCACCAATCATTGGAGCTACTTTTCTAAGCTATTTCCCTTAGTGAAAAGTAGATTTAAAATTCTAACTCCTCTCAAAGTCACTCTACACAGTGATGACAGTAAATATTTTTAGAGCTAATTTTTAAGTGTTTATTTTCATTATGTCTATGTCTGTCTATCATGTGTGAATCTTTTTTGATGCAAAATGTAAATGTGAATCTAAAACTTCAATATTTGGTAAATCCACAATGTTTTATGCTTTCTGATCTGCCTAGCTGATTTTGGAATTACCTATTCTTATGTGTGAATATTTCCAGATACATGCCAACTGCACCAGGCATAAATGAAGTGCAAATCATGTGCAATTTAGATTAAAAGAACTCATAAATAAATTATCTGAACACTGTGATATCTCTGCATTACCCTAATAGAAGAATTCCAGAACACAGATATAGCCTCATTTGATAACTTTCTAGGTTATTAAATTCATCAGACTGTCCAATATTACAGAATTCAATGAGTTAAAGGTCAGAATTGACAAAAATGTTTAATTCTACTTCATATATATCTTAAACAATTAGTTTTTATAAAAGAGACTTTTAGCTGGTGTAAAAAACTTTGAGATACAAGCAAAGTTTCTCTGTGACTCAGATGAGAAGAGACCAGTATATCATGATGCCCAACATTCCTACATTCTCAGAAAACTGACAGAAATACTTGTAGGAAGCAATTAGTATGCCACAGGGCAAAAAAGAAATTAGTATTTCTGCAGTCCCAAAACAGTTTCTCTAGGGAATTCTCTCCAGTGTAACTTTCAGTGGATACACGAAGACTCAGTAAAGGATTATACTTGCCCCATTTTCTCCAGTTTAGAAACATTATAGAATATTTTTGCTTATAAATCAAAAAGGCTGTCAGACTATTTAAAGAGTAGGTTATGGACACTCTTTTAAATAAATAAAAATTAGAATTAACCCAGCAATGGTAAGACCCAGTGAACGGCTATTCAAGTATCAAAGACTTGATACAGACTAGGTGTGTTTGAAGCTTGTAAAGTTGAGAAGCAATTGTGCAAATAAAACCAAGGCTAAGCCATTGACATTTGCTGGTCTGTATACTTCATCAAGATTTATTTTTATTTCTGTGTCTGTACTGTGATAAACAGTCTCAAGAACATTTAAATTACAGTCCAGTTAGACAAATGAGTTATTAAAGAGTCTTGAACTGTTCCCAGATTGTTCTCCTATCTCATCTAAATTTACTTGACCTAAGAATAAAATTATGTTAAAGCAAAGAATTGTGTTTTTCAGCCAGCAAAGACCTAAGAGGTATGTGTGTAACTTAAATGACTTAAAAGTAA
The DNA here is from genome assembly GCA_035583135.1 of Lophotriccus pileatus. Taxonomy (NCBI): domain Eukaryota; kingdom Metazoa; phylum Chordata; class Aves; order Passeriformes; family Tyrannidae; genus Lophotriccus; species Lophotriccus pileatus. Next base: position 60,662,501 of record JAWWES010000001.1, read on the forward strand.
TTAATCCTCAAATGTAGTGATTAGAATCTAATCTTCCTGTTAATCAGAACACCGAACAATAAGAATAAATAATTTGTTTTTCATATGAGTATTTACAATAATTATCTCTATAGATGCAATAATTATATCTATAGATTTACTTGCCCTTTCATCACATCCTTATTTATTTTTAGAACACAGTTAATAGATACAATACTAATTATGATAAGGCAATCAGGACAGTAGTTTAATGTGGCAGTTAGATCTGCAGTATATGAGAAACTATTGTTTAAACATGTTCCAAGATGGCTTTTGTAACTCTTTTTGCTAACTCACCTTCTTCTTCCCAGGACCCCCCACAGCAACTGTTATCTATGTCTCAGGAATGTCCTGAGAAGATATCAGGAAGCTTCCTATTGGTTTTTAACCCCTTCTTGCTACTGGTGTTCCTGTTACCCCTGAGACTTCTAATTGTTACTCTGTGAATCCCACTGGAACCTATATATGTAACCACCCCAACAATAAACGCTCTCTCTCTTGCCTCCTCCCTGCACGCCCATGGTGGAGCCCATGGGACTGCGTGGTTGGGGGATGGGGGAGCACCTCTCCCCTCCAGAGTCCGGGGCTAACCCCTGGCACTGGAGTTCCCCCTCCCTATCCAATTCAACCGTTGCAGTTTAAGATATCAAAACACAGATATACTTCTACTCTACAAACAGTTCTACAATTCAGAACATTCCCTTTGCTATATGTTGTTGTAGAAGGGATCTCGTGCAATTACAATTACCTCTTCACTGCATCTGCTGTGAACAAGTCAGTCAGTTCACGGGTCATCAAATATTTCTGAATGTTTCATTCCTTCAGTCCTTCTTCTCACTACATTCTGTTGCTCTGCCATGTCTCAAATCTACATGAAAACTATAATAAAATCAAAAGGAAAGTAATATATTCTTTCTCCTAGCGTAATAAATCCTACCATAAAAATTATATTTTTACAGTAAAATCTATGACCATAAGCAATTCCACAAACAAACAGAAATTGGTCTTTGTCCTTGAGAGGAGTGCAATTCAAATAAAAAGGATTGAGCATGGATGCTAAATGATAAACAGTGTCAGCAAGTTTAAAGCATATTGATAAAAAAATATTTAGAGCAGTGTTTTACCATAAATGAACCTCAGCTTAGGCGTTCAGAAAATCACAGCTAGAAATACAAGCTTAATTGAAATGTATATACATAATTTGAGCTAAACAAATGTAAGATGCAGGGGTGCTATTGGTTTACATATGTGATGTTAAATATAATATTTTTAATGTCAAAATTTATCTGTAAAAGTTGAATAAATCAAAACAGTCACACTATGCAAAATGCAGAATCATTGGTACCTACAATGCAAGCCAAGTTCCTTGCAGATGGTAGCTACTGCACTGATTTCAATTGTTGCATTGACCTAAAACTGAAGAATGTGGGCAACATTTAACATTTGGTGAAGAAACTCAGTTACATTAATTAGCTCACAGTTTGTCACTGGGTAAAGATGTTAAAAAGTTAGGATTCACTAATGGAAATCAAATTTGTTTTCATTGCAAGAGTTCAAAAAACCCAGCAAATTAATGAAAAATTGCAAATCTGCTTAAGCTTTAGGTAGTGGAACACTGTACAAAGACTTGAGTTGTTTTAGACACATACTGAATAGTTGTCCTTTCTTGTTCAAGTATGAAATATTTATGTGGAGTAGAAATTTTCTCCTCCTCAGTGTATTGCATCATTTAAATGAAAATTATAGTATAACGTAGCCCTAGATGCTTAGCAATAGTGAGGACGTTTTATTAAAGCCACACAAAGGGATGACTCAGAAAGTACAGCCTGCTGCACAGAAAGTTATTCAATAAATAGCCACTATCTTAATGACAAAAAATTATAATTGCTCTACTGAAGAAATTATAATTTATTATATGCAACAAAATTCATTTTTCATTAAAGTACTAATTAATTGGTTGCTTTGACTATATTTCATTTCTTATAATCTGTTCAGAGGGATCTGGACAGGCTGGACTGATGGCCCAAGGCCAGTGGTAAGCGATTCAATGAGGCGAAGTGCTGAGTCCTGCACTTGGATCATGACTCCCCCAAGCAGCTCAACAGTCTTGGAGCAGAGTGGTTGAAAAGCTGCCCAGCAGAAAAGGACCTGGAAGTGCTGGTCAACACCCAGCTGAACATGAGCCACAGGTGTGCCCAGGTGGCCAAAAAGGCCAATGACATTCTGGCCTGTATCAAAAACAGTGTGGCCAGCAGGACCAGGGCTGTGACTATCTCCCTGTATGCGGCACTGGTGAGGCCACACCTCGAGTATTGTGTCCAGTTCTGAGTCCCTCAATTCGAGAAGGACAGTGAGATGCTGGAGCATGTCCAGAGAAGGGCAGCAAAGCTGATGAAGTATCTAGAGAGCTAGGCATATGAGAAGTAGCTGAGGAGCTATGGTTGTCCATTCTGGAGAAAAGAAGGTTCAGAAGATACCTTACTGCTCTCTACAACTACTTGAAAGGGGGTTGTAGCAGGTGGGGTCGACCTCTTCTCCGAGCCAACTGGTGACAGGACAAGAGGATATAGACTCAAGATGCACCAGGGTAGTTTCAAGTTAGATTTCAGAAAGGATTTTTTCACTGAAAGGGTGGTCAGGCATTGGAACAGGCTGTCCAGGGAGGGGGTGGAATCAACATCCCAGGAAGTGTTCAAGAAACAACTGCACATGGCACTTAGTGCTATGGTTTAGTTGACAGACATGGTTGTGATTGGTCAGAGGTTGGACCTGATGATCTTAGAGGTCTTTTGCAACCTTAATGATTCTATGATTCTAAAATTATCAAAAATTTATAAAAAATAGAGGACTTTGGTTATTTTGATAAATCTACCCAGCAGCTCAAGCATATTTTGATGGCCAACAGAAAACTGCCTGCGCAGGTGTCTTTTCTCCTATAGCTGCATTGTGTAGCTATTATTTTTCCTCTTTCTGATTAATTTTGAAGCTGAAAGTAGTAAAAGCAATTGTTAAAGTCTTTCTCCAGCAAAATTTAGAATCACTCCCAAAGATTTCTTGAGCTGGATGCTCATGTTCAAGTCAGCTATTCCCTCTTCCTGTGTTTTGGTGCTACTCTGATGAGGTGTTTAGAAGCCAAGTAAGATTTTCTATGGATGACATTAAACAATCATTATTTAAACAATAACTTTGCGTTATATCAGAATTATTTTTTACTGAAGTTAAGAGATTCCAACTGGCACCTGAACTGAAGCTGTACAAGAAGTGTCTGCAAACACAATTAATGGCAGTCACTGCTTTCTTAAAAGCATTTTCAATCACTACCATGCATTGCAGTAGTTTCATGTGTATATATAGATACAGATATGAAATCAGTGGTAAAAAGTAAGGTTATGTTTATAATTAAAATAAAGAACATCTGGGCAGGCATAGTCTTGGTTTTAAGCTGAGGAACTGAAGCAAGAAATGTTGTTCATAGACAGTACTGTTCACACTAGGTAAATTCAATCAGATCCTAAGAAGGATTTCTTTGTAGTTAACTCTAAAAACAACAAAGAAATATCCACATAAAATAATTCTAATACTGTTAAAATACACATCAGTATACTTCCATATAACTCAGCTGCAAACTGAAATGTGCAGGTATCCCTAGAAATACCAAAGCAATAGAAAGAATTAAAAAAAAGTTTATTTAGAAGGCCAGAACACAAAAACTTAACAGCAAGGTTTGCACACTGGGCCTCAGGGAGGAAAAAGGCGAGTTCCTGACTCTCAGGGCCCCTTTTATCATCTCTGTTTCTCCCCCACCTTCCCAAGGCCTCCCATGCCTGTTAGGGCTATCTCTCTCCTCTCACTTATTAGAGAGGCTGAGAACTTCTCTTGCTATGCAGGGCAGAGGGGGGAAAGAAGAAAGCTTTGAAACTGCCTTTGAGAAAGAGTTATCACTTAGGCAAAAAGCCTTCCCAGCGAAAACCGAGTCCCTGAGTTTCCGTTACAAATTCTTCAGAGATTGTATCTATCCCTATATCAACATAAAAGCAGTAACCTTGAAAAATACTTAAATATAGAAGACTACACAGATCCAGAAAAATATGTGAATAACCATGCCTTTATTTATTTTCCTAACACTTCCAGCCTTCAGTTTGGCTGGGCACACAGACAGGACAAGACTGCTGTTGATGAGATTTGTTTGTTGTCATGTATAACTAACAGGGCTACATGTCATCTAATATTAAACAGGGGCCCATAAATGGTTTTGTTAAAGGGTTGTTGTTTGTTTTAAAGATATTTCCTTTCCTGGGTTTTTGTTCTTTACTACACATGGCATTTTCTAAATTATGCACATTTTGTACTGAATTAGAAATTTTTTAATGTATATATTTAAGTTTATTATTTCAAAATCCATGGCGAGGAAATATACATGCAAAAGTTATGAAATTTGGTAGGAAAATATTTACCATAGATCATGTAAATTAGAGCTTAATATTTTTTCACATTTCTATACATTAAAATCAAATGCAATATCATGTACTCTTTTTTTTTTTTAAGTAATGAGGGAGAAAAAAGTCAATGTTTACTGTCATCCTCACCCTCCATTTCATTAATATCAAATTATGCCTTTAAATTGCAGAAAATCTAGGTACCCAGATCTTCAGAGGAATACAGAAACCAAATGCCAACATTAAGGTCTTCTCATGGTAGTTTTCCTCACATTGTACTTGAATGTAAAGGCATCTCAAAGTCTTCACAGCAGGCTCTAAATGTCTGTAACTGAGGAGATACAGAATAGCCTGCATTCTGATAATTCCATGAGCTAAAATGATTAATTTGGAGTTAAATTGAGCAGGATTTGCAATCTGAGCATTTCTAATCCCAGCTGCCAAGAAAAAACACCGAATTCCCTGCAAATGTAGTCTGTAATGATGACAATGCTTCTGTCAGTCTCTTTTTTTCAATACCTTCCCCTACTTTTATTCAATACTTGGAGAACTTGACTTGGCTAGAGATTTGTCTTTTTTTGGTAGCAATTATCTATCTGTCTTTCTTCTAAGCTGTTTGTCATTTCATACAGTATTTATTAAGCCAGAGAGACAGAAGGTGAAAATGATTCCTCAGGTTAGTGATGAGAGCAATTATTAGAAAGGATGGGCACGATTCACATTCCTGTCGCAATAAATGTATGCTGAAACCCTATAGATCCTGCATACCTATCTGCAAGGACAAAATATGACTTCAACTTCCTTTCTGTGCAATGCAGGGATGTACTCTAATCTTATTTGCACGCATTTAAAGCCATGTTGCTAAAGTAGTTTAGCTTGTACTTTTCCAGTGCAAGAACATGTAAACAGAGTGTCATACCACATTACTTCACTACTGCTCCCTTTTGCCCCAAGCCGTAAGGTCACTATATACGCAAATTCATTTAAGTGTTTTGCAGAGAACATACTTGGAGAAACTTTGATTAGAAATTCAACCCAACTTTGTATACAGCAATTAATAAAGGACAGCTAGATATTAATTAGCTTCCTAGGTCTTATATCGAAGAAGGCAATAGCTGTTTTCTATTTGTCCCACAATATGGTGTTGCCTCTTTAATGAGCTGATCAGATTACTGAAATGCCAATGTATGTAAACTCAGAAAGCTATAAAAATAACTGATACTGAGTTGGAAATTAAGCAGCTGAATGGAGGGAAAAAAAAAAGTGAAATAACAAACAATATTTTGGCACAAACCCCTTGAAGCATGCCCCTTTCTTTTCTCAAATTGTCTTCGTTCGCAAATGTCTTAACACTCAATGGAGCCAAAATGGACACAAGGCAGATTAAGAAAAAAATACTTCAGTAAAAATACTTGAAGTATTATTTGATCTTTCAGTATTTTATTTTATTGCTCCTCTCCTATATAAACTAAAAAAAGACTGTTCTCCTCAAGCCCAAAGATTATTTGCATACTTTTCATAGTCCAATTTAAAAATAAAAATGAAACAAAATAAAAAATTAAAAAAAAAAGACCCAAACAATTCAAAACAAGAAATAAACGGAGAATAGTATCTTAATTTGTCTTTTCTTTAAATGTTTTAGTTAAGGATAACTTCTTACTTCTAGGTGTTTTTATCAAGCATGCATTTTTAACTTACTTTATAATTTCTGTCAAGTATTGAAAGTTTAAAGTTAGTGTGTCAGCAAAATATAGAATTAGTTTCCAAATGTGTCACCTGAATTTTAAATTCTTTGAAACAGTTCCTCACTTGATGTAAACCAACACAGTTCCTTGTATGAGTTCTTTGCAAATTAGCCCACTGATAATGACAAAAAAAAAAAAAAAAAAAAGAAGACTAAAAAAGATTGGTTTCCTTCTGGGATGACTGGATATTTCTGTGTCTATCTGAATATCAAGCTTATAGGAATGTTGTGAAATAGTTGTAGACATTAAAAAAGGTTACTCAACAACGACTTTTACTAAGCTGACAGGTTTTAACGCTGACATTATTTTCAACAGAGACAAAATAATCTGCAAAACATTGATCATATTTGTCAAATTACATCTTTAATTAATGATTGACATTAGAAGGATTGGCAGGTATTTGCTTTAATATTCAGCAAAGTTATATTAATGGTATTTGTTATGAACTTCTCGAGTCTCTTACATTTATCTTTGGGGAAAAACAATGAGGCATATAAGTGTTGTTAATTTAATCCATGTACCATCATTGTATTTGTTATGAGTCCTGTGTCTACTCAAGTAATCAGACAATAATAAAGACAAATAAGCATCTGACAGAGCTCAGCAGATACTATTCTAAATGACTGAGTCAGACTGAAATTTGTCATATTTTCTAATATTTAACAATGAAAGTAATTCAAGGACAATTGCATTCTGCACAAGTTCTTCAACATTTCAATAGCTTAAAACCAGAAGAACAGTTTTTAATTGTTTATGTGATATATCATTTGATTGTCTCCTTCACTCTGTACCAAAAAAAAGAACATATTAAATTAATAATAAGCTCAGGCACAGCTACAAAGTGACTGCTACAGGATAAGATTGATTTATATCTAAGGTGATGGCGCCTGGACTCCAGATAACTAAATAGGGAATATAAATTTCCTGCAGTATCTCAGATCATGATCACAAAGTTTGGTATTCCAAATTTCTGTGGAAACAACAGACTTTGATATATGGTACTATAGTATACACTTGTGTGAATTAACTTTGAAAGTATAAGAGTAGATAGGAGTTGAATGACTTTCCAGGGTATATTCTTTAGCTCTGTCACACATTTATATGGAGCAGCAGGCACTGAGTTTCTACACGAAAGTAATAATGAAAAGTAATGCGGACAGAAATAGCTTGCCTCTAGCAAGACTAATGGCAAGGTCAGATTACATCAATTAAATGAGAAAGCCTTCAAGATAAAGTTCATTCCACACATTATGAGCTCTTTCCCTCCTTCCAAACAGGTGCCTAGTTTTACAAGCATAAGGCTTCTTAGCTGTAAATTCATAGAACTACGCCACAAAACAACTGTGAAAAAAGGCTTCTAAAAGAATAAACAAGAATACTAGACAATGTAAACTAAAAACCAAAACAAAACCCAGCAACTGAAAAAAATACAGAAAATATCTTCTTTTAAATATCTGAAATATAGCATGACTGCTGACAATATGTCCTTAACTGCTAGAAACTTAAAAAAACCTTAGCATTACTATTCCTTTTGTATTTTGTTGAATATTCTAAATAATGGTTAGAAACAATATTCAATAAGTAAAAATACATGAAACCAGCAAACAGATTCACGTTTTCTCTTTTGAAGTAATATTACTTTCCGTTGTCTGTGAGAAAACTCTCTTCTTGCTGAATTTTGATCCTCACAGCTGATTACAGATATCATTACACATCCCTCCCAGGCAAGAACCTTACATTTCAAGTCTCTTCTTGTTCAGTTTATGTTCTAGTCTTAGTTTTCCTCCTTCTTAAGTACAAAATTAGAGGTAAATGAACCGCTGTCTCACTAAACTCTAATGAGCAATTTGAACCAAAGCCAGTTTCAATTAATCCTGAACTCAGTTTCCTTAGAAGTGTGGTACAAGGTAAAATTTCCCCCTTAGTACTTCTCCCTTTAAGCTGCTGCTTTATGGCTGGTATTTGACTACGGATGAAAAAACAGCCCTCAAAATTTTGCAGAGCTAGATAAGACCATGATAACAGAAATTAGGTTTTGAAAAAACCTCTGTGCAATACTTTCACTTGGAAAAAATTTTGCTTTTTGGAACTCTTCAGAGAGTTAAAAAAGGCACTTTGAGGTTACTCAAAACAGAAAAAAGAAAGGACTAAAACCATTAACATATCTTTAGTCCAAAGTGCTTTGTTTAAACGTTTCATATTTTTTATTTATCATCTCAAAATGGAAATAACAAATAGCTTAATAATTTAAATAATAGCAATAAAACAACAGCAAGAATAACAATAAAAACCCCATAACTAAACCCTAGCAACAAAACAATAATAATAATAATAATAATAATAATAATAATAATAATAATAATAATAATAATAATTGACATGAAGAGTGCCAGAACTCTCTCAAATATAATGAATCTTAGGAAAAAAATAACATTATTTTGAGAGGGAATTTCAAAATTGCAGAAGGAATAAGAGTAATATTGAAGCTTAATAATAACTATGACCTTAGAGGTCAAGCAAAATGCAGAATATTTGCAAAAAATGACAGCCATCCAAAAGAACTAAAATTCTCACCCACCTCCTTTATCCCCTGTTAATAATCTTGAATAGAATGCCATAGGGAAAATCAAAACCCCTTGATGGACAGGTTTAAAACACAGAGAGAAATAAAACTTATCAAAAGATGACCAAAAATTACACAGAAAATGAAGTGTGGATGAAACTAATTTTTTTGATATGACAAAAATGAGGCTTGTTGCAGAACTGCACAGGAGCTCTATTTACAGTATTAATGGAGAGGAAAATACAAAGAAAATTCCAGATAGGTTACTCTCTAGATATCTTGATGCAATGATGCACTTATGTATTAAAAATACAATGTTTACAAAACATTAAATATTCTTTTTCTACTGCATTTGATAAGACACAAACAATTTGTGGGATGATGTTCAGTTGTATTTTTTACTAACTTCGATTGGGAGACATTTTTCACCACAGTATTTTGAATAAATCTCTGTTTTAATTAAAGGACAACAAGAGAACTCTGAATTTCAGAACTGCAAAAAAAGAGAAGGCTTTTGTTTAGATGATTAAATGGTATCGCTACATTACTGAGAAACAAATTCAAATTAATTGTAAGAGAAATCAAATCCAAAATTTTATATGCTTTGTCTAAATGGGGAAATTTCAGAAAGTGTGTTCCCTTTTTCATGGTACAGTTCATGAGAATGGGGTAAGATTCAGTTCAGCTTAGTTAATGTGTGACAAATTCTGTTTAGACAAATAGTGAACTCTCTGGTCTTGATTAGAGAAGTCACTGTACAGAAACAAGCTTTCAGATTTGTTTTTATGACTTGTATTTTTTCATTTCACAGTTAATTATTTTGATTATTTATTAGTTTGTTGCCTCGGGATATAAAAGAGAACGATGAGTATCAGAAGGAAGTTATCTATATTTGCAGACAGAATGAGGATAAATACACACACCACTTGCATGTAAATGAGTTATGTAAAGTCAGGAGATATCTTTATCTAAGAATGTATACAACTTACGTATCTTTAAATGAAAAATAATACCATAAACTGGCAAAATACTGAATTGCATATGAGCCTGGTTAGGGATTTCTGGCAACTTTTTGTTAGAAATCCTGAGCTATAAACCTATACAGAGCCTAGATAGAACCCAAAGAAACCTGATTCCTTATGCACGTGGTGGTGTTAGACTGCTAGTTTTCTTTGTATTTCTTTTAGTTTTACTTTTTAAGTGACAAAACTGTATGTAAATGGTATGCTATCATAGTCAAGCAGTAAAGTGGAAGGTTTAGAGTAAGGTCTTGGCTGTAGATTTTCTCAAGCTGAGGAAAAATATGTGTGCATGTGCGTGCATGTGTGTGTGTATACTAGAGATATGTGCACTTGAGCCAGTGTGTCTTGAATCTAGGAACATTTGCTATAACTTGAAGTGGAGCAACTGAATAACTGCCAAAACAGGCAACAATTAGTCATGCTTATTAGCTGTGATCTGATTCAAATCATTTAGGTGAAAACAGTAATTTGAATTTAGATTTTTTATTTTCCTTGAGTAGGGGAACTTGGCTATTTCAAGAATCCTTGTCTCTCATTTCTCACTCTTTATTATTTTTCTTTGTTTAAAACCTTGGATGAAGAAAAAATTGAATTACTGACCTGCATAATTGAAATCTCAAAAAGCTTTATGGGCCAGTAAAATAATTTTGCATGCAGCTTTGCTTTTCCCTTGTGATAAAAATAAGTGGAACTGAAGGTCTTGTCTGCCTTTCAAAATAGAATGTAAATTATACTAATAGTTTTTCATCCAAACAGCTAAGCATTTCAAACACAATGGAAATTCTGTCTATGTAAAAAAAGCCATAACTACTGTAGCACTCTATAATAAATATTTAATTCTTTGTTTCACCTCAAGAATTTTTAGAGAGAAAAACTAATTTCCACAGGTATGCATATGACTATACTCCAGTTTAAGCTATAAAAGAAAATAAAAATCTTTGTACTATTATATTTAAATGTTGTTTTGACACATAGTTGTGATGATACATTTATAATTTATACAGAAACACTTAAAAGTCTGGCAGGGAAAGGGAGATTTAGGGCACATTCAATGTTCAGAACAGAAGAGATAAGAATGATGAATTACCAGTGATAAAGAGTAAAGACTATCAAGGTACAATTTTCTTCAAACATTCATTATTTTTACTGTATACATTGAATTATTGAGTCTTCTGTAACAGGACTATATTAATTTTCTTTAGGAAATCCTCAATGAATTCAGAAGAGAATAAATTCTAGGTTTTCAGTCAATTTCCTTATTGTCTTTGATGCATAGCAGCCAGGAATTAATTCTGTAATAGTGCATAACTTGGAAAGGAATATGAATCGAACTATCTAAATTAAATAAAAATTATATTTCTTTTAAAAGGACTCATAAAACACAAAACTTGTGATAACATATTAAAAAAAGGTAAAAAAACGCTGCACAAGAGCAGCCAAAAGAGAGGAGTGAGAATATGTGAGAAACAACTACTGCCAATGAAGGAGAGGAAGGAGGTGCTTTGGGTGCCAGAGCACAGATTCCCCTACAGGCTCTGGAGAAAGACTGTAATGAAGCTGCTTGTACACCTGCAGCCCATGAAGGTCCCCAGGGGAGTAGATATCCACCCTGCAGGCCATGCAGGACCCCAGGCCAGAGCAGATAGGTGTGCCCTGAAGGAAGCTGCAGTTCATGGAGAGCCCATGTGGAAGCAGGATCCTGGCAAGACCTATGGTCTATGGAATGAGAAGGATAAGCTGAAGCATGACTACTAATTAGACATGTGACGCTGTAGTGAGCCCATGCTAGAGCAGTCTGTTCCTGAAGGACTGCACCCTGTGAAAAGGATCCACCCTGGAGTTTGTGAAGGACTATCCCATGGCAGGGACTCCATGCTGGAGCAGGAGTACAGCCTGATGAAAAAGAAGAGGCAGTCACAAAGTTTTATGAATGGACCACAACCCCTATTTCCCATCCACTGCAGGCGGTAGGAGTTAGAAGAATTGGGGATCAAGCTGAGCCTGAGAAGAAGGATAGTAGGGGACTGGGGAGCTGATTTTGTTTCTCACTATTTTAGTCAATTTTTAATTGGCAATAACTTAATAAATCTTTCACTGGTTGATTCTGTATTGCCTATGCCTGTAGCTGGTAAGAGATCTCCGTGTCTTTATCTCAAACATAAGAGCTACTTCACTGTATTTCCTTCCCCTGTCCTGCTGGGGAGAGAAAGTGAGAGCATCTTGGTGGAGACTTTGCTGCCAGCCAAGGTTAACCCATCACACCATGTTGCAGTGAAAAACAGAAAATACCAACAGTTCTCTTCAGTCTAACATGGGAGAAAAGTCCTCCCAAGTCTCATACCTAGAAGCTTGTTAATATTCTGAAGACTGAACACTGAAAACTTTGTATCTGTGTACAGTTTCTATTATTCTCACTTGATCTTAAAATATTTTTAATTGTTTGCAAAAACAACATGTGAATTTTAATTGAGACATCTATTACACATTCAGCACAAGTCTTTTTTCACTCTAGTTTTATGGATTTAAGTCACAACTTAATGATTTTTCCAATAATGTTGTTTTCCATTCTGAAGTTTTTCCTCAGAGCCATTTTGCACTGTTGAATAAGTCCTACCTAACCTCAGTGATTTATTGGCTCTCAGTTGCCCCAGCCACCTTATCACTTGTGCTGTGCTGACCCTGTAGTAATCCAAGATAGGAAGTACATGGCCAATAATAGATGTCATCATTTAATGTCTTTTTTGCATTAGGCATTCTCCTTTTACTTCTGTCTTTTAAATGATTCCTCAACATTTTAATTTATCCTAAAATTTTCTCCTGTTGGCCTCAAGATTTTTGATTTGCAATTATTAAATTCCACATGTATTTATTATATTATTTGTTATTTACTCAGTACATATGTCTCTGTTGATCTCATGACAATATATAGAATGCTTTAGCATGTTATGAAGATTGTATTGACATACGTCTGTAGCTCCAATATTGACAAGTGGTAAAACTATAATTGATTTTTTATATTATCAAAAAGATGTCAAAAATTTGTATCAATTCTTAATATTATTTTCTGTTACTTGCTAAATAACTTAAAAAGGGAAACCAGCAATCCTCTCTTTGAAAAATCACCAATATAAAAGCCATTTGGAGAGCTTCATAAAAAAAACCCCAAACATTAAATGGGTCATAGGAACCTCATGTAGTTCAGCAAAAGGAAATGCAAATTCCTGCATCTTTCCTATGAGGAAAGGCTGACAGAGATGGGATTCTTTAGCCTGGAGAAGAGTCATGGGAATTTCATCCATACCTGACAAAAGAGTCTAAAGAGGATCAAGAGAGGCTCTTTCCAGTGGTCCCCATTGGTAGGACAGGAACTAATGGACACAGACTGGAACATAGGAGGCTCCATCTGAACATAAGAAAACACTTTATGACTGTTGAGAGTGAAAAAAGAGGTAGTGGAGTTTCCATGCTTGGAGACAGATACTCAAAAGTTGTCTGGGTGTGGCCTGAGCAGCTCTTTGTGACCCTGCTTGAACCAGGGGGTTGGACCAGATGACCTCCAGAGGCTCTTTCTAGCCTCAGCGATTCTGTGATTATATTTTGGGCTGTGAAACAAGTGACATCTTCTCCTATGGAACACATAGAGATATTTTGCCTAGTACAAAGATGCCCGATACTAGGCCCATCATTACAACACTTTATATTACGTATCTTTAACTTTTCTGTACTGTCTGCAGTAAAAATGGCAACTGAAGGATCATATCTTTTGCAAGATGCTTAAAACAAGCAGGATCACAGTATAGGACTTTAAAGGTATTAGATGTCAGAAGAGGTCTGTAAGAAATAAATAAGTAAGCAAAATAAGGATGTCAAAATCAAGTAAAGTATAAAATATGTATTTTCTTTTAAATACAAGTTATATATATATAATTTATGTATACACATAAGTTACAGGGTTTTTAAAAATATAATTGAAAACACCTGAATTTAAATTCTTAAATATATTTAAATCCTGAAGTTAGACTTTTAAATACCCTGCTTGTGCATGTATGTTTAAGTACTGTCTTCAAACACATATTGTAGAAACATCTGTAAATAGTGTAAGGTGCTGTAGTAAACAAGCAGAGAGCATATCAACTATATTTGTAGACAACTTTTTTTTTTCTTTTTTTAAATCTTGAATACTGAATTTAGTGTCTGAGTATGAAAAATATATCCATTTCTGGAAAATTGAATTGCTTTTAATTGTCATAAATTTTGAGCACATAGTTGAGTCTTACATCTCCATTGATTATAACTGTAAATTAGATGCTTCAAATTCAGTTCAGTTACGGACACCAAGGTCTCGAGTACCATTTGGAGAGATTTAAAGTTTGTGAAACATTGCCTCTGGGCTGATAAATATGACTCATTACTTGTACCCAGTGCCATATCACGTGGCAGAATTTCCCACCTGGGCTTCTATTCCTACCACAAAATTAAAAAACTGATTCTCTCAGTGTCACATCTGAACCAGAAAACATTTTTGCAGCCATGTAAATACATTTTCATGCTACCTCACATAAATTACTGTCAATTTTGTCAGTATTACTTCTACTTACTGAACATATGTTTAAACTGCCTGTACATGTAACCTAAAGTGACTTTTTTACTTCATGAAAAATTACATATTCTGTGTTGCCATTTCATAGGATGAAATGAATTCTGGAATGCATGCTTGATGAGTTCACTGCAGTACTGTAATAAGATCTATCTGGATTATTTTTTTTTTGCCTGTAGGAACTCTAATTAAAATGAATGAAAGCAGACATTTGCAATTACCATTACAGAATAAGGGGTTCAGTTTCAGATCTAACTAGCAACTGGTGCTTACTTTTCCCCAGCTAAGTTTTCCTGTTGATAATAACTGCAGGATAGTTCTTTGAAGAGGAAAGGTATAAATTACCAAATGTGTTGCAAGTTGATAGAAGTAATTTTTATGTGAATGGAAATAAAGAGATTTACTTCATATATAGTCTGGCAAAAAAGGACTACAAGGAAACTCTGAACTTGTCAATACCCAAAAATGTATTAATTCTTTTCATAAAGTTAATTCATTTCAGTACCATAAATTAGTGATTTCCCTCCTAAGAAATTTCAAAAATATTGTTTTAAATAAACTGAGATTCTTAGAATTCTCACCAGTTATCATGGTGATTGGTCTCATAATAACTCTCAAGGACCATTCCCTTTCAGCTGAGATCTTGCTTTTTTGAACAGACCATATGTCAGTCATCGAGAAAAATATTCTCTCAGAGGCACAAGGGTGCCTCTGAAAGTGCCAGAATAAATTGAATGAGAAGGCTGAAATTCAAAGAATTGGTCTTATGTGTTAAAAAATTATGGAAAATCTTTACCAACTGTCATAGACTGATCCCTTTCCCTTTCAAGGCCCTCACTGACAGAAAAGTAGTGTGTGGATAAACAAAAGAGTATTCTTCAAACATCATTTAGTTGGCAGTTCATTCTTCCCACATTCTATAATATCAAAAAACTCCATATTGATTTAAGCTCCACTGCTTCAGTTGCTGAGAATGGTTAGATTCAAAGACATGTTAGATTTCAAGACAGAAAGCCTTTATCTTACAATCAAAGCTCTTCCTACAACAGTTTGAGACATCAAGTATCTAAAATAGTTTCAGTGATCAAATTGGTTGGCTTGACAAGAAACATTTTCTTCATTGAGCATGTCCCAGTTTTCTGAACACTTCTGCAAACTTAGTTTAAATTATTTGGGTTTTTAAATTTTTTTTTTCTTCATAAAAACCCTGGACTCCTTGTGTAAATGTCTTTGAGAATTATTTTTTGCATTTACAAAATTGGTCATAATTAGACATGATTTCTTTTGGCTGTTATGAAAGCTAAGCAGTAAATTTCTAGGCAATAAAGATAACTTTAGATGGTGAGAAGTACTTGAGGAGAGGACTTCGTAGGAGAGAAGCAGTCCTAAATTATTCAATATCCATCTAGATATTTTCAGTCATTATTTCATCATACTACTTGAATAGCTTTTCAGACATAAATATGATTAATTTTTCTTCATGGTATTTTAACAAAATAAGGGAGTGCTGTTTTCTGAATTATGCAAACAGAGAATTAAAATACAAAGTAACCAAATCTTAGTGCAAGAAGAGTCCTGATAACTAAAATGGGTATGGAGTGTGTAAATTTTAGCTAGACTGCAATTACAAACCTGAAATCAAATGCTTAGTTGTTACTGGATCTCAGAAACATTAAAAATATATAGGTAGAATACAATAGAATAGAATAGAATAGAATAGAATAGAATAGAATAGAATAGAATAGAACAGTTTTCAGTTGAAAGATACAGTCTAATCCAACTGCTTGACCAACTTGGGCATGACAGAAAGTTAAAGTATGTTGTTAAGGACATCTTAAACACTGACAGACTTGGGACATCAACCACCTCTCTAGGAAGCCTGTTCCAGTGTTTGACCACCTTCTCAGAAAAATAATGCTTCCCAATGTCCTATCTGAATCTATCTCGATGTAGCTTTGAATCATTCCCATATGTTCTGTCACTGGATACTGGGGAGAAGAGATCAGCACCTCCCTCTACATTTCCTCCCCTAAGGAAGCTGTAGAGACCAATGAGGTTGCCCTTTTTCTCCAAACTAGACAAATCCAAAGTCTTTATCATGCCTTCTAGGAGATGGATAACCTTTGTAAAATAAAGTAGATTTATAAATTTTCTATTTCATGCAGCTACACCACATCTAAAGCTGATAAGCTGCTGGATGTTAAGTAAAGAATTGTAAGACTTCATGAAATGTACTTTAAGCATTTTTTTTTAGATATTTCTGGAGAATATGTAGCCATATTGCCCTGTAATACAATACTGCCATTGCTCATAACAGATGACGGGTTTTGTGCTGAGTTTGCAAGTCATTTGGACTTGAAACTGGCCTGCTCTGTTTGGGCTGGTTTTGACCTGAGTGCTGAATAGTTCTATTTGAATTATCTCTAACTGCGGGTTTTCTCATTGACCAGATATCTGTGACTAACTTATTTTACTTTTGTTAATCTTTGTATTGTAACAACATATTTTGCAACTGTACTCAGTGTAGGACTCCAGATGTTAATGACTTACCATAACACCCAACTATCATCACCAGAATGAAACTACAAACCTTAGGACTGCTGAAGCAGAGGATAAGAGAGTATAACATTAGGCAAAGGGTAGAAACTAAGTGTTCTTCCTGATCACAGTATTTTCTCTTCCAGGGTAACTGTTGGCAATAAACTGGCTGGGCATTGGTCTGCTCATGGGAGGTGGTCAGCAACTGCATCTCTGCATCTACTCCAGCCCCCCTGCCATGAACAGGGGCATCTTCCACCAGACCAGGTTGCTCAAAAACCTGCTCTCGTGGATCTTGAACACTTCCAGTGATAAGGCATCCATAACTACTCTGGGGAATTGTCCTACTTACAGGGATAGGAGGCAGACTTTAGCACTACATAGGTGTGAGCAAACTACATATTCTACAACCTCTTTGTTATCTTTGGTGGACTGTCTCTTTAAGGCAGCAGACAGAAGGGTAAGCAGGCCCATCTGTAGTTTCCCTGGCTGAGGAGAGATAGCTGCAGACTGGGAATGCTGCCACTTGCTACCACCACCACTGCTTGCCACTGACACTTTGTAGTTCCAACCAAGCCATGTGGGAATGAGCCCCAGCCAAGCTGAGCAAAGAAGCACCTGTGCCAGAGGTGCTGGGGGGCAGTTAAGGGATCACCAGGGAAAACCCTCTGCCATTTTGCCCCTTTATTCCCACAGTGGCCATGTGTTCCCATGTGGAGCATGGGAACAGCCACCACGTTTGTTTTTGTCCTAGAAGCAGGGGCCAGGCAACATTTTTCATTTGTTGATTAAGCAATATTCTCAATATTGTTGTGTAATTTCTGGGGTTTTATCTCAGTAAAGTTGTGACTCCAATGGATAACCTCTTGCAGTCTTGTTTTCTTTGTTTCCCCCCTCTACTATTGCAAAAGAGTGGCTTGAGCAAACTTAACTTTTCCTCCCTGAGTTTTAAAACCAGCACATTATTTGGTACCCGACGTAGGGCTTGACAGAGAAGTTAGTCACAATTTTGATCAAGACACTTTTGTATTGTGATACAGAACTCCCTTGCCACCACATTGCTTGGTCTATTCATGTGGGTGTGGCACATAGCCATGTATATATTCCCATATGTGCTCCTCATGATAATATTTGTCAATAATCAATGATCAAAGAGGGATCAGGTTTACTCTCGTAGTGTACAGTGTGACCTTCGTTTATGACATGATAACATCAAAGGCAATAAGGATCATTTGAGGTGTGTATTTGGTGTTTGTCTGTCCTGGTCTGGGCTTCTACTTTTGAGGGTTCATTAATAATCACACCAGCACTTTCTTCATGGTAAATTTCAGCCCTATGTCCAAACTAAAGCTACCCTTTCTCAGTTTTCCCTTTGTCCTGTCATTACAGGCCTGGTAAAATCTTTCTTCATCTTTGTTACAAGACCCTTTTTTTAAGTATTGAAAGACTAAAGTTAGGTTTCCCCAGAGCCTTCTCTTTTCTAGGCTGAACAACTCCAAGAGTCTCAGCCTTTCTACGCAGGGTAGGTGTTCCAAAACTCTCATTATTTATGGAGCTGCTTTAAGAGGTCCATATATTTCTCGTACTTGAGACTCCAGATCTGGACACAGTACTCCTGATGGGGTTTCACAAGAGCAGAGGGGAAGAATCAACTCCGTTGACCTCATGACCATGCTTTTTTTTTAATGCAGCCCAGGATGTGATGAGCTTTTATGGGCTGCAAAGATATATTGCTGTCTTGTGACTATTTTTTTTTTGGTCATAAGTATTCCCAAGTCCCTCTCTCCAAGACTACTCTGAATCTAGAGTAGTCGTGTATGGATACTGAACTGCTACTGGGGTTTTCCTCATTCCAGCTGCAGGACCTTACCTTCTTAAACCTCATGAGTTTCACCTGGGACCACTCCTGAAGCCTGTCAAGAACCTTCTGGATGGCATCCCTTCCTGCTAGTGTATCAGCTACACCACTCATCTTGGTGCCATCTACAAACTTCAAACTGCACTGGATCCCACCTTCTACTGTCATTGATGACGATATTAAATAATATTGGTCTCTGAAGGAGCTCTTGAGGGACAACACTCAATGGTTTCCACTTGGGTACTTGAGCCATGACTACAATTCTTTAGACATGAACATCCAGCCAGTTCCTTATTCATTCAAAAGCCCATCTATCAAACTCAAATCTCTCTGATTTAGGGGCCAAAGGCTGCGTGGGACTGTGTCAAAATCTTTACATGGGTTCAGCTAGAAGATATTTGTAGCCCTTCCCTTGTCCACTGATGCAGTCACTCCATTCTAGAAGGTCACAAAATTAATCAAGTACAGTTTGCACTTGGGGAGGCCAGTTTCTATGGTTCTAAATATTCTAATACCATACTTTTAGCTCTGTATAGAAAGTGTGTATTCTCTCTGTCCGGAGAGTAAGATTTTGAGTGCAGTTTTGCAGTAACTTAGAAACTATTTATTTTTTGTCTGCTGACCAGTCAGTGTGACCCTATAGAAATTCTTTCAAAGATCTGTAAGGCAATGACAACTTACAGAAACCACATATAGGGTCATTTAACTGAACTTTGCAAAGAAGAAATGCAGGGGTGCATTTCATAAGCACCAAATGTTCAAATCAATGTCAGACACATGTAATGATCAGAAAACCAAAGCATAAGACACAGTGGACTGGAAGCATGTGCTTCCTCCAAGGAGGAGATGACTTTTTTTTTTTTTTTTTTTTCGATATGGAAGAATATTAAAAAAAAAGAGAAAGAAAACAAGTGAAATAATAGAAAATCTGTTTCAAGCAAAAGCTAGTAAAACAGCTAAACAAATTTCTGTTCTGAATAAAATGAACAGTATTTTGTGCTGCTTTTTTTTGTTGCTGTTTTTCTGGGCCCAACCTGTGCCCAGCCATTAAAAACTACTCAGTTAAAGGCAGACATGTTGTAGCCATGGAGAGAGGGAAAAAGAGAACCCACAGACAAGGAAAAAAACCCAAAACCACTCTATCACCAGTTTCTGGAGGCAAAATTAGTTACATGAATTTCTGTGGTAAAATCAGGGAAACTAAACATTAATGATTGATTTGCAAGATGGATAAACAAAAGCATTTGAAAATATATTTTCCTTTTATTAGCTATGCTGTTGCATATTCTGTTTTCAAGAGGCCAGATACTTGAGAAGTACCCAGCTTCATAAGGATACAGACTATGATTACATTAATAAAATAGGATTTTTTAATTCCTCTCATTTTAAAGGTAGTAACTTTTCTGTAGTCAAGAAAAGAGAAAGCTCAACAAACATATCTCTAAGGAAATTGCAAAAGTTTACAGAAAATAATTTCTTAGTGCTTAATCTGTTTATTCAGAATGTTACTGTTTAGCAATAAATAAATGTGAATAAATTGAGTTAAAAGAAGTTAATTATGTATTATTAGATTTTATCATAATTAAATAATTTAATTTAAGATTCTTGTTGACTTAGCACTACATTTGTTATGAACACACTGAACTAATTTCCTGACCCATGTGAAGTTGTGGAGCAACCTTAATAACTGTACTTCAGCAGAACAATACAAAGGAATTGGCATTAAAAGACTAAACAGTGAAAACTCCCCATCTATGATGTCCTCACTTGATTAGTTTTTATTTAAACTTGAGTCAAAGTAAATTATACAAATTTTGGAATTTAGAGGGTTATAACCTCTTGTTCATAAATTCCATATATTTCCCATAACTTATTAATATATGCTTTATATTGTTATGCACTCCTGCATATTCAGGGTATTATACAGCCAGTCAAGATTTAGGATATTTACAGTTCTAATTTAAGGCTTTGTCAATTAAGTCATGCAGGTAATAGACACAATCAAAAGGTTAAATTATGTAAAAAATGCATTTGCTCTTCGCTATACTACAATTGTCACAACGTACAGTCTCAAGTTAGAGAGATGAGTCACTTAACTGTCAACAACCTAGCTAGGTTGACAGGATAACTCCATAAAGTCTTTCCTAAGGACGTTAATTTTCCTTGCTTACATAGAGACTACAGATGTTTATCTTAATGGCTAGGTGATTCAGATTTGTGCCTGCTTTAGACATCTCATGTCACACTGAATAAAGGTGTCATATAGGCCACGAGTTAAACCAGGTAATTTAAGAGCTTCCACCTAGTTCCAGCAATCAATAATCATCCAACTTTGCAGGGTAGGAAACAAAACATATAGCATGAATCCATATGAGTACTCCGTTTTGGCTCAGGAGTGCATTTCTGAGACAAATCTTGAAATCATCCCTTGATGAGTTCAATCTTGAAATCATCCCCATCCTTTTGTGGACCTTGTGTGATGGTCTTCAGTGTTTGAACTGGATTTCTTCCTAAAGTAAAAAGTAGTGTCAGCTATTAACAAGCACTCAGCTCAGGAAACCATTCTGGAGCCAGTTATCATTAACTCCCTTGAAATACATACAGTGTCCATGTCAGGTCCTCGACACTAGCTGTTTCACCATAAGGATCTTAATTTGGCTGAATTATTTACTGATATTGACATGGCTACACTACTGCACATTCTGTTGTTCTGAGATTAGATAAATTATGCCTATGTAAATTACTGTGTCCCTGATCTGATGTAGTTGTCTAAAAATTTAAAGACAAATAAAATTTCCTTTCTCTGTGATTCCTGCTATGGCTTTCCAGATAATGTGTTTGAGTATTGTGTGAGTACAGAATTATTTGTCGGAGCTTGTACCATTGTAAATTCTCATGATGACTCCATTTAAATTGAAGGGGATACAGAAAATCCTTTTTCATTACGCCAGAGAAAGGAGCTGAATATCAGTGCTGTGGAGGTGGAAGTTTTCTAGGCAATAAAAGACCTGGAATAAAAGGAAATAAGAGAGTAAATTCTGTCTGAAGACTTTACAGTTGGAATTGTATCTGGATGTTAGACAACCTCTTCATCTTTTCTAAAGTCTGGCAATAAGGTATTTTCCACCACCTGTTGCAATCACTTTACAGAAAGAAAATTAAGTATAATAGGCTAGCATTGTTAATAACCTTGAGGCACTGTAGGCCAATTAAATTGAAACATTTGAAATGTTATTATCAGACCACCTTGTCTGGAACTTGAGAATAGACAAAATAAGATCTGAAAAAGCAACTGAACTTTTTACACAGCAGCAATCTAGTCAGTACTGGCTGCAAGTCCAGAGTACCTTGTGTACAATGTCAATAAAAATCTGAAAATCCTTTCTGTGTTTACCCTATCACAAGGTGAATGTGAAAACCATTGCCCTTAATTCTTGCTGACAAATACTTTCACAGTATTGGCAAACAGTCAGCTACAGCTGAATAGAACAAAGCAGCTGCTTGCAAAGCTCAGCCAAGAGCCAATAACTTTTAGTCTTCCTTCTCCTCTGCAGCTCACTAAGGGATTGTGTCAAAAAGTCAGACACATATTTCAGATACCCAAAAGAGACATTCTTGCCTTACCATTCTTTTGTCTGTACATGCTCATGGAAGAACATCAGTTATTCCCCAGACACAGACTGATTACGTGATCTGTTCACTGAAGAGTCTGAGAAGTCCTGGTGGGATCCTGCTCTGAAACTATTATACTCTAAGTGATGATAATAAACTTGTCTTGAGGCCATTGACTTTTCTCCTATCATTCAGAGGCTGTCCTTTCATCCTGAATACCTCTCATGCCAAAAAACTCTCAGCAGAGCTATAGTTCACACAATACAACAAAAATGCATCGCTTGCATAGGCTCCCATTTCTTCTCTGATCAAAATCCAGCTGTGTGTACTCATCTCAAGAACAAGATTCTAGAACTGTCCTTAAAGGTTTTGTGAAAGATAGCCAGATAGCATAAACCGCATTTGAACCTTCAAAAAACCATGAGAAACAAAACCTTCCTCTAACTGAAGGCCAAGTGTTATTCACTGCTTAAACTGTGATTCTACATATGATATGTTTGTTACTTTCTAAACACAGAATTCTAAGACAATTCTCTGCTGAAAGGGATTAAAAATAAATCATATAAAAATTAGCATAATGTATGAAAACACAGTGGTTAATAAGCCTTCTCTAAAGAGACTAAGAGTTGACTTAGCGTTCTTTCTTCAGAAGAAAAGGGAGAATATTCATTGGCATAGATTCCTGTGTAATAAAGAAATGGGATTAGATGTTGAAAAATATCATGAAACTTCTTGGGGTATAAGTCTTTTCTCTAATGGCTAACAATTACGCCATTTAGGATGTACCTTTTAGTAATTTTAGTTGGAAACATAGGTATTAGATTATAAACAAGAAATCACAGCTATGATGGTTTTTTCCCAGCAATGTTAGAGGTTAAAGTTAGGTTGGGATTGAAGTTGCCTCATCTGTAGTGCTGGTCTTGTTGTCTTCATAGAAGGAGTTAAAGGACATATTTTTACACTGTTACATGAAAACATAGAACCTGAATCTGAAATATGAACAATTGCTCCTAAATCTCTTTCTCATATAGGTAAGATTTCAAATTCTGTACAACTATTTTTTGTTTATTTCCATTGTTAAGAAATAAAATAGGATAAATAATTCAAATACCTGTAGCTCCTAGTAACATGTCAGCAATATCACAGCCATGGACTACATAACTCAGGTATCCTTCAGAATGTTCTCAGTTTCAAAATGACTGTCATTTGAATTAAAACAGATGAAACACTTGATAGTCACTCTCAGGGGTTTCTGAGAAGCAGGTATCTTGCAACCCACACATCAAACATTCCTCTTTCAGAAATTCATCCTGACACATTGTTCCCTATCTTTTTTTTTCAAAAAGCTTCCAGTCTTATTCAGCTGGTATTTCTGAATTCCAGTAATGTATCTTCATTCCTGTGCTGTCTTTTCTCTCCAGAGTCAGCTGTGCTCTGTTTACATACAAATAATAACCATTGTACTGGCATATAAATTCTAGGTATTCTGTAGATACAAGGGCAACAGCAAGCCATTCATGCAGGACTTGATTTCAGCTAAACACACACACATATAGAAAATATTTCCTGCCTTGAAAATGAAGAAAACTGAAAGAATGCACACTTTTCATTTAACCTTCTTTTTTAAATTTGATAGTTAATAAGTTTAGATTTCAGCGCATAAAAAGCCCAGGAGGAGTAAAATAGGAAGGGGGAGAGAAGGGATGGGTAGGCCAGGTAATCATCATCATGGCTAGGCTTCGCAAAGTTTTGGCAAGGGCTCTACCCACGCTTGCTACAAGCACGCTGGTGGCGAGAAAGGCCAATGCGAGACAGACAAGTCTGATTGCAAAAGGCACAGCAGAAAGACTCCCCAGGTGAGATCAACAAGACAGTGCAGAAAGAATCGCAGAAAGGCCAGGTAAAGTCTTCTAAGAATAAGGAAGATTGCAACACTAAAAAAAAAACAAACAAAAAAACCCAAAACTAAACAAAAAAACCCCCAGCAAACCAAACCAAAAAGCAACACAAAAATAAAACAAAATTTCCTTAAGAATACCGAGAACACTGATTTCATAAGGATTATTCTAATATTTCCCAATTTCCTTATTTCATTTTTTAATCATACCTTTTTTTTCCCATCCCAGACACCTTGTTGCCCTTTCAGTAATAGCTTAAGATTCAGTGATCCATTTCAATCAATTTTCTTCTGTATGACATTTGTTCTGAAAGGTATATAATTCTTCTAATGGGGTGAATTTCATAAATTTCCAGAAAGCTAGCAAAGGCTAGTGGAGATATAATTTTCTCCTTCATTTCCTTTTTCAAGGTCAGTCGTGGGCTTTGCTCAGATTTTCCTGTAAGTGAAGAGAGTGACTTGAGATTCCTCATAACCTTAAATGAGATCTCCAGGATCAGTTAATTAAAACACACCTGCCTCCTGTAGTTTCACTGAGTGTTAAAGCTGGAGTAGCAGACAGAAACAGGTTCAGAGGAATATTTGCCGCTGTTAGTACATAAGGAAAATACTGTAACTTTTTGACTTATAATATTTTTGTTAGAATTGAAATAATATTTTCTTAATGGATTTGATGGTGCAGAAAGCAGGAGTAAAGAGAATGGCATAAGAACAGAATTGCTTTTTTTCTGTATTTAATTATTGGTATATAATTATGCATCAGTCAGTTTAGAACACTGAAAATTGCTGTCCCAAAGCCTTTTGTATATTCATTGAACAAAGTCATAGGCTTTTTCATTTTTCTTTTTAAGTGCAGTTAAATGCTTTGGCTTTGTGATCAAACTACTTTGTCACATTGCCTTAGTTCAGCTATTTGTTAGCCATGTGTCAATATAGGCTCTAATATCTATCCTTTCTTTCTGTGCAAACTCGAGAAACAAATCCTGGACTTTTCCCGAGCTCTGTGCACGCGTGGCACGCAGGATGGGGTCTGTCAGCGCGGCGCTGTTCTCCGGCGGGGGCGCGCAGCCGGCAGGGGTCAGCGTGAGACCGCGCCGGCTCCTCCGCGGTCCCCGGGATACGGCCCTGGAACTCAAACGGCCTCTTTAGACGGCGCAAAGCGCATACAACTCACCCTATTATAAAACCCTGGAAGCGATTTTCCGTGTTAGTTCAGCTTTTTTGTTTGTTTGGGTTTGTTTGTTTTGTTTTTTATTTTGTTTTGTTTTGTTTTGTTGTTTTGTTTCTTTTTGGGGCGGGTGTTTTTGGGTATTTTTTTGTTGTTGTTGTTGTTGGTTTCTGTTTTCTTTTCCTACACCGAAGTGCAAAAATACATCACCTATAAAGAATAATAAAATTTCACTAGCAAAAAAGCCTGAGTGAACTTCTCCTACTTCAGACCAGTAAGTCCATCAAAGTTGTGAAGCTTATTTCCAGTTGCCAAGTTTACCTTTCTTCATGAGTCTTAAAGGGACTCATGAATCACAGGAGCAGCCTAAAACCATTTACATAAAATTTCACAACTAAGCCCATGGAATATTAAAACAGAATAATCAGTGGAATCACAAATACATCAAAACACTCCAGTTACAGAATAAAAGAAAGCTATTAGTCCAAACTAATTTCCAGTATATTAAAACAGAGGGGGGGAAAAGGCGTTTTATTACTTTTTACAAAATAGTTCTAAAATGAGCACTGTGAAGAAGTGCCTAATCAAGACAAGGCTGTAATCAGACTAATAACTTCTTCAAAGAGGGATTGGGCTAGGAAATGTAATGATAAAGTCCAAAGAGAGTGCTTTAAATTGTTCTCTCCTCACATATACATAGAAAGGTCAAGTGTAGCTAGACATAACAGATTTAATTACCTATATCCTATGTTATCTAAGTAAGAAAATCTGCCGATGACACTTCAGGAAGGACTCTAAATCTCAGTGCTAAAACCCACCAAGCAGATTTGAAAGGCAAATGCTTTTCACTAGAAGAAATGATTCAAAGACAGAACTAAGTCCACTTCCCATTTGAAATGTGCTGCTGTGTTTCTCCTCTATTCTGAAACTAACTTGAAGAAAAAGAGAGAATCACCGTTAAAAATGAAAACAATGAATGTTCTTTTCTTTGCAATGAAAGTAAGCAAAAACAAAGTTTATCTATGAGAGAAAATTAAAAAATCCTAAAAAGCAAGACTGATTTGATAAAAAAACTATTGCTGATGATAAGAATAAATATTTATTGTTTGTGTTTTAAGCTTTCTGAGACTTTTAACTTATACACATTCCTGGAATTAAATCCTAGAGATACACAGAACAATATCTTTGAAGAACCTAATAGCCAGAAACTCTTTATATCTCAAGCCTTGTGATTAACTGATTACTTTTTCATGATTTTTCTAAATAAATGACTGTGTTATATTCTTTAAATTATATAAAGTGATTTTTCTTTGTTTAG
>JAWWES010000001.1:60689372-60716768 GCA_035583135.1 Lophotriccus pileatus
TAACAGTACTTTGGTTAGCCAGTCATACCAGCAAGTATCATAAGTAGGAGAGAGTAAGATTGTGTCACAGCTGGAGATATAATTACTGTATAAATTACTCTTTAATAGCTTCTGTGTTATGTATTAGGGAACATGTCTCTCTGTTTTGCCAATTAACCTACTGAAAATACCTCCCAGTAAATTCAGCTGTGTAACTGAAGAGACAAAGTCTTGCTCATGTTATTTTTACATTGTTCTACTTGAACACATAGTTTTCATTAATTAAGTTCTATAAATTTCCAGTGGAACAAAAAAAAATAATCTTGTACAACTATAAAATTTTCTGACACACAAAATGATAACATACTGTATTCTCTTGACCTTCTACCTTTCAAAATTTCTCAGCATGAAAAGTGTACCTACCCCAAAATGACATTCTCCTGGCTAACAGCTGTAGTCATCTTATTCAGTGTTTAGATCAGAATCTGTAATCATTAGTGTCTCAAAAGTGTTGGCCTTAAATTCAAGTCAGATGAAACCAAATGTCAGTACTAGCAAAGAACTAAATGTGTCACTATTTTTAATTATTATTATTTGACAAATAAATTAAGCAGTGCTCTCTCATTCTTTCCTGGTTTCTGTTCCCCCCCTGCTCCATCTTTGATGAAATACTATTTTTAGTTTTGGTTGAAGCCTTAATCCTGTAAACCATTCAACCTATTCAAGATCCAGTAAATGTCCTTGAGCAATTGTTTAACTTAATTTCAAACATTATGAGCTTAAAAATTAGATACTTTTCTACATGTTTTCTTGGTCTAATACTTAGATCAAAAGATCAACAAGATTTTGGTGCCACTAAACAGCTCTTTGTCAGGAGTGGGACTTACTTTAAAGAAGACATTTAAAATAGATTTCATGAACTTTGATGAGAAGATGAGTATTTCCTCTTCTGACTATTAAGCTGGCAGGAGTAGCTTGCACATCTCAAGACTCAGTTCACATCCCCACATACAGCTGCATAATGCAGTTTGGGATGCCATAACGTATTCTAGTTAGCCTCCAGCTACTACTCCCGAACCATGTGTATCTTTCATAGATTCTCTGTTATATATGTCACCTCTGAGGTAATCTTGGCCGTTTCTAAATAATTGTGGACAACTGAACTTGGGCTCCATCTTCTCATGAGGAAAGTTCT
Source organism: Lophotriccus pileatus (assembly GCA_035583135.1). Lineage (NCBI taxonomy): Eukaryota > Metazoa > Chordata > Aves > Passeriformes > Tyrannidae > Lophotriccus > Lophotriccus pileatus. Next base: position 60,690,547 of record JAWWES010000001.1, read on the forward strand.
CTGACTGCATTGCACAGAAAATTCTTTCAGTTTAGGGAGGAATAAATAATGGAGAACAAAAAATGCCAAAGTATTACAGAACCTTATAAAGCACTACAGAAAAATCTCTGCAGTTAAATGGGAAAAATGAAAGAGCCTCAACCTAACAATTTGTTTCGCTTTCTGTATACATCATGATTTTTTGAATCAGTATCAGATTATAAATTCAGAAAAGCTCTGTTAGTGTAAGCAAGTAGATCTTGTTTTTTCCAGGAACCAACAAGCTGGACAGATTCTCTGAAGTAGAAGCAACTAAAAGCTGGGATCACAGAAAAAAATAACTATAGAGAAATACCAAAGGCTGAGCAGAAAGCTCAAGTTTAATTTATCCTTTACAGCTGTTATGAAAGCACCTATTGAAGTTCAAGGCAGGATAAGTTTCAAGATTCATGTGCAGACTCAAATGAGACTGCATACAATATTAATCTCATTACTGTGTACTATAAAAATAAAAATAAATCATTTGGCATTAAATGTTTTCAGCTTACAACTGAAGTTTGTCAAGTTCTCTCCTGTAATGTCAATAATCCCAACTAATAGCTAAGTGCATGAACCTTTAAAATCCTTGTCTTTGATAATTAGAAGTTGCTTAAAGAGTTCTAGAATTGGCTTTTGAAATTTTCCACTTCTTTCTGAAATACTAAGTACTTTCAAAAGTATAGTGTGGTATCATCAAATTTGGATGTAGGGTTTTTTTATTTGTTCTGCTTATCTCCCTCATCCTCAGTGTCTGAAATTAAAGTGAGAAAACTACTAGTTTGTGGAAAAAACAACTAACCTTGCTTTGGGAAAGGTCATTTGCAATAAACTTTTAAACCTCCTTCTTTATTCCTTGAAGAATTTTTCCCTTTGTTAAAGGTTTACATTAAAGAAGGAAATTCCTTGATGCAATTGCTGTACAGGAATCTTCCAATAGATAGGTAGAATCATAGCTAGACATATAGATAAATAGGCAGATGCAGAAAAATTATTTGCAGACATATATATGCATAATATATTTATATATATATTGCATTACACATATATATATGTGTAATGAGGGTGACCAGAGGATGGAGCCGGGCTCTTCTCTATGGTGTCATGTAATTGGACAAGAGGCAATGGGCAGAAACTGATGCACAGGAAGTTCCACCTGAACGTGAGGAAGAACTTTGTTACTGTGCTGGTGTGAACTCAGCACTGGAACAGATTTCCCAGAGAGGTTGTGAAGTTTCTCTCACTGGAGATATTCAAGAACTGTCTGAATGAAATCCTGTACCGTGTGCTTTAGGATGACCCTGCTTGAGCAGAGAGGTTGGACTGAATGACCCATTCTGATCACTTTCAACCTTACCCATTCTCTGATTCTGTGATATATATCTATACAGATAGATGATGTCCAAATATATTGTTATTTGTACAACACCACACAGTATCTCTCTTGCTGGCTTATGTTCTTAGTGGATTTCAAAGATGTAAACAGGACAACAAAAAACTTTAGTGTAATTAATGAAATTAATGAAATAAACATTTTTAATTAAGAAAGGTCATGGAGAAGCAGACTTTAAATAAAGTAGCTCCACTGTTTATGTAGTAACTGTGAAAATAAGTTTGTCTCAGTAACAGATCATCTTGTTTCAATACACAGATCTTTTCTGCTCTCAGAGAACTCCTTCTTACAGAAAAAATAAACATTTGCTTTATGAGCAGCTTAGATTTGTAGGATGATGTTTTTTCCTCCATCTCTTTGTATTAATTCAACATCAAGCATCAAGCAGAAGTAGTAAAATCAGTTTTATGAACTGTCAGAAAATTTTGTGACTATGTCTTTTGCTGTCATTCTTTCTCACTATGAATGATTTTACTCACAATCACAATTAACATAAGTGTATTGTATAATAGTTTGACTGAAAGTGTGAGTAAGAATTACAGATGCTCCTGAAACAGCTTCTCATTATTAATGTAACAGTTTAGCCTTGAAGAGTGGATAAAGTTGTTATTTATAGCTCCATTTGAACACTGTGAAGACTCAAATGCCACCAAAAATAAAACAAATGCTGATTCTAATACGCTAATGTGACAGACTTGATTATACTAATATATTTTAATACACATCCATTCAGTCTTCAAAATAGAGAAAAATGTTAAATATAAGATTTTTTCTTATAAATGATAAATTTTCAAATAAGATTACATTTTTAAAACTTTGTCAACATTTTTAGTGTTATAATGGGTCTATGAGGGTATTTTATTTGTTGCATGAAAAGCAGCAAGATGGTAATGTCATTGTCCTTGTTTAGAACAAAAATGGTGAATTTTATGTAATAATTAGATTAGATATCATTGAAAATGGAACAGTAGAAGACTCAGCAAATTTTGGCCTACCTTTCTGCATGTTCACCTTCTTTATGTTGACTTGAGTAAGCTTTAAGTGAGACTCCTTTATTATAAGATTTTGCTTCATTCAGTCACTCATGTATTCATATATTTCTTTTAAATCAGCATTTCTTAGTCCCCTGGAATATTCACACTCTTTCCTAGGTAACTAGGAAGTTCCCATAACTTTGAAGTTTTCAAAAATATTCATATTCATGGAAATAAATAAATGAAAAGCAAGTAGGTGACAAAGGTAAAGAGAAGACTTAATTGCAAACCTTTTTAAATATTTTCCGTCGTTTGGGGTTTGTTTGTTTGTTTCTCATAGAAAAGTGATAAAAATTTTGATTTGTTTTTGTTCGAATGTAACAAATCAATGTAACAAAAATTTAACAAATACATCACTTTATAGATAAGTGGGCAAACTTTAATAATCATAAATCAAATTCAGAACATAATTATATGTAATTTTCTTCCAAATAGCACCAGCAGAATTTGTCCACCTTACAAAAGGAAAGATCAGGTCAGAAGTTTTCAGTCTTTCTTTGCAGAAGCTTAAACTACTTGGCTTGCTTTTTCTTATATAGAAGGAGAGAAAAATAGGACAATATTTCTGGAATCACATAAATTGTTTGAATTACTTAATTCCTACATTATATAGATGATTGACTTGTTTTTCATTGAAGCAACATTCACCAGCTTCAGAGTCATTTATATCTATTTGAACCCTTTAATTTTTACAGAGATCCTAATGTTCACAACCAGACAGATCTAGTATCTGATTACACTGAGATCATTGTATCCCAAACCCGCCCCCACCTGGCAGTAAAAATGGCTCTTGGTAGTAAAATATGTATTTGTATTTTCTAAAATAATAGGAGGTGCTAATATGAATGAGCAATAGGATCTTGGCTACTTTGTTGATTGTTGCACTGCAGAACACTTAAAAGATTTCATCAGATTTATTGAGTTTGTTTTCCCCAAAGGGTTTCCTGCAATGGAATTGTAACTTTGTCCTTGCCAAGTAAAGTCAAACAGAATATTAAAAAGGCAGCAGTGCATATACCTTAACAACTACAAATGAGAGAGACAGAATGAAAACTCACCTTGCAACTGATATAGATTTAGCAGCCTTCCTAGTCATAAAGAGGACTATGAGGTAGGTAAAAGTCAACACACACTCCCCCTCTTCCCTCACCACCCTGAGGAAAAAAATCAACCCCAACAATCCATTGTAGTTAGTGCACTCAGAGGTAAGTAACAACTGGAAAGGTAGTAATCTTTTTAAGCATTCATCTGCAAAGCCTTTTGGAGTAAAGATATTTTCAAGCCTTTATGTATCCCTCTGCTAATACTTACAGAAGATGGGTTCTGTTCCAGCATAAAGTATACAAAGGTAAACAGAGCTATAATTAAAATATTCAAAATGTTTAATTTTTTGTAAAAGTATATTTCCATAACTAATTCATATTTCTATTGCTTTCTTCTGAAATTATGGAAGGATTTGAGGATAACAGTAAGATCAATTTGAGTGTGCTCCTGCATACTTTAAATCCTGGTCCCAAGTGCAATAATTATGCAGTTCGCAAATAACTTTGCATTGGTATGTAGAGTGAGACATTGTTAAAGTCAGATAATTTTCTTTAACTTTCTACCAATTGTTTGTACATAACATTTTCTTGAGATTTTCTCTTTCCAAATTGTTGTGCTGTCCGGCGGTGGAATTGGATGGGTAGGGGAACTCCAGGCCCTGGGGTTAGTCCCGGACCCCAGAGGGGAGAGATGCCCTCCCATCCCCTCAGCCACGTGTTCCCATGGCCATTGCAGAAACAGCACCCGCTGGGTCGTGAGAAGGGGAGGCAAGAGAGCGTTTGCTGTTGGGGTAAAGGCTTAAATAGCCTCCAGGGGGATTCATAGAATAACCAATTAGAAGTCTCAGGGGGTTACAGAAAGACCAATCACAGGTAAAGGTTAACACCCACAGGAAGGGGTTAACAGGCCAGTGAGACCTAGGAAACCTTCCCAGGACATTCTTGCATATGAAAAGACAGTTTTCGCAGGGAGTTTTGGGAAGAAGAAACAGTAACTTTACAAAAAACCATTTTGAGACATGTTTAAACAATAATTTTCTTATATACTGCAGATCTACTGCCACAGTGCTGGAATCCAAATAAGGTTTTTCTTCCCCAAAGATACAATTATCACCTTACACATGTCTGATCCAGCACTTTTCCCATACATTCACCTGCTTTTTTCATTTTCTATTGATATCTCATGATTTTATTTCTAAGGATAATAAATGTGAATAGAAACAGGAGTCCAGATCTACAAAATTATTTGAGTACTTAACTTCCAGAACAAAAGCCAGTGTCAGTGTTACAATGATAATATCCTGAGGATATCAGCGTCGATTTTACAGATATGTAATTATCTTCTGAAAATCTTTGTCACACAAACAGTTTATAAGAGCTCTTTGTATTTGAATATATTTTTCCAGGAATTAAAAACTATATACACATACAGAAGGACAGGAAAAAAATACTGGGATTTATATTGTAAGTATTTCAAACACATTCAATTGTCTCAGGAGAGCTCAGCTGTTATGAGGATCAAAAGGTCATGAAGCTCATTCTGAATTCTAGTGGCACATGGGTTGCAAACATGGTATCTATAGTGATTCAACACCTACAGTCTAAGGTACATAAATAGAAAAGTAAGGCTTTAAGGTGGGCAAAGATAATATTTCCAAACACAACAGCTTTGCCCAAAGTCACTTCATATTTTATAAATTGTGTTATTAAGTCAAGAATGCTTCATTCCACCAATGCACAATTCAATATCAGCTTGTAGCTGGAAACTGAAAATCATAGCTCTCACAGAAACAAAACATCATTCCATCAAGTATTTCCAGTGAATGCACAGTTTATTGCATATAGCTGGAAAGGTGCATGTGGTTAATAAATAGACTATGTACATCAATCAAATATACATAATAAATTTAATTTACCAACGTATATAAGATAGTTTATCTATGACTGATATGTAAACAGATTTAAAAAGTAACAGGCAATTTTGATATCACTACAATTTTCTGCTCAAGTGAGTACATGCAAATATAGTTTAATTTCTATCCCTTGGAATTTTATAAATGCCTTTAAAAACTCTTTTAAAACAGTATCTTACCTTTGGGACATCTTTAAGGTGTAATAACACAGTATTCAGAAAAATGCATGCTGCTCTTTTAGGTCTCTTAATTGTTATAGTTTCACATTTCTTTGAATATTATGTGTGCTTTAGCCATTAAAACAGATGAATATCGAAAAGATTGGTTTATCCTTGCATATTTTTGACTTTACTCATGTAAAGTGAACATGATATTGCTCTGTTGTAGTAGAAATTTTTCGCAGTGATAGAAACAGAAAATACTAGAACACGGTATTTATTTTTAAATCCGAGAACTCTAAGTTGCTCAGATTCTGTTTGTGTAAACATATGCAGTCCCACTCCCTGATAGTAATGACAATGTATGAATGTGATACCAAACAGACCTTAACCTTGAAAGAATCTCCTTCTTAGACACAAACAGGAGAAACCAGTTTTATCATCTTAGTCTGTCTTACTACATCTAATTATAATTTCTTTTTAAATAGTTGTTCTGATTTAAGTTATTTGGTTTTAACAAATATGTAAGTCATCTAATAAGAATTAGGAATGTTGAAATTCTCACAATTTCATTATTAGACTGAGATAAAAAAAAATATCTAGTTTAATAAGCAAAATGGACAAGATATCCTTTTGTTTTCATGGGAATATTATACAAACAAATTTGTTTTCTAAGAGCTTTCTTAGCTTTATCTTTAAAGAACAGCATAGGATTTTTCAGTGCCATGCAGACATCATGCCCATTTGTTTCAGTGTCAGCTGACATACCAAAAAACTCATTCAGCTTTCTTCCTTTCTAGTCATAACACCTTCCTTATTATCTCAGCTAATCTTTCACTTGGTATTCCTTAGTGAACCTGTAGTAGCAGGTTCATCTTGAACCTTCAAGAATCCTTCTGTGGGCTACTGCCTTCAGCAGAACAGCCACATACATTTTAACAGGACCTATGCAGTTTTCAGTGTGTGATCAGTCTTTTAAACCCCATTATAATTCTGGCAATGAGCCCTTCTTGGAACAGACTCTTCTGTTCTACAAATACTATTTAAATTTGTGGAAGCATAAAATTAATTTATACAATTATTATGGTAATTTATTAATATAACCATTGCATGTCATATAGCAGTGTTAAAATGTTGTGTGATTATAGACATGATGTTTTCCGTAGAAAATAAAATCTGATTAACTGCATCATCTAACAGTAAAAAAACAAAAAACAAATTAAAAAGTCCTCTTGCCTAAATTTATTAGTTTTTTCAAACCCAGTCCTGCAACACTTTGTACGTACTCATGTTATTCACACTGGCAGAGAAAGACGGTTTTCAGCAGTGATAAAATCACAAGATTAAAAATTTATGTTGTGTTATTTCAGTAACAATGACATGATCTTGTCTTTAATAAAATGAAATTAAAAAGACTCAATCCTATTGAAATAATATGGCATTTTTCTGACATTTAAATCCAGCAAATTCATGGATGCAAGATGCGTGGTGGAACAGTCTGCCTAGTGGAAAGGTCAGCCTAATATAAAAGACTAAAGAATAATACAAAAGCTATGAACCAGGAAGCTGCCAAACTATTACATGGGCAGCATCTGACAAAACCCACCTGGATGCTTAAAACTAGGCATAACTTTCCACAGAAGTGGTAATAATTTAAGGTGAACCTTTACTGAACAATGAAGAAGCATGTTTATTTTGTGTATAGCAATGTCTTCTTTTAGACTTGTTTTTTTGAATAAATTCCCTGGAATGTATACACTCAGACTGTAAAATTTACCGAGCTTCAACTGACAATAATGTTATTTAGTGATACAGTTAGTGGTGAGGATCTGAATGATATGCTACACCTCTCCATGTCTAGGCTTGGCTGCTTTTGCTATATGAACATATCTTAGCAACAGTTTATACTCAGCAGAATTTGTAATTACTAAAACTGAGAAAGGCAATGAAGCATGCATTTTAATTGTGGAGAAATGTAACCCTTGAGAATAATCATACATGAGAAAATGTAAGACAAATAGATTCGTTTTAAAATGTATATTTGCACATTATGGCTGTACCCAGGAGACATGGGAACTTGCAAAACAGAGAAATTAAAATTTTCATGAGGGCAAATTCAAAACAATCAGTGAATAGTTAAGTGTCAGTAAATACGTCTGAAAGTACAATATAAGGGATTCTGAAAGTGAAATATAAATTAGGGAATGCAAAGAAGGCAGTCTACAGAAATGACTTCTAATTCTATCTGGTTTACATTATTTTTTCCTTAATTAATTCATTCATTAATTCATTTCATCTGCCTTTCATCTCATTTTCAACATTTAAAATTAAAGTCTAATAACTTATTTCATTATTTCACAGAGTGCTGTGATGATTAATAAATTATCACCTTTAGAACTGCATGATATTTACAGCTTAGAAATATTGCGCACTATGCTGATGGCTGGTTGTGGCATTTACAGAGATATCATAAAAGATTTTTGGAACTTCTGCTTAATATTTATATTGTGCACATACTTAGCACAGAGATAAGCTGTGCAAGAAACCCAACTATAATGATATCTTAGATTTGTAGATCGAAGACAAAAAGTAGATGAGAGTGCAAAAGTAAATATCTAATGCCTATCTCTTTCTACAACAGAAAATAAAAATAAAATCTGGATTCTTGAGTTCATGTACAGAAGTTCATGGATGTAAAGCTGCTCCATATAACAGATAACTGCCTCTGAGGAGAGGGCATATGCTTTAGGGATATCATCTTTTAAGGTAAGGTGCAGAATTTAATTTGCAGAGGACTTAATTTGAGCAAGTGCCCACTGACATGAACACACTATCCAAGTAAATTTTGAAAATTGAAACTGTTTACTCAGTCTATTAGGAAGGATGATGTTATTTAAATATGGAACAATATTAAAAGCTCAATTACAGACTTCAAAAAAATAGGAATCCTGATAAGGGTAACTAGTCAGAGGAAAACACTACTTTTCCCACTGTATTATATTTTAAAAAGGGAAAAATAATAAAAGATAGAAGCAGCATGCTTCCTCAGATATTAGGTAGTTAAGATAAAGCACATAACATACAATAGTGTATTTCTGAAGAATAACTACAAAAATTCAGTGTCCTTTACTTTAAAAATGTAATTACCAGGTTTTTCTCTTCATGTAGTAGTATCTAGCTCATAGTTTGGGAATATCAAACCTTTCTGAGTAATCAGGCCTAATTGGGAATACAGATAATCTTGTGGTATGTAACCCAGGTAGATTCCTTCATCCTGCAATCCATGTTTCATACTGCCCACTGAACCACCTTGCTGGACTCAAAGGACATTCCTCAGTTTGCTAGTTGCTCTTAACAAACACTTGTCCTTAGCCGAAAGATTCTGCTAATTTATGTCTTCACCAATGTGTTAGCACTAGCACACATCCAACACAGCAGAGACCTGGAGCAGCCTCTCAACTCATGTCACGCTTCGAAGTATCTTCTTTCATCTCACAGCTTATGAGCAACACATTTTTTTGTCTTCCTCTTCCTCCTTCCTCTTTCTTTGAAATAGTATCTTTCGCCTTTTTCCAGCTCTGGAACCTATTGCCTGAAGTCTAGTGATACACTCATATTTAAGCACTGTTTATTAATGCAGTTATTTATACTTTATTGCAATTAGGACTTTTTTCTGTTTCACATTTGGCACCTTTTTCAAACATGGAAATAAAAACATGTAAAATAAATGTGCTTATTGTTTCATTTAATGTAAGTACTCTTCCCTATACCAGATGTTTGCAGAAGGCTCCTTCTCTGAGTTCCTCTGGAATCTCCTCTGAATTTTTATACTGGAGGAAAATGGGTAGAGATGTAAAGAGTTGATCTTTTTTTCCTAATGGTAATCTCACAACAGAAAGAAAACAACAATGCATATGGGCCTAACCCAGTCATTTCCATGAAAAAATCAAGAGGAAGAATATGGTTGTACTTCTGTCATATGATGGCAACTTTCACTGTCTCTAGAGCAGCTAAAGGAGGTTATGGTCTTTTATCTGCATTATAATTAACCTCTCTGTTGTAGAAGCAGAGCTTTGAAAGACTTTTCCAATTTCTCTGCCAATAAAATTGGTAAAACTGGTAAGTAAGGTTACCACCAGAGCTATTATTGGTGTAATTTTGTTATTAGAAAACTCTAGAATAAAAAACACATAAGAAAAAAATAAAAACAAAAATACCCATTCCTACTGTATCAGAATTCAGTTAGAAAAGGAACAGGAGGGATGGTAAACTATAACTTTTGACTCTTCTTCTTAAAAGAAAAGAAATATTCTGAGGAGGTTAACAAGTAGCCTTTTTGGTGCTCTTTGCCGCTAAAAGCAGATTTACCTCCTGGTTTGCTGAATGCAATATAACAGTGTTCTATTTGCACTTCAGGAGTAACACCAGAAGCCCCAAAGGAAAAAAGACAAAGAAGTTTTCTAGCAGTTTTCAAAAGCAACAGCAAGAATTGAGCTATATGTGAGGCTTGGGATATTGTTAAAAGGGGTGAAAAGGGAAAATGGAGAAGAGGGCAGTAACTGGAGAGCAGAAGGTTAGAGGCTGCCTGCTCATTTGGGGGATTTGTATTGAGAAAGAGATCAGGGTTGTTTAGCTGGTTGAGTGATTTCTTCTGGGAGATGTGATTTTCTGCCTGTACTGGGTAGAAGGAAAGGCAAAATCAGGAATAATTATTTTTGGCAGTGTTAGGTAATTCCCAGTCCCAGCCATCTTAATTTGGTCACCAGCTGTTACTGCTGAAAAGTATTTTTTGTTACACAGTATTAATTCTCCATTTGTGTTCCTCTTCCTGATTGCTATTGCTTTCTCTCTTGCTTTTATTCTGTTTCCTGTTGTTTTGGGTTTTTTTTAAGATCCTGGTTTGCAAACTACTGCTGCAATCCTAGAATGTTTACATTCCTTAATTTATTGATATCTTTACTTACAGCTATAACTCCTTCTGAATGTATTTTTCATCTGACTATGTATAGGTCTCTTTCAGATCCTATAATTAATGTGTTGCATATTGGGCATATTGCCTGAAGTTCACCCTGCTGCTGAAAGCCAGTTTAGAATACCCGCATATGGAAAATCAGTAATAATGAGGGTTGAAAATTTTATATAATAACGTTATCTAGGAAACGTGCAAAAAAACAGAACCATAATATTCCAAATCACCATAAAAAAAATTTTGTATCCTAAAATCCTTCTATGTCCCAAAAGATCTGATAACTCAGTCACTAAGGTCACTGAGGTTTTATGAAGTAAAAGAGAAATTAAGTCTCAGAGTCCACCAGACCAGGGATAAACTATTCTTTTTACTCCATTTTAAGCACATATTCATGTTTGGTTCTCAAGTTTACCCATATTGCCCAGGTACTGGTTTGATCTCTGACTGAACATAGAACACAGGTACTGTTTCTCCAACTGGGATAACTGTTTCAGATTCTCATTAGAAATCTTGCCAGGTACTCAAATCAGGTATTTAGCCAGTTTAACAATTGAAGGGTGCTTTGCAACTCTGTGTCAAAATGTCTGACACCATATTATTATATAACGGCTGAAAGAGGCACTGGGGCATCAGAAAAGCTCATAGCTTAGGTTCTGAAGAAGAAAATAATTTAACATAATGCAGAGCATCTTCTGGAACTCCTTTCAGTTTATTATAGAAGAGTTAACAGATTCAAGGTTAAAATACAAGTATAGCTGAGTGTATCTGATTTTTTACATTACTAATGAAGAATTGCAGCCTTTGATGAGCTTTTAGGGTAGGGTCCCTGGCACTTGTTTGTTCTTGCTTTGGCATCAGTGCCTTGGGCTTGTAACAGTCCTCTAGAAATCAAGTGGATATTACCAATCTGTTGTAGCTGGAGTCCTGAGAATATCATATGGAATTAAGGTTTAACACCTCTTGACTACCCTGAAACAATGCCCTAGCAAGAAATAGTCCTTTGTTTTTTCAGCTGAGGCTGTCAAACTGCACAATTTTCAAACTTTATCTGGGAACCAATAAGAAGAAAACAATCTGATACAAAACATACAAAAGGCTCCTACATAGGTTGAAGACTGATGAGGAAAAACTCCTTCCATGAAAACTGGATTAGTTCTTGTGAGGACTTTGGGATACTGTCAGTTGATCATAATCCTTATTCCCCTCCCTTGGTTCTTCCTGAGGACAGTGTCAACTCCAAGGCAAAGTGAGGCAAGGAAAGAATTGTTTTCCAGAAGATGGTCAGAAAGCTTACTATTGAAGTTGATGGTATTTAAAGTAAGGAAGTGAATATGTCAAGTACTGCTTCTTTAATCTCTTTTATTATCATTATTATTGTTTCTGATATATGAACTGGCAGAGCAAATCAGACGTGTACCTTCCATTTCTTTTGAAGGATGCCTAAGGCAGATCTTCCTGTCACCCAAGAATGTAAGCTACAGAAAAAATCCAACAGTGGCACACCATCTTCATTCAGTTCCTCCTTCAGGGGAAGGTGTAATGTTCTCCTTTAATATTGCCTCATGCTCCATTAATTCCTTCGTGAGAAAAGTGGAAGAACACCAGGAATCAGTGAAAGGTTTGTCTTTGAGCATGAGGGAGAATAGTCCTTAGGAAACAGACCGTCTCTGTTTCACAATGGGCTGGACAAGTAGGACCTACATAGTCACTCAAAAATATTATTCTGTGAGTGGAGTGAAACAAAAAGTTCCCTCTGTAGAGTTGCATTTAGATGCTTTTGGTTGGGGAGGCTTTCATGTTCATAACTTCAGTAGATGGCATCTGCCTCCCTCCCCTTTAAAAACACACTTATACATTTCTATTGTCCACTCAGAATAAATTGTCACTTGTATCATCTCTCTTAATACATGCAATTTAAGTGCATGTTAACTGTTTATGTTGTCATTATATATTACCTCTTTGTGTTCCTCCAAATCCTGGATGAATTATCTGATCTTCGCACTTCAAATAGTGCACAGGGAGAGATGAAGATGTCAGGTTGTGTAATGAAAGCTCACCTGCGCACTCACAAAGGGATAGAGAGAAGCAGTAGCAGGAAGGGGAGCCCAAATAATACTCTGTTGAGCTGTTTCCCATTCCATCAAAGGCAACATATCAAAGGCCCCTCTGCACAAGTCCAGAGGAGCATAGGAGCACTAAGGCAGGTAAGAACAAAAATTAAGGACTCAGAGGAAGACATACTTAGTCCAAGCCTCTCCCAGGGCTATCCCAGGAGATCCTCAGATGCACAGCCTAGATGTGACACAAATCGAGATGAGTAAACACTAGACCACTGTTTGGGCTGTGACGTCTTGCTAGTTAGAGGTATGGGACACACTGTGGGATTGCACAAGGCTTATTTTGAGGTGTGTAGGGGAGGAATCAAAGGGTAGGGGACATATCTAGGGGATTTGGAGATAAACAAGCATTGAGAAATGGAGGAATAAATTTATAAAAGGGGCCAGTTGTCTGTAAACAGTTGACTTGTGGGTAAAACTGTCTGGATATGCCTGCACCTGATCAGTACAAGCTGTCCTATTCTCTTATTAAAATTCATTCCTAATTATTTTCCTGGGTGCAATACTCTCTGCTTGGTGAGCCTGTGCATGTATGGAGGTCTCAGTGCCAGCAACTGAAGTCAGACCTGGGGTCAGAGCCACGTGTCAGTGACTGGAGAAAGAGTGGTTGTGCAAGTGAGGGTGAATGCTAGTGAAGGGCAAACCAGGCTAATCAACAAATAGATAAACTGACCTGAGGGATGGGAGGGAGAGAAGTGGCTCTCTGAAGGTGAGTCCATGGAAAGAGATGGTCGCTGGAGGGACCAAGGAGTCTTGGATACTTGCTGGAGAGATTATGGGGTCTGGGAGTCTCAAGGGACAGGATACCCTGCTGTGTGCATGAGAGTTAAAGCAACCAGTCTATGTGAGGTAGGCAACAAGGCCATCACAGGTTTAGGGGAACCACCTAAGTTAGACCACAATAAATAGTGAAAATAGAAATCCCCTTGGGAAGAATAGGTATACACAGAGGCCTGACACTGTGGAGAAGTCAAGCCTGCAGTGGAACTGTTGCCTGTAGGTCCATTCTGTCTACTAGATTAGGGTACACAGGGTAGGTAGAATGTCTTGTCTGTGGTGGGAGAACAGTCAGACAGGACCTTGGCAGAGACCTCCACTGCTGCAAGAGTATTCTGTACAGAATGTGCAAGCATGACTTAAAATAGAAGCTTAAGAATAGAAATTGCTTATACCTTCTTACACCCATTGTGACTGAGAAATGTATTTTAAACATTATGACATATGTTCTGTTCTTGTGGCTACCTCACCCTAAATTAAGCTGTGACACAGAGCAAATTAGTTCAGTATATGGCCAAAGAAATGTTTTTCTGCTCAAAGGTTGTTAGTAAGGCTGACTATGCTTCTAAAACATTTTAATCAATTTCTGTCAACAAATTCCCAACCTTTTTTCATATATATCACAGGAAGCTGGTATTTCACTTTGTCTTCCTAGGTGACAAGACCAATGCAGATTAAGTATATTCTTATCTATATTTTAATCTCTGTACTGACATACATAAAGATAGCAGTTTGATTGTTTTTCGGATATTTTTCTTCTGTCAGACACTGCAAGAACGATTTACAATCAAAGTCTCTGGATGTGTTGAACAAATCAACTCCTAAAGTACAGTTTACGGCTATAGTTTTGAATATGTCACGGGGAAAGACAAACTAAGAAAAAAGTTTAACTTAAAGGCTTGTTGCAGTAGTTGTTTATGCAGAGTGATTTTAATTGCTTTGCAACCAGGTATTATTTGCCAAGCACTGACTTCCAGCTAAGACATAGTAAACATCAGATGAAAGCTAATTAAAAAAAAATCCTGTTGCTCACTGGATATATTGCAATTGCTACAGTTTTAGTCAGTTAAAAGGCTTTTCTTTACACAGGACGTTAAAATTTGTCACACTGAAACACTACAGTGAAACCACAATGATACCAAAAACAGATTATGATTTTGAAACCTGTCACCATTCCACATTCTTGGTGGAAAAGGAAAAATGTTCCTCTGTGTGGAACATATGTGACTGACCTCCTATTTGTTTTGATTTTAAGAGCATTAAAAAGCCTATTTGCGTTTGTTTATAAGTTTTATACAAAAAATGTAAAGGTTGTTCAATAACCCATTCCAAACACTGTATTGTATTAATATTAAGCAGTTACAGTAAATATGTCACCCAAATTGTTTCAAGAAACAGGGAATGGGGGTTAGACCTGAGACAATTTTTACTTATTAGATGGAACAACAAATTCTTAGAAATTATACTCTATACCATTGCACTTCCTAGTTTCCATTATGGATACTGTAGTTCAATGCAAGTAGCATGGAAACGTGTCCCTGAAGCTAAACTGGGAACTGGATAATACTGGGCTTCTTGGAGCATACACCCACCATGGACAAGTTTTCAAGGTGTGTTGACTTACACATGAGCTGTTCCTACATAACATGTTGGTCTAGCATAAAGAACAATAATTTAATCAGAGCATATACCTTTCAGTTTAGGTGCAAGGCAAATTATTTAAACATTCCTGTTAATTGACAGACAGTTTAATAATTTTAATTTGAAGTCTCCCTTGGTGGCAGATGAAATTAGGGATGAAATTAAAAAGTTATATTGAGTTGAATGATAAACCAGACTTTCCCACCCATGAGCATCCACAATGGGAATTTTCTAAAGGGATTATTAGGGGAAGGTTAATTAGCCTTTCATATGGGAAATAGTAACAGATGAGCTAAAGCAAACCTACATAAAATCTTGAAGCAATTAGACAAAAACACTCAAAAAAAAAAAACACAACACGTATTTAGTAAGTAAATAAAATGGATAAAAAGTCATTTATATTACTTCCCTATTACCTGAAAAGGAGGCATTTTTTTTTACATACTTCAAGAAAATAGAATTTTGAGTTACAGACTTAGGAAAAAACGAAAACCCAAACATTTACTTATATATTTCCAAGTGGAAACTATGGAATTAAGCTACTGTGAAGTATCCATGAGGGATGCCCCACAATCAATCCTCAGAGTTATAATTATAAAAAATGAGCTTCGTTTTTTCAGTAAGTCTTAGCATGTAATTATCAGATCTTCATAAAACTAGATGCATTAGTCATCTGTTTAAAATTAGAATTATCAGCACAGATGTTAAAATTTAAGTGTTGAAACTGTGCATTTAAAAGATATAGGATTACATAAGAAAAGAAGTCCTCATTTTCCTGTAATTAAAGAAAAAAAAATGTATATTTAGACTCAAAATCTCATCCACTAAATAGGACCCAATCTAACTGTAGCAGATTGCTAAGATTAAAAGCAGTACAACACAAATGTCTTAATAAGATTATTGAGAAGGGCATCACAGAACAGAGCATGGCAGATCACCTAATGAGTAACAAAGGCAGCTAGATTATTACCAAGTTCATTACAGGTGAAACATTTTTTTAAAACACATACTAACAGGTCACCACAGCTCTCTTTTTTCCCCTCCTTTCCAGATCTAGTTATGACCCTTGTGCTCCAAACATCTTTTACTAAGAAGTTCAAGAACCAAATGAAGATGCCTTGTACTGAGCACAGGTAGTGCTATCTATTCGCCACTGTAAGCTCTTCTGAACCTTGTCTATAGGCTCAGGAACAGTAAAAGACCTGCATTCTTACAGTACAGATATGAATCCACTGAAGTAGCAAACTTCCTCAAATACATACGTATATCAAAGTTTTCAAAGAGGAACATTTGAAAATAGTTTGTCAGTGTCCGTTTTTTAAGAATCAGGGATGCCCCTTCCTTGCTCATCACTCCCTGGAGAACGCGCGCGGGGTATTCCTGGACGCCTGGGGACTCAATTAAACCTTACCTTACCTCCTACTAAACCTGGCCTGGAGTTTTTTCTCCACAGCTCATTTTTAGGCAACAATATGATCAAATGCTTTGCAGAACTTTGGTAAATAAAATAACTTTTAGTTTTCTAGGAATAATTTAAAATTCCATCATGCTATACCCCCTCTTTTCTTGTTTTTAAATACTATTTCTAAGTAGAGTTCTGTGTCCAGTATGGCATCCTAAAAGCCTAAAAATCCTGGGAAATATATCTGTTACCAAAGCTCAACCCAGCTTGTCAACGAAAACTCCTAGTGTGCCTGATTTTCCACTGTATGATTCATCTTCTCAAGTATTCTACATAAATTTGCACAGTAATATATATATAGTATTTATTTCTAACAAGTGTATGTGGCTTATTGTAACCTAATGATCGAGACTAAATTAAATAATAGGTATTATAGTGGAGTTAAAATTAGCTGGGTGTACAAATTTCCAGTTTTCAACAGTTTCTTTTTTCCTTAAACTTGCTCCAACAACTAGTCAAATGGTAGATAACAGAAGTTTGAAACCATATTCACCATGAAAATTAAGCATTTTAGTTGCAGGGAATTCCTCCCTTTTAAATTCTGAACTTTACAACAGAAGGGACTGAAAGGAATAATTTTTAATGAAACCATAGTCTCCTTCCTTTAGCAAATGACTCAATGATCAGAGCACTCAGCTAGAATACAGGAGACCTTCTGCTACTTTTATTCACTGCCTAAAGGGAATTAAACTACAGATAAGAGACAGACTAACTTCAATGTATTGTACAAGGACTTGATTTGTTCACTACTAGTTTTCTCGAAAAGGACTGTGATGAGGCAGCAGTGTAGAACAGGGAATGGCTGTCTGCCTTGCCCCAGCTGCTGCAGTCTGCTGGGACCTTCTGGAGAAGGGAAAGCTGGTTCCTTTTGCAAACACAGCTCAACATGGCCATCTGGGAAAAAAAAAAAAAAGTGTGGATTGGCAACTGGGAACAGGAAGGGAATGAGAAAAACACAGTCTATAGAGCAAGCAGTAGAAATGAACAAAGGAAGGCTCCTGAGAGGGAAAGACCAGTTGCCTGAAACAGAGAGCTGACTCACAGCCAAGCTGCTGAAATGCCAGCAAAGGGATCCACAGAGAGTTTGGTTTGGCCAAGGAACGCATTTAAATCTCCTGGACTGTAAAGCAAGACTGAGAGAAACTGTTTATGGCTGCTTAATGTTTCTACCACAGATTTGTGGGAAGCTGTTGCTAAGTGTTCTCTGATGAGATTTGTGGCACTTTCAATGTCTTTTTGTAACATTTATAATAAAGATCTGTTCCTTTTCCCCATCAGAATCCATGTTTATCTAAGTTCTTAAACCTGCATCTGATGATTTGTTATGGCCATGCACCCTTTAAGAGTTTAGCTGATAAATATATTAATAATAAAATAATCTCAAACAACTTCTTCTATAGCTACTTAGAGATTGCTTAGTCCATCTATTTGCCATGGTGGATAAGGGGAACAGAGTGGTTATTGTGTGCCTAGGCCTTAGCATGTTCTTTCACACACTCTCCCATAACTTTCTTTTCATCAAATTGGTGAAATATGGACTGGATATATGAGTGATAAAATGACTGATAAAGACTGCCAGAAACAGAGACTTGCAAATTTTTTTTATGAAGTGTGGCTGGTGGCCAGGAGTGACTTTTATCAGGGATCAATCATAGGGACCAATATTTTGTGGTGTCTTTAATCACTATGTTGATGTCAGAGAGTGCACTTTAATCAAGCTTACAAATGACACCCCTTTTGAAGGAGGAGTTGGTATAATAGAAAGCTTCACAGGAACCTCAGCAGCCCAGAGAAATGAGCTGACAGTATGTCCATGAAGATCAATGAAAGCAAATTAAAAGTCCTGTACCAGAGGAGAAGTAAACCCAAGCACTCGTACGGGAAGCAGTTTTGCATGAACAGACCTGAAGTCTGCATTGGATAACAAGCTGAGCAGGTTAGCAGTGGTGCCCTGAAGAAGGTCCACTGCATCCTAGGTATAGAAAGAATTTAGCCAACAGGTAATGAACCTTGTCCTTTATTTAGAACTGGTGAGACCACATCTGAACACTATATATAGTGGAAATATATACTATACTAAACTATACTGTGTATAGTTCTGATCTCCCCAGCATAGGAAGGATATTGAAACATAGTCCAGCACAGGCCACCAAGCTGGACTGGCGATGGTGACTGGAGCACATGGCATATGAAGAAAGGCTGAAAGGTCTGAGTTTCTTCATCCCCGAGAATGCAAGCTAGGGTGAGACCTCATTGCTGTCAATAGTTACCTGATAAAGGATACAGAGAAGATGGACTCAACCTCTTTTAAGAGGATCAACTTGGACGATGGAAACTTCTGTTTAGATAAAAAGAAACATTTCTTTACAGTGAGGGTGATGAAATACTGGAAAAAGTTTCCTACAGAGGCTAAGGGGTCTGAGCAATCTCACCTAACTAGTTCTTCTTTCACTAGATGGCCTCCAGAGTTCCCTTCTACCAAAAAATAACTACAATTCTATGAACCCTCTTGTCTCTTACTGTTACTGAATTTGTTAACATTTTTCAAATCAGGAAGCAGGCAAGTGTAATCCTTCTTTTTTACTTATTCTATCATGCTCTCTTTGCAGTAACTTGAATATAATTTCAATAAAACCTTGGCATGTGTCTCCTGAGGCTCTTGATTTGGTGTGTTACAGAAAGACTCTTCAAACTTACTGTTGTCCACAGTCTCAGATCTCTATTATACTTATCAGAGTAGCATAAAAACTTTATTTCATTATCCAACAGCTTTTTTACTGTTTTATTTAGTAAAATTGCACAGCAGAATGTACTATATAAATAACAAAAGTTAAGCAGTCTGCTTCCTCTGTTGCAATTTTAATTAGACCTAATCAAAACAAGTCATTTTGCATGATAAACTGAACAAATGATGGGAAAACAAATTACAGTGATTACTGATAAAATACCTTCATTATTATCAACTACTTCACTTTGATAGCATACCCATGAATATGTAATTGACTGTTCTAAATTGTTTTAGAGACTTCATTATTATTTTGTCTAGTGGACATTATTTTGTGCTAGTACTTTGAGTGTGGCTCTATTTTCTACATACAAAGAAATACATTAGATTTGTCATTTCTATTACTTCATCTATAAAACCCAAGCAGCTTACTAAATTTTAACTGTGTTCTTCAGCATTCTAAAATGGCTGTGATTTTATGTGCTCTTGTATTTTAATTAACTTGATTCAGTAATAGAAGTTCAAATTGTCCTATTTTCAGACTTAATTAGGTTTAGGATTTTATTCTCAAAAGTTTTCCATTTGTCAACGTAATAATTTTCACTCCTTAGATATGATCCCTAGGTACATAAGTAAATATAATGAAATACATTGTCAAGTTAGTTCAAGAAGTGTGTCTTATATTTTGCTTATTATAAGGTTATAATTTGTGATAAATTACTATCATTTCATCCCCAAAATGAGAAGACTTTTGAATCAGCAAAATAGAATAACATAAAGATACTTTTTTTCCTAAAATCTGGGGGAAGAAGAGAGACAGGCGCTGACCTCTTCTCCATGGTGACCAGTGACAAGACCTGAGGAAATGGCCTGAAGTTGTGTCAGGGGAGGTTTAGGTTGGATATTAGAAACAGGTTCCTCACCCAGAGATTTGTTTGGCACTGGAACAGACTCCCCAGGGAAGTGGTCACAGCACCAGGAATGACAGAGTACAAGAAGCATTTGGATATTACTCTCAGGCACATGGTGTGACTCTTGGGGACGTTCCTGTGCAGGGTTAAGTTTTGGACTCGAAGATCCTTGTGGGTCCCTTCCAACTTGGCATATTGTATGATTCCATGATTCTGTGTACAGCTGTGTTAGCAGGTGTGTTCACCTCAAAAAATGTGATAGATTCCTGTGGGCTGAATTCAAAGGAGTTCAAAAATCTTAACAAATCCCTGTGAAATTAGCTTTGAGAGACGTAAAGGAAGAGGGGGGAAATGCCAACAAATGTATCAACACCTCAGAATTAGGACTTCAAAAGTCCTAAACATATGTTGATTTCTTTCAAAGTTAGGTGGTATAAGAAGTTGGAACTTGTAAGTCTGAGAACACTTCCCTCCTGAATTTAGCCTTACTATATAGTGTACGATTTAATTTATTTAGTTTATAGTGTAACAATATGAAGACACAGAACACCGAGAGCAACTATAGTGATTAAAAATTAATACCAGATGTAATGAAACCTGCTTCTGGATTGATAACCAGTCTTAAAATACTTATTATAATGCAGAAAGCATTAAGTGGTGGTAGTAGGCGTGTATTCAAACCTTTTTATTAACTCTCTTTTGCACTGAAGACCTATGTTTTCTTGGTTTAAATTGTAATTTGCATTGTCAAAGAAAATGCAGCTGAAAAGACCGGGAGTATTCAGAAAAATTTTTGTGTTCATACAAGAAGTCAGTCCATGAAAGGAGGGTTTTGTTGGGATATTTATGATCTATTTAATTGATACACTCCCTTGTCTCTTCTGTAAAGTCCAATTCCTAATTTTTCCAGACAGTAAAATACTTTTGTATTTTGAGAGCTTTTATAAAAACAGCTTTAATCAGTAACTTCTGAAAATTTAAATAAGAAATATTTTTAACTCTTCATTTTAAAAAAAAAGTTTATTATATTGCTTAAAGTTCAGTAACAATAGGAATCCAAAGCCAATTCTTATATATCCAGTATAATTTCATGACTACTAGAAGTTTTGGAAAAGGTGATTATTGTTTAATTAAATCTACAGGTCTACTCAGTCTTCTTCATTCTGTTACTAACAACAAATAAGTTGGGAAATTTGACTCTCAATTAGACTCAAGAGATTTTTTTATCTGTTGCTTAGTTCACAGGTTTATAACCAGATGGGACTTAAAATCTGCTTTTCTTATTTTTTATAACACAGGTGAACCAGTAAATATAACCTCTGAAATAAATTATAATATCCACCTCATCTGGAACATTTTTTTAAATATGTAGTCATAGTTCTAAAATGATAGCTATGATATCCCCATCTAAGTTTTGATAGTCGATGTACATTTTCAGACTTCATACAACTCTTCAAGCCTTTTGTGAATTATTTCCAGTTTTTAAGCACTCTTTTTGGTGAAAACATCAGATTTGGATATTGTATTGTATGAATGTACTGCTAATATTATAACTTAAATAAAAAATTGTTAAGAAGAAGGATGGCACCATTTTCCTGCTCCTATGTGCTATGTCTTTTAATTTGAAAGAATTATTTTTACAGATTTTTTTTTCGTCACTGAAAAATTCCAAGTCTGCCTTCTGTAATATACCATAGGAAAACAAACAAAAAAATTATGTCTATAAACTATATAATCCAAAATTTAAAACCACCACAGAATACATTCAGTGATGCAGATAGAATTCAAAGAAGCACTGAAATATCATTCATTGAAAGAGAAGATCAGTGGTGATTTGTTTCCTGAGTTACTGTTTTCCAAAGCTATCAGCCAAGGGCAGGTGTATCAATATTCATTAATAATTTCTCTCTGGATTTTCAGATAAGGTTTTTATTGCTCTGTTTGAAAATATTTGTCAATATGTAAGAGCTAAAGCATATAACGCAGAGTCATCTGAAATATTTTATGCAATAGATGTACACAATATTAGGTCTGGAAGAAATGTGTTAAATAAATATTCAAATTGAAGAAGATCAATTGCAGGGGGTAATTTTAATGAAATCAATTATCTAATTCTGATAAATATTTAAAAATATTTTTGCTCACATTTTGGTTCTTGAAGGGGTTTATTAGGAAATGAGGAGAAGGGACAGAAATGATGGAAGCACAAAGCAGGGGAGAGAAAAGTGTGTAGATTGAGGTAACATAATTAGATATTTTTAAATTACTTCTGGAAAAGAAACACACACTCACCAGGAGACTAAATTCCTGGAGTCAGCTTATTTCATTAATTGGAGATATTTGTAACCATACATTTAATTTCATGGGCTTTTGCTAGCAGGAGATATTTCCCAGCTCTTTGTTTTTGATGAAGAACAACTCTGCTTGAATAGACATTCACTGAAGCAAAGGCTGAATTCATCTCTTCCAGATCCTGAATACACTGCAGTGTTCCATGTTACATTACCAGGAATGTATTTTACACTTAGAGAAAATTCCGTATGAAAACAAACCAGAGGTCACTTTTACAGTGCTATTTCCTCTGATAGTTTTGACATATACTCTTTTGAAGCACCCCTAGCACAGTTCTCGGTTACTGAACAAAATAGACAAATATACATTTCTAGTCTGAAATATCTGAGTTCCTGTTAGTGGGTTGCTCACAAAACAAATGCCATTAAGATTATCTACACTGACTCTATTAGCTTAGTTGCCCAGAAGCTGAGAAATGGCATTAGAAACAGGTTGAGGAGAGATGTTAGTAAGCATATGTTCTTTAAAAAGTGAATAGTATTGCACTGATCAGTTTTATGACTTGAGCTTTTTTGTACTTTTTCTTATTGTCATCTTTTGTCTGGTTGAAACGGAATGACTTTCGGTGAGATTAGGCTTTAGCTGCAGGTAATTAGTTGTAGAAATCTAAAGTATACGCAACTAAGTAGAGAGCAATTCCTGTTGTCAGACTTTCAGCTGACAGAATGTAGAAGTCTGATGTTGTACAGGATCAGCAGCCTCCTAGGCCTCCATGACAGGCTGAACTCAGGTAACAAACGTGGGTAGATAGTTCTAGCTGAGATGCTTTAGGGTCACACATATATTCCAATTGCTGTTGAAGGAACATGCAGATTTTCTGTAGATCTGGTGTCTTGTTAG
This sequence comes from Lophotriccus pileatus, assembly GCA_035583135.1. Classification (NCBI taxonomy): domain Eukaryota; kingdom Metazoa; phylum Chordata; class Aves; order Passeriformes; family Tyrannidae; genus Lophotriccus; species Lophotriccus pileatus. Next base: position 60,713,897 of record JAWWES010000001.1, read on the forward strand.
TAAGCCCTGTGAAGATAACCTAAGGCATTTAATCAGATTTAACATGAAGGATGAGGGTACCTCAGACACAAACTTTTTATACCAGAGAAGCCCAATGATGACCCTTGAAATCTATTTTCCTTTACTGTTCAAAATGTAAGTGATCTCTCAATTCTCTAACAAAAAGGATTACCTCAACAATTATTAATACTGAATTTTAACATAGTAATAGTTGAAATTTCAATGTGAGACTGAAATGGCATATAAAGGCACTGCTAGAATTATATCCCATACATTTTACTGACCTGACAGTGGTGAGTCTTACTTCATGTTTTCAGTCTTTCCTTGGACCGAGATGGTTTGAGCTTGTAAAAAGACCCTAGTGACCACTTGTCTACTGCTAGACTGTTGCAAACGAAGCCCTGTGAAAAATCATGTAAGGCAAATATCTGATGGCCCTAGGCAGTCACTTCATAACGAACAGTATCCCTTTCTGTCAGCTAAGGCTCGGAAGGCTGTTGTGTAGCTGTAAGACTTTGGCAGGTGACTGAAAGGAGGGAGCGGATTGGTAAAAGAAAATATAATTCATTTAACAGTGTATGGTAAAAGCTGGGAGAACCAGAATAATCGTCCACTATGAGCATTATACTCCCAGCAGAAAAAGCATGGGGTGGTGCTAACTAGCTGTAACCTTGCTGCCCAAACCATGCTTAAGGAAAAACAAGTCTGTTTGGGATTCAGAGGAATGTTATCTGGGTGAGAATGGCACCACAGGAAAGGGTGAGATGTTAGAATGTTTTACATAGCAGCTATAACCATACTATTAATGAGGCTTTTCCAGATTAATTAGATAATGTTGACTATTACACTGTTCAAATATTAGTTGGATGAACAAGGAACTCTAGTTTCCATGTGTCTGATAGGTTCCCTTTTGCCCATAATAAGACTTGGAGTGCAACGCCAGAACATGTCTACACCAGCTTGGACATGTATGAACAATTTTTTTCAGTTTCTGGATCCTATTGTGGTTTAAATAGGACTTGGGCACCCCACTGTTCATGTAGGTCAGTTTTAGCAAAAGGAAAGCGCAAAAATAAATAAAAAGAAATTTATATTTTGATAATAAAGGCATCTTCTATCATTAAGCACATATGAGAGCAATATTCACTGTGTGAGCTCTTTTGGGCTGCAATTTCTGTCCATGTCCTAGCTTGTACTAAGATTTAATTTAATTTTAAAATTAACACTATATAATTGATGGAGGAAGTGAGTTTTCAGTGCTGAAACAATGGTTGAAAGATTGGATCTTACAGCCTGGATATTGTTCAAATGTAGTTTTGGGACTGGTCTCAAGCTACAACCCTACACAGAAGTTTTTTGAGAGTTTTTGCTCATTCAGTTACTGTCCTAGGGCCACTCTGAACAATTTGACTGTATAAACAATCAGATACTTGGAATGCTCCTTCACACCCTTTATTTCACTCTCGTAGATGTAAACTCCATGTATGTCCATTTGCCAATCACCAGGGACCAAGAAAGGTGACTCAGAAAAGAGCCTGGGAACACAGATTCGATATTTTTCTCTCCCATGTGAATGTCATATTCATTAATTGAAAGAAATTATTTCATGTCTGTTCTCCTTCTGGTAAAATGAATATAAATGTTTGATTATAAGGTACCTAAGCTTCAGCAAAAGACATATGATGTACACTTGCATAGACTATCGTAGAACCTGTGCCACATGAATTTTATTTAATTAGCATTCTTAGTAATAACCTGTGACTGCAAGAAGTTCCTCCTATGCTGCTGACTTTAACTGGACTCAGTAAAATCTGAGTATGTTAAGATTGTGGGAGCAGACCTCTGGGAATTTAATTACAGAATGAGCAGGCTATAAGGGTTCTTAAGAGGTCATCTAGTCCATCCCTCTGCCCTAAGGCAGGACTGTTTATGCTTATGTCATGCCTGACAGATATGTGTCAAACTGGTTCTTGAAGACTTGGAGTGATAGAAATTCCACAGGTTGTCCAGGAAATCTATTTCAGCTTTTCAATACTCTTTATTACTAAAAGCTGCAGAATTTCTGTGGGGCTTTGGTACTGCTTTTCTAAGGTCCTACATTTAAACCATTATTTACTTTTTATTTGCCATTAATACAAAATATGTAAATATATTTGGATATTGAAACAAAAATAGAGGGAGGTTTCCCTTTTAGAAATTATGTAATGTCAGATATCTCAGTATTTCATACAGCAAATACTACCTTATATATTTTTTATTAAAAACTTAGAGAAGAATTAATCTGATCTGTTGTAGATCTGCACATACCCTAAGTACGTAAGTTTTTTCACAGACTGGAAGACAGAAAACAGTTGTACAGTGGTACAGGTGTCCAGGATACAAAAAAATATGTGCAGAAGAAACAGGAAAAATAATGATGATGCATAAATTTCAGCTTTAAACACTTCTTAGTCTTTTGTATACACAGACTGGTGATTATTTAACTGAAAGAGTTACCTATGTGCATTAGTTATTTACTTTATGTGCACAGTTTTCTGTATTCATTCACATCCAGGCATATTTTACAGTCCAATTATGAAAACTCTGTCAGAAAAGGTTAGTAAGAAAAGTTTATGAAGATAGCAGAAAATATTTTGGACAAAAAAGAAGGAGAGAACAGTATTGATTGAACAGAATGAAAGAGAGAGAAAGAGACAGAGGAAACAGGGTAAATGTAAAATGTTCAGAACCATTAGGCTGAAGGTTATATATGTCCTCTTTTTTAATAAATAAATTGTTTAATAATATATCTCGAGCAAGAAATAAATGAGAAAACTAATATATTGTATGAATGTGGAAGGAAATGTCAGAAGTAATAAAAAGAATGACAGAG
>JAWWES010000001.1:60716868-60730837 GCA_035583135.1 Lophotriccus pileatus
CAAGAAATAAATGAGAAAACTAATATATTGTATGAATGTGGAAGGAAATGTCAGAAGTAATAAAAAGAATGACAGAGAGACTTTCAATGTATTAAATACTAATAAGAAAGGAGGGTTAGAATGATGGTAGAGGAATGAGCAAAAAAAGAAAAGAATAATAAAATAGAATAGAATACCATAAAAATAAAATAAGATAAAACAAAAAATGGAGTATTATATGAAAAAAGATAAGAACTTTCACAGAGGCTGAGAAAAAAAGATAAATGTTTCAAGAAGAAACATTTTTTTCAGGAAGAAAAGAAGTGACTCAGACTGCAAAAGAGGTAAGAAGCAGCAAATTCATTTGTCTTGTATAACATCATAAAAGTACAACTAATCTCCAGCTGAGCTAGGGCAAGGCTCAATAATTTTCAGACGAAACATCCAAACAGTTAAAGGTATTGGCTCTCAAAACATAATACTGTTTTTCACACATCTTTACACCCAGATTCAGTACAGTAAATTACTCTTTCGAATAATGTTTCCTTATCTATTTTTTAAACATGGAATAAATTGAAGGTTAAGGCTTTATTTCCTCTAATGTTCCTTTCAGTATCTTCAGATTTTTTTTCTCTGTGACACTCTCTGCTAATTCTTCATATTAAGCATGGAAAAACTCCCAATATTTTCTTTTTGAATTTATAGGAGAGGTGCATGAAAATAAACTAAACTTTGATGGAAAGTTTATACCAGATATCAGTTATGGCAGTGTTTGGTTTGGGAGGGTCTCAGTGAGGGCAGTGAATTGGAGAGTACCATTCCTAAACCACAACAAAAGGTGGGGCAAAAAGAGCTTAGAAAAAGAGAAAAAAAATAAAACTTTGATAGATGGCAGGATGTACCCAGAAAGATTTTCAACTTTTTCTTACATAGCAGAGGTGAAATAGTACATCAACACATATTGTTAATAACAAAGTAAGCAGAAATTCTAAAGTAAATGATTTATTGAAATTGATTTTTTAAAGTTCTCCAGAGGTCAGTCACTTAATTACACATAATAGAATTCTTCAATTCCAGTTGCAAAAATATTTACCTTCAAACAATATTCGGATTAAAAAAAATGGTTATTCTTTATCTGGATTTAAATAATGAACAAATTTCAGTAGAATCAAATTTCACAGATTCTGTTTCTGGTTTATTCCACTACCAGAAATGTCTATTGTGGTATCTTGATTTCACATAGGCCTTGTTAAGCAGCTTCTAATGCCATTTTAGTCTAAGAAGGAACAAAGTCGGTATATAACTTTAAAAAAAAATCATGATTGGCAGTGCATTATTCAGCGGTATGTTATTTTGTATACCTATATTAATTAAATTAAAAGATGTATTTACATTTAAGTCACTCATTTCTGATTCAGACAATTTATAAAATATAATCTTCACCTTTACCCTTTCTTTGTAAAGGAAATGTTCAAATTAAATTATAATTAATAAAATCCTGAAGTTGTTGTCTGTCTCTCAGTCTGCATGATATTTTACCATAACAGTGTCTTGATGCTATTGATCAAGTGACAAACTAAGACAGATTATGTTGGTAATTTTTAATTTGTAGAGATTGTCCAGAAACAAATTTTTTGATAATTCCTTTTTACCTTTGTTTTTATAGTCACTTCCCTTCCTAGTTGTTGAAAGGTCTTTATGGTAACAATGAATATAGAATCATCTGATATTAAAGCCTGTAAGTTATCATGACTGGTATTTTTCACATTGGTAAAATACTCCTACTGTAAGTCTGAAGAATTACACTAGCTAGATGCAGTCATCATCAAGGAAAGTAACAAAAAAGGGGAAATAGCAACTCACAAAAATTACTAGCTTTCTTTCATATTTATGAGAAACACAGAGCAATTTGTTCTGGTTTTGATTGGACAGGGTTAATATTCTTCATAATAGCTGGTGTGAGGCTGTGTTTCACATTCATTCTTAAAAGACTGTTGATAACACAGGGATGTTTTAGTTTTTGTTGAGCACTGCTTACACAGTCAAGGGCTTTTCTGCTTCTCCCCCCACCCCACCAGCAAGGAGGCTGAGGGTACACAAGAAACTGGTAGGGCACACAGCTGGGGCATCTGATCCCACTTGACCAAAGTGATATTCCATAACCTATGGCATCATGCTCAGCAAGGGGCCTTTGTTCAGTGTGATGGTGTCAGTCTTCTCAAGTCACTGTCATACATGATGGAGCCCTGCATTCCTGTAGACAGTTGAACACCTCCCTGCCAGTGGGAAGTGGTGAACGAATTCCTTGTTTTGCTTTGCTCGCCCATATGGCTTTTGCTTTAACTATTAAACTAACTTTATCTCAAATCACAATTTTTCTAGCTTTTACTCTTCTGATTCTCTCCTCCATCCCACCGGGGGAGAGTTAGTGAGTGGCAGTGTGGGACTGAGTGGGGATGGGGTTAATCTACATCACCTACATTCTACAGCAATATTGAAGGGAAATAAAGTATTAAGAATACTGTTGTCTTCGTCTCATGCAAGGATCTTTTATATCCAATTTTACACTGAATAATCAGGTGCTTGTGTAGCAACTGATAAAAACTGAAGTTCTGGTATGAGGTGCCTGAAGTAATACTTTAAAGTTTATTTTACAGTTTAAACAATCTATTTCAATCTCATTTGATAATCTTTCTTCTGGCAAACTGTGGATTGTCTTTAGTTAAACTACAGTATTTACTGTGAGTCAGAATGAAACCATCAAATTCATCATGTGTGTGACCTGAGGCTATATTTGAGTGTGCATCTCCAGAGGATAAAACTCACTGATACAATGGACCTTAGACACTGATGTTATCTCATTTGTGTACTTCTGTCAGTATGCTGAATGACTTTTATATGAAAGAAAGATTTCTTTCCCTCAGAACACACAGTTACTTAGTATATTTTAATGCATAATATGAATAATGGTTTCAGAAAAGGACAGCATTTATTTCCTCCTGTTTTTCAGTCAACTGATTCTAAAGCTTTATATATATCGTATATAATTATTAGATTTTTTTATCCTTTTAAAAATCTTCTCATAAGCAAAGGAAGATAGAATTTTCCTATCATCAATTTTTTATTTCTATCAAGTTTGATGACGTAATGAAAGCTGAGAAACAGGACCTTCCTTGATTCTGTCATCACTTAAGGGTTTTAACTCCACCAGTTTCTCGAATATGTCCAGTACTGAATGAGAAAGAAGGAGAAAAGAAAATAGAGAAGTACCATCATCACAATAACGCATTGAACAGATACTTCAAGAAGGTCCCTGCCTCTTCCCTCATCCCACTCCATTTTCCACTCCTTTCTCTTTGCTACCTTTTCCCTCCCTGCCCTGCCCTAAGCTGCCCTTCCCATTGCTCTTACTGTGAACTCTGAGTGAACACATGTACGTGCACATGTGCAATTCAGAATAGTCAAATCTCTATATATGTCAGGTGACTCTGGACAGCAGAAGAGGTTTTGCTTTAAGTCTAAGTCAGAAAACTTTTAGAATAAGCTGGTTCTCTCTATTGTATAGACTTCCTTAGAATAAGAACAACTAAAAAATAAGACAATAATTTTAAATTAAAACTTACAGCAGGGTGAGTTTTAACATCTGCAGGAAACATTGTCTACCCTGTAGTGAAGGTAAATGGATTAGATACACAGAACTTACAATATGCTTTTTTTTATAATATCATAAATCATATAGTTTATGAAAAAAAATATAAACCTCTGATTTAATTTTTGTTTTGCAACTCCAAACTCCACTGGTCACTATTCTGCCTAGGAAAACAGAAAAGGCAGTTTAAGGTTATTTAGAATGATAGTTCTCTGAAGTTTGAAAGGGCTCAAAAACTCTACTAGACTTACAGATTTTTTTTTCCTACCTGCAAAGCTTCATAAACTTCACATTTGATGAGTGGTAGGCCATTTGTCATTTGTAAAAGTTTTGTATACTAATATCTAGTTGACACGTACTAGTTCAGCTGAGGGTGAGGGGAGAGGTTGGAAACAGAGAACAAGTTTAATTTATTGAATCTGACTAATACTTTATGTTGTATGTATACATTCTAGTATACGTTTTCACTTTCAGTTTTTTAGGCATGTTGCTAGGGATCAGAAAATCAGGAAATTGCATCTAGATTAATACTGTCAGCAGTCCCATCTTTCCAGTCTTCTGTACAGTCAGCTGAGAAACATTATTATATAAAACCCAAAATGGTTGGTAAAATTTGGAAGTCAAAACTAAGAGGTCTAAAATATACATGGTTACAGGGGAAGGGTCTGAGGGTTAACAGGTTTTCTTTCAAGGATTTTTACTTGATTTTGGTTGGTTGGTTGGTTGGTTTGTCTTTAACTTAACTGGTTATGTCATTTCAAAATCTCCCATTCCAGTGAAAGTGGAAGTGAAATTTTCAGCCCATTTAACCGGACTACCTTCTAGGCCATATTTTCTTCACTGCTGCTGAAGACTCTTCAGTACTATGCCTTATACAATGGCATATAAAATATAAACTCACAGTTATGTCTATCATGAGATATGAGGCTGTTTTACAATAAATAACTCATAAATACTCTTTTCTTCTTTGGTATAATGTTGTCTTACAACTGTAGAATGACGAATAAGAGGGACATAGACTTCTTTCAGATCTCTTTAGTTCAAAATTCAGGGCCTAAACATTATGTCCTTCCCTCCTCCTCCTCCTACCAGAGTGAAAGGGATGGGAAAAAAAAAATCAGTACAGTCAGAATAAAGAGAAATCACTATGAGTGAAGTGACTTACCTAACCCTATAGATTTTTAAATGAGTCAGTAGTATAAGAAAGCAAATACTATGGAATTATTTTACTTTTGTAATCAAAATTTGCATAGGTACATTTCTTTTGTTTCCATCCAAATGTCTATACCAGAATAACAGTATTTTCCATCAGTTACTTACAGAACCATGAAAGAAACATGTTTATTTTTCAGAATACTTGCTTTTTAAATGGTTACCACACCCTATGAGCACATGAGAAATATATGTTAAAAAGATACATCTCCTAAAAAATTCTTGTAGTATGGACTTATACATGATCCCTTGAAATCAGTGATATTCAGGTGGATTCTCTTCTGTTCTTTTATTAAAAAGGAGAGGAAAATTCTCAAAAGAATTGTATTTCTGTTGATGGGGTTATGAAGATAAGTTTTTGTAGAATAAAGAGTATGAACACATTAACTAGAGATTCAAATTGATTATGAATTTTTTGTGCATGAAAAAGATGAAACAACAACAATAATGCCTCAGTGGAAATAGGTAGCAAAGAATACCCTGAATCTTTGTCATACTTACGTATTACTAGAAAGAAATTACAATATAAATGCTTTGTTTCTTTGGATTATTTGCAATCTTTTATATAATACACCTTCTTGCCTCCCAGGAATTAAATAGTTCCAGAAAAACTATCTTTTACTTAAAAACATAGGAAGAGCCACAGTGGTTGAGACCAGATTTCCTCCTAACTTTGCTTCTTACGTCCAATAGTGAAAATTAACATTCATTTGGGAAAAGAGCATAGTGGCAATGGACTGAAAAAAAATGCTCCTTTCCTTGTTGCACTTTCCCAATTTTTAGCAAGTAAGTAGTACATATTTTTTGAGAGCTCTTGAAATGTATATGTACTTGAGTCAAAAGAGTTACTGGACTGAGCATATAAGGGACTGAGAAAATGAGAGGAGACATCAGGTGTAATAAATTGGGGCACAAACTATGGTAGTTTATACTTAATTTGGTCAATTTAATATGCCATTGTGTTCTCATGACCTGGACAGCAAGGCAAGATATAACCTATTAAGCAGTCAAATCCCAAAAAGGAATCTAAACCAAAACTCATTTTCCTGTGGTATGGGAACATTGCTGTGTCTCACCCATATGCTGAAAATGGCCTAAAATCTAGATCTCCCACTTTCTGTGCAAGTACTCTGAACAGTAAGACATTCAATAAAATATGTGGGCTGTTGGCAACATAAGTGACTTGCTTTAGACAGGAATTTGATATTTTGGTACCATCCACTGATGGAAGTACTTACTGAAATTCCTGTTCAGGCATGAAGCTGTGTCCAGGTTTTTTATTAGGCGCCTCAGGTAGAGTATTTCTTCATTATGTGGTCAGTGGGGATCAGTAAGTGATTCTGAAGTCTCCCAGAGTCTTGCTCAATTAGGCAGATACAATCTTCCCTTGAAAGCCTCAAGGCTCCTGCATGTCTTCCATGGCTATATAAGGAACATAAGCACTTAAATACCCCTTATGTCTTTTTGGATCTGAATGCAAAGAAATGGTGAAGTCAACAATATGTTTATGTAACTTCCCTGTTTTTAACAACGTGAAAACAACATGGAAACCAGGGTTAACCATTATCTCACTGCATCTAAGTGGGTAGAGCAAGAATAATATCACATTGCCTAAGCTTTTCCTGAATTAGTATTTACCTTTATAACTGTGCACAGCACACAAGTGAGGATTTATGACACATCAAGTTTTGGCTTCCCATCCCTTCATATACAGAAGCACATCAATTTTACTTGTAAGTATGGGAAAGACCTAGAACCAGGTAGCCCTTTGAGTAAATCAAATAGTAAGGAGATTTTTAACTGTATTTGATCAGTGGACTCAAAGGATTGAATATCAGTGAAATTCATGTAGATGAATTGGTTAATGCTCACATTAGAATCTCTCGACAGCTGTAATTCTGTGGTTTTAGCATTCATAGTTCTATTGATATATTAATCAAAGGGATTTCTGTTTAAAGATTTGTGAGTGAGAGACAAGGGCTTTCATTTTGATGGTATTTGAAGCCCAAAGGTAAAAGCTGAATTTATATCTTGAATCAATAGAGAACATCATGTACAGTACAGGATAACCAGAACTCCTTTTATTTGATATATACTGTTACTTTAATACTTGGTGTGTTGAACCTATAAATGCAATGACATTTACAAGAGCTGTTTCAATGTTGGTGCTTTTTTCAATTATTTAATTTAATTATATTAATTTAATTATTATTATTTAATTTTTTATTTCTGTAATTTAACCTTAAATATTTCACTTTTTAAACTGTTTATGAAACTGCTGAGATACATACAACGATTCCACACAATGGAAACTACATCAGTCTTTTATATTTTTTATGATGTCCCTTCAGGGCGAACAGGCAGTTTGCCTGCCCAAGCTGCTAAAGATCTGCTCAGTGGTCTTTTTTTTATTTATTTTATTTTGGTGAAAGGTTTATCTTTTTACATTCCTATGGATACTGAGTGATGTCATTGGAGGAAAAACATCTGGATTACTCCTGTGGGATTTATACCTACTTATACTAAAATAAGTGTTAGTTTACATTTTTTTCATGAACAAGAAAAAAAAAAAAGAATAGGAACAACAGGAATAAACAGGTAAAATACATGCATAATTGCAACATGTCAAACTGCAAGCAATTAAACAATTATACCCAATATGACCCTAAATTTCTGTCAGCTGCATCAGTAGAAGCCTGGACATCTTCCAAACAAATAACTGTATCATGCTGCATATCAATTTGAAATACTTTCATGTTTGTCAGGATATGCTTAAATTTAAGAAAAGACAATACTTCCTTCATATATCTCATATTGACTCCTGAGGCTTAATTTTCATCATTTCTCTGGAGATCTTCTGTTGTTTCATTGATATCAGTACTTTTAGCAGAATTTAGAAAATATTACTGTCTTTCAGAGTACATTTGAATACAGAAACTGCCTCCTAGATTTTGGATAATCTGCCATTGTTTTGAAATATTGTTCATTAGATATTCCTGTAATACATAAATTTTAATCCTTTAAATTTTTTAATTTTCAAAACTAATAATGTTTGAAACTTGAACAATTTGAAGTCTCTTAATCTGAACTGCAGTTAGGTATTTTAGATGTAACCAAAACTTCCACAAATTTAATTACTATCAATTTGATATTTTTTAAGAATCATGTATCTTTTTCTGTGTATCCTCCTCACATGAGTTTTCTTGCTGAAATCTGCATTTATTGTTAATAGAATATCATGGCTGTGTCAGTACAGGGACAGGAAAACTGTGTGTGTCTACACATGTGGATCTTCCAGGACCTTCACAAACGTCACTAGGCATTTTTCTATATATAACTCAAATGAGAACAATTAACTTTGACCCAAGAATAGAAAAGGGGCAATGACATGTTAAAATGAACTTTTTCCTCTCTCAAAAAAAACCCAACTGCATTTCAGACAGTATTATGTGGAAAATGAAGACCACAATACTACATCAGGGGTTTCATGACATTTTCAAAAAAGTTACAAATAACCTTCCAACAGCCATTAGAAGCTTAATTACAAACTGTGTCTTCAACTGGCTTTGTGGACAAAAAACTACAATCGCAATCAAGAACACTGAGAACAGAAGAAGGACAAAAAATGTCATAAAATACGTGAGTTATTTTGGAAAGACTAGAACTAGCAAAACTAAGGAAATCATGTCCATGTATTTCACCTTCTTATTTTACAGACTTAAAAAACCTAGTTGTGTTTTGTCTGATTCTAGAGATTAAAAGCAAACAAACATCATCTTGTTTATCTTATTTTAGTGTGAGAAGTTAAATTCATACTGAAGAGACAGAAAAATAGAGAGCCAGGATAACTAACAAAGAAAATTGATTATCAGAAAGTGGCCAAGGAGGCTATGAACTTATGCTATAACAATAACCAAATATAAAGGACTGATTCAACCAAAATCTTCTTTCCAATGACCACTGTGCAATTGCCTTAGAACAGTAATTGTCTTTCATATGACATTTGTGGAGGATGATAAGATAAATAACCACAGCCACGTTAAACAATGTGAAACAGATCATCATCAAGAGAACAAATGGTACTTCTATTTTTGTACCATTTCATTATAAACTAAAGTAAGTCACGTTATTCCTGAATATACTGGATTAATGTTTTTCATCCATCTATCTGTTTGCACATTGATATATAGATGTAGAGATATATACATATTGATAATTTTTAATGTTCTGTTCATAAAAAAATATGAGACATGATCTATCTTTTTTGGAAATAAACAGCAGTGAACTAAGATGGCTCGAGAATAGAATAGAACAGAATATTTTCATTTGGAAGGAACCTACAACAATCATCTAGTCCAACCACCTGACTGTTTTATGGTTGACTAAAAATTAAAGCATGTTTTTTAAGGGCATTGTCCAAATGACTATTAAACGGACAGGCCTGGGACATCAACTACCTCTCTAGGAAGTCTATTCCATCATTTGACCAGCCTCTTGGTAAAGAAATGCTTCCTCGTGCCCAGTCTGAAACTTCCATGACATGGTTTTCTTCCCAAAAACCTGTGCTACTAATTTCTTTCATTTAATGGCTACACTGCAGGAAGGTGAGGTATACAGCCCTAATGATCCCATGAATAGATCCTTCTCCAGTTCCTTACATTGCAAAGGGCCATGTGTGAGACAATGCCCTACTTATCTCCAACACCTATTATTGGAGATAAATGGTGGACCTGCTTAAAGATGATGCTTGTATTAATCATTAAATTCATTACTTTCTTGACTTGTTATTGACAAGGAAATTCTATTACCTGTAAAATCTTGTCTCTTGCTCATACAGCTCAACAGCTAAAGATGACCAGATAACCATAATAGCCCAGTTCATTCAAACATGATGTGTCTCATCAGCCAGTGCTACAGTTGTGGCATTCCACTGAATTTTCCAGACTCCCTCTGCTCAGACAAGGTGTTTGCCCTTCTCTTCTCACTGATTTTGCTTCTCCTTCCACTGCTGTGCAGTGTTTTGTCCTTTTTAATTTACTTTTTCCCAGACGGCCTATCAACCTGGCTGCTTGGCTCACCTCTGTGCTAGGGTGGGTTTGATGGAGCTGTCTGGAACTACTTGGCATGAGGCAGCCACAACCTCTCTTCACAGAGAGGCCACCTCTGCAACCTCCCACAGCCAATACCTGGAGACAGTTGCACTCAGAACACAAAACATTCATGCCACCTGTAACATTACCTCCAAAGTCACAAAGACATGGAGGAAAGAGGAACTGGCAATTGCTGGTGTACCTACAGATCTAAACCATATCCTAACTATTCCAATATGACCATTACTCTCACAGCTTCATTTCTGTGTTTCCAACCTCAGTTACTACACTGGAAAGCTACAGAGAAATTTAGGCCCTGCTCAACTAACTAAATAAGATTCAGAGTTTTATAGTTTTTTAGTGGATAGACTAGGGAATGCTGGGAATCTTTGTCTGTGGTCAGTATGAATGTGCATATCCTGCATGTGGTATGGTCTGATTAAGCAAGTGATGGGTCTGGATATCTACATATATGTGGGTTCAAAAGAAATTACAGAAAGTCAATGATGTAAATAAAGTATCTTACTTGTGTACTGCATTTTTGCCATGAGAATTAGTGGCAAAATAGAAGAAAAAGCAGTAAAACAAACGTAAATTTATGTCTATTCTTTTAATTTATATTCTTTTGTATTTTTATTCCTTTTTTTTTTTCTTTTGCCCAGCTAAGGGCAGCAAAACTGGTGAAGAGCCTAGAGAGTAAGTCATATGAGATGTGGCCAAGGGAGTTGAAGTTGTTTAGCCTGGAGTAAAGTAGACTCAGGAGAGACCTTATCACTCTCTACAACTACCTGAAAGGAGGTTGTAACCAGGTGGGGGTCAGCCGCTTCTCCCAGACAATAAACATCAGAATAAGAGGACATAGTCTCAAGCTGCACCAGGGAAGGTTCAGGTAGGACAACAGGAAGAATTTCTTCATGGAAAACGTTGTAAAGCATTGGAATGGACTACCAAAGGGAGATGTTGGAGTCACCATTCCTGAAGGTGTTCAAGGAACAACTGCATGTGGCACTTAGTGCTATGTTGTAGGTGACAAGGTGGTGATTGGTCAAAGGTTGGACTCAATGATCTTGGAGGTCTTTTCCAATTTTAGTGATTCTGTGATTCTGTGATTCTTTATGTACTGTCAATCCATTTTTGATTACTGTTCATGATCACAAGTTGTATATTTATCCCACATGCATGTATACATACACATCTTTGTGTATGTTACAAATATTCCTTAAAAAACATCAGAACTTAACCCTGAAATAGTTTAAAATGGTTTCTTCATGGTTTAAAATATTCCTACAAGATGAATTTAAAACATTTAATTTTTCATCCTTAACATTAAAGAGATACATTTAATGTGCTGCCACTGTTGAGGAAGAGGAGGTTTTTCTCGTTGTCTGGAATCACATTGTGAGGTTGGCAACATGGAGTTCAGCTCAGAAACTGGAAATAACTATACTTTTTTATTACATATGTTTTTTAGTTATTTTCAATATTCACAGCAATGTACAGTAAGGTAAAAACTCTAGTTCATTCTTCTAGTGACAAAGAACTTAAATACTTTAAGCTAGCATTACTCAGAAGAGCTTCATGTATCTAATTGCCAGAGCATTAAAGTGTATTCTCCTTGAGATTATTCCAGGGTGAACATCAAAGCTCTTTCTGGTCTCTGATAAGCTTGCATCCTTAACTGATTATTACCATAAGCTCTTGAACATGAAAACAGTGCTGAAATCTCAAGGCAACAGACTTGATAAAGCATGTATTTGTTTCTTAACTTTGTCCAGATTGGAAATGAAACCCTTCCACCACCCCACTACCTTAGCATTTTTTCATCTATTTCTAACAGAGAAATACATAAAACTGGGGGGAAAAAAATACTACAGGAGAAGTATTTTGGTCCTGGATGCTGGCAACAGAGGTGAAGTGGGGGGGTGGGGGCAGGAGGTAGGGTGTGAGCAGTTTGTAGAATCTGACTGGTGTTCTAGCACATAAAATGTATGCAACAGATTCTGATTAATGGCATTCCCTGTTCAGATTCACACAAAGGTAGTACCAGAAGTATTTGCATAGCTATGAATGTATAAAACTGATTAAGCCTTCTACTAAACCTGAACCAAGTTGGTGTAGTTTTTCAAGACTTTGCCCTATCATAGTAACCTTATCAATATATGTGATAGTTCAGACCTGGCTCCCTGCCAAATGCCCGAACCCACAGTTGCAACCCCCCTTCCCCCTCCCTTTTCCCGCAGGGCAAACAAAAAAAAAAACCTATAAAAATTGAAGAGTCTGAAATCAATTATATAAAAATATATCTATTTATGTATATTAGAGTTATACACAATTAAAATGTTATGTGCACAGTGAAGGGAATCAAAACACTCCCCAAAGGAAAGGGAAAAAGGGGAAAAAAAGGAAAAAAGGGACACAGAACAAATATACACAATCAAACCTGAGAATTAGCAAAATAACTGGTAAAATAAGTCTCATCAAGTCCCTCAGAGAAGCAAGATCACAAGGCCAGCACTCTCCAACCTCCCGCGCGATGGACCAGCAGCCGCTGCAGGCCTCAGCCCCCAGATAAGCGAGACCAACGTAGTGACCCACTGCTCCCGAACCTCACCGGAAAGGAAGAGAGAGTGAGGTCTCTTATCGCGTCCGGGGATGAACATGAGATATGCCTCATGTGTTCAGAGATCAGGAACTTTATTTAGAAGCTGGAACATACTTTTTAGAAGCAGCTTGGCTGCTTATTTACTGTTCTCGGTAACACAGGTACACATACAGTTGGTTTAACTGTAACATAAACATCTTACAATTGGACACCTGTTCACGTACATCCACGTATGTCCAGCAGTCCTGACTCAGCATTCCTGTCAGGAAACCCATTCTTGTGCCAACATATTACTGTCCATGGTTACTACCTGACCGGGCACAAGTGTTCCACCTTCGACCTTTCAGCTACTCAGAGACCCCAGAACCAGCTGGGATCCCCACAGTCTCTAATCTCAGACTTATTTATACCCTGATTTATGTAAAAATCGTATGGAATACTGGGTACGTGGTCACTTCCCTAGTTACCAGCTGGTCACCAGGAAGGCCTAGACCAAAACCATCACAATATATCACTGCAATTTAGAGAAAACTAAGTCAGAGTTTCAGTCTATCAGCATAGGAACTAGTCATTTAACATACTACCAGGTCGAAAAAAACTGTTTTGAGATTGTTGTGGGTTAGCAAGGGTTCCCCCCTCCCTGGGGGACTGCAAGTGGTTTGTCCAGGTGAATTTCTGGGACAAAACCAATCAGAAGTTTTGGTAATGCCTTTTGCCAATTACATCTTTAAGAAATCAGAAGAGAAGACTGGTTGCGCAGCTGGAAATTAGGAGCCATGCGAGGGAGAGGCAGCAAGGCCCCCAAGGCGGGGGCCAGGCCTCTCTCCTCCCCCGGCTCTGGGCCGGGGGCTGGAGCAACCATGGAAGCCCCCCTGATCCAGACATGGAACGGAGTGAAGGAAAAAAAAAGGACTTAAAAGGACTTGGCAAAAGAAATTTAGAAACTGCAGCCGGAGAGATAACGGAGCCTTCAAGGTCACAACCTCAACAAGCGGAGAGAGTAAGTCCGAAGGGGGGAGAGACAGCTCCTTCTCCCCCTCTCTCCCTCTCTCTCCCTTCAGCAGGGAAAAGACTGAAATGTTAATCATCCCTGCCACCTGAGGAAGATCGTTGACTAATAACCCACACATGCTGGACTGTGGCCCACACAGAGATGTCTTACGCCGGTGCAAGGAGGCCTGTGTAAGTCTTTGGGATCCCACAGAGGGATCCATTTCAGAGCAGCTACTCACATCCGAAACCTATGCTGGAGGAAGTCAGCTCAGGTGGCCACCCGCTTCCAGCGGGGGAATCGGTGCTGGGGTAGCTGCATTTGTGACCCGAAGGACAGCAGAGAATGGAAGAACTGTTGTTCGAGGGGAGACCCACGTCGGAGAGGTCTATCAAGGACTATTCCCGTGGGAAGGGACCCCATAGGAAACAGGGGTGGACTCAAAA
>JAWWES010000001.1:60736611-60759222 GCA_035583135.1 Lophotriccus pileatus
AGGGAGGGAGGGAGGAAGGAAGGAAGGAAGGAAGGAAGGAAGGAAGGAAGGAAGGAAGGAAGGAAGGAAGGAAGGAAAGAAAAAAGAAAAAAGAAAAAAGAAAAAAGAAAAAAGAAAAAAGAAAAAAGAAAAAAAGAAAAAAGAGAGAAAGAAAAAAAGAAAAAAAGAAAGTCTGAGTTGGTAGTAGAGCTGTTCTTAATTCACCAGCTCAAGCAACTGAACTTCGTAAATAAGCTCTGAAGCAGAAAAAGAAAGAGATTCTAGATTTACCTCTGCTGTCCTCTTCTTTTTTGTATTCTGTTTATTTCTCAGTGACTTCTTGGGATTCTTTTCATGCTGTAGAAGTATAGAACATGAATGCAAATGTAGATATTTAAAGATATTAATACAAGATTCATACAAAAAGAGAACTGAACTGAAAACTGAAATGGCAAAGTATGAATATTGCAAAGTAAAGCAATGACAAGCTAATAAGTGTCAGTATTACAAATTTCTTTGTGATCTTAATCTTGATGCACTACATTTCATTCTTTAATTCTATAGTGTCCAAATACATCATGAATTTCATGAAATTATTTTCATCTGGTGAAGGGATTTCATTAACCAGAGTTCTCATGTAGGAAATTAATACATTTACATATTTATGTGTAAAAAATGAATAAGGATGGGAAGAAATCTCTCTTACTCTATCATCTTTCATTGAAGTCTAGTTTTGTTCATATCACAGACAAACAACTAGACTGGAGTGGTCTGAGCATGGTTATTTCATTACAGCCTAATCAAATCTGAACAACCATCTACATATTCAATGTGTCTCTAATTTTGGCCACTACTGAATAACCCAAAGGAAGTTAAAAAAAAAAAAAAAAAAGAAAAGACAAATCATTGGTCACTTGGATGGACAAGTAGTCTGATCAGCTTGCTTGCCAACACAAGAAGCAAGAATGTAGAACATTCATATAGAATTCAGTTACTGTATATACTTATGTAAAAAATACTTGGTGCTTATTAAGTTTTTTCTTTTCACCTCTACTGAAATCACCCCTTAGAAGTGCATAATTAGGGGATGTAAATAAGAATTTCCAATATGCTGACTTTATTTTTTCTCTAATATTTTTCGACCAAAAGACAAGCTGAAACTGTCCAGGTTATGATGATATGGAGCAACATAACATGACAACCTCTTGTTCTCACATTGATTATTATTTTTTTTGTCCTATTATATACCTAGGAAGGAGACTTTTTTCGTTAATCTTCCCCTATATGATCCAATGTTCCCCTGCTTAGGACTTCTCCTTGGGATGTTATGACTTAGTTCAAATTCCTCATTTAAACCAAATCAAACTGAAATTCCGAACACAGGACTCCATTTTACCCAGGTGACTGGCAGAGATTTCTTTGGTAACATGGGACTCTATGTATTTCTGTACATGCATATGTGTGATATAATAACTTATAAGCATATATGTAGAAGAGGGGGAGACAAAAGAATGTAGAGATATAACTTGCATTATTTGCTCCAAGAAAGTTTAACTCTAAAAACCTTAGTACAGATCCTTGCACTTTTCTTATTTAGATGAAATGCATTAACACCTCTTCCTATTCTGTTGGGTTTTTTTGTTTTGTTTTGGTTTGGTTTGTTTTTTTGCCAAACCATCCCTTAAAAATGTCTTTACTGTTCATTTTAGATTGCTTCACATTGGATCTGTTGAACCCTATTCTGAGACATGTACCTCTTCCTGTATTCTGTTAAGCATGCCTAAGGTATTGATTCCCCTAGCACTTCTGTAAAGGTGAAGTTATTTTGTAGTGTAGAGTTTATCAGAGGGAGCAATTATTTGGGACAAAGAAACACCTTAGGAGTACAGGTTTCTTTTATTTGACATGGTAGCTTTACTCTTTCATTTTGTATACTGCTCTGTAATTTTTTAGATGCTAAGCGTAGACTTGTTATAGATTTACATTATATAAGCTCATTTTTCTTCTTTTCTGACCTTCTTTGAAGAGTTGTTCTTTGCAGTATATTTGTCAGTGTCTTCTCTGACTTACTTGTCTGGCAATCTGTCCCTTGGCATCCTTATAACATCTGTCATGAGTGTCTATCTGCACCATTCTCCAAGTCCTTCATTTGTTGCCTTGTCTGTTCACAGTAATTGCCACATTCATCATAGGTACTTCTTTTGAAGTAGAAACAATTTCATTCCCTGATGTTGCATTTAATGTCTTCTTTGTATTTCTTTGTATTTTATTCCTTTTCTGTACTGTGAGATCTCTGCACTCAGCAAACAAGTATAAAGTAGTTAAAAAATCAAATTTTATGACTTCCTTCACATGCTGAGGTACTCATCATTACAAAAGTAAATAATTCACGTCTTTATCACAATTTGCAGACTTACAAGAGATGCTGTCTTGCATCTGCTTCAAAATAATGTGAATTGGAAATTGAAGCTGCAATTAACTGCAGTGATGCAATGAAAACTATAGGTTGGTACTGTACATAAGTATAACAGAAAGAGCAAAAGGTGCATTCACTCAAAAGTACAAATCATGATATTTCAGTTCTCTTTTCATTCTGAGCCTTAGGGATGCCAGTGTCCTTGTCTGTAAGAGAACAATGGGGAATAAAGGATGTGCTGGAATCCTATAATTTTTAAAGAACATTTACCAAATACTCAGTGAGAAAAACAACCTTTGACAATATTCCTTGTATGAGAATATATATTTTTGTTAAATATGTGACTTCGGTTTACAGCACCTTCTCAGGCGCACTTAACTGCCAAGCAGATAAGCCTGTCACACTGTTCTGCCTAGAGATATCTTATTTCTTGTTTTAATGACAGATTCAAGAATCAGGCAATAAACAAATAAAAGAATGAGCTTACTCCAGTGTGATTCCTTCACAGCTTTCCTAGTATATCAGACATTGGCAATTGTACAGGTAGATGAAATTAGTAGGAACAAAAGGGGCTTCAGAATGTATTACTTTTTAAAAGCTCACTCAGATTTTACTCTTAGCATCACATCATATTAGACTATTGTTATGTGTTGACATGACATCAATATGTAATGGGATAGCATTGTTTCTGAGGAATCTGTTGCATGAATGTCCACATAACACTTAAGTAACATCATCATTTGTTAAATACCAACTGTTCTTGGGAATTTTGACCCTATTTTTGAATACTTTTTGTGTATTCTCATTTGATTTCTTTTTTCTGTTTCATGTTGAATTTCTATGGATTGAAAAAATAAGAATAAAATATAGAGACTAAACAGTAGTTTAGCTTTTTAATTCCATTAGTATTTTGATTTGGTTCCTAAATATATAACTCATAGCATTTATTTTTTACCCAGTTTTTAATGAGTAATGATTTTTTCAATGCTAATAGCCTTACTAATTCTCAAAATACTAGTCTGAACTAGACCCTTGTTTATTCGTCAGCATTCTTCACCCTTAAACCTTTTAGTCTAAAATAAATATTTTACCTGTGTATTTACCTAATTTAATTCTTCTGTAATGTCCATGCATCTGTAGTCTGTGGTAAAAAATGGATAATTCTGAACACAGAAAATCCCAGAAATTTCTTCAAACAAATCGTATTGCCTCACTTCACTATATAAAGCTTAGTTGCAGGGATATCTTTTCAAGTCACTGTATAATTCAGTGGGTGATGTACCACTCTATTTGCTTACTCTTTCAATAATAAAGTAATACTAAATGCAGCACTAACTCTTTGAATTGTGGACATTTGCCTAAGACCACCAATTCATTTTACAAAGTCTGCTGAACAGCAATCAGATAATAATGACTTTTTGGTAAGTAGTTAATGATGCAGAGGTTTGGAGAACCCATACCTGATTAAGTGTGCAGGGTGGATAGTGTGCAGGGAATGTAATGTAAAGTAATGATAGAATAAGTAGAATAAGAATAAATAGCTTAGTTGCCACATTCTCTGTAGGTTGAATGAGGAATGCAACTGGCATGTAGAGGCCTAAGAGTCCATAGCAGATGGCCTACAGTGTGAACCACTGAGCATTTCTTTCCTATTCTCGTCAGAGTTATGCTTCCACTTTTATATTCATTTTTCTCTTCTTAAGATGAGATACTTTTTCTCCCATACAGTTCCCAAAGATTATCTCATCCTTAAAATGTAGATCTCAATAGTTCAGGGTTGTTTACTTTTTTCATGACATTACCCAGGTTTCTGGGATTAGGTTAAACATTACCATTATTTCTACTCTACAACTTTAGGCAGAAATTTGAAAGGAAGGTGTGTAGGGCATTCTTGCTAGGTAAATGATTCTCCTTTAAGGTTAACCACCCTTCTGTTTGTTATAAAATACAACGTAAAAAATTAAGTATAGAGAAAATACATTCAAAACTGATTTTGAAAGGGCATATACCTTTTACTAAAAGGAAAAAACCCACAACCTTAAACAGTAAATAAACAGAAAAGTTACTTTTTTATTAAACAAAATTAAACAAAGCATTTAATTTCAGTAACTGAGAAAGCAATGAGAAGAAAACACTAACTAGTCTCAGAAGAGTTCAAACACTCAACATGAATTAAACCTACCTAACTCTTAAAGGGATTACTGAGCTCTACCAAGAACTGTTGTTTTAACTTTCTCTTTCTGATTGCTTTTCTCTTGCGTGTAGTTAAACAATATTTCACCAAAAGGCTCCTTATTCAGACGGAGCTCCTGTGCTCTTTCAATGAGAACTATCCCTAAAGATTGTTTTTGTTTGTTTCACGGAATGTGCCTAGTTGGAAGGGACGCACAAGGATCATTAAGTCCAACTCTTAAGTGCATGGCATATACAGGGATCAAACTCATGGTCTCGGTGTTCTTAGCACCATGTTGTAAGCAACTGAGCTAATCTCAGGGTCTTTGAAGAGGCTCTAATGTGTCATTACATCTTTCAACTGATCAGAGATTCCAAAGGCAAAAAGCTCTGTAACACTAGACTTGGGCTCTGATGTGCAGTGATGGGCAGAATAAGAGATGCTGCAATCCCATTTAGAAGAGGAAGGGATTTCAACCTAAGAACAATACAAACATATTGCATTTGAAAGAAATAGTCAAAAGAGATCAGGATCCACTTAAATTTTGATTGAAAAACAATCTTTAATATTATTTCATATATAGTAACATATATTATCTTGCTCATGCACTTCCATACTATAAAAACTTCACACATATTCTAAGCCTCTTGATCATTAATCATATTAATCACAACCAGGTTTAGCAGCAAACACTTGAAATTATTGAATGTATCATCGCATTCTTCTTCGACCATGGATCTTTTCCCCTGTATTTTTTTAGCTATTTAAACTATTCAATTATTAAAGTATGTCAGCAAATACTAAAATATGAAGTGTAATTCCATTTTGTTTATAAAGAAATTGTTTAAATAATGAATGGGTGATCAGAGGGGTCCTATTATAAAGGGATGAATTTTATAAACACAGTCTAAGAAATGCTTTTCTTTAAAGCAGATGTAGTATTATTACTCATTATTTAAAAAAAAAAAAAGAAAAAAGAAAACAAGCCTACATGCCTAGATGTAAATTATGTAAGAAAATATAAATGCAAGAACAAGTTTCTACATTTTCACATTGAACAAATAGAGACATGGGGATTGACTTCTTTCACTCTGTATGGGATCATTTAGCAAATCCATACTTTGCCCTATTAACTAACACAATGGAATAAAATTTAGATTATACATTCTCCTGAGACTATCAAGGAAATCTGACATCCAGAAAGAAAGAAGCACAGCAGCATTTCACCAAGCCTGCAGACAGCTGAACAGATGTCACAGCAGCCAGCAGCAGAACCAATCAAGGAGACAGAGAGATGAATGTGCCAAGGGAGCAGATCCAGACCTAGATGCCAGCGCTAGAAGAATTCATCTCTTAACATCTGGTTGTACCAAGCATTCCCCATATGCGGTAGTATGTATTGGCTTTGGGCCTCAGACACACAGAAAAAAAAAAAAAAAGAGCTAGAATACAACACTGCAAGGAATAAGCAAAAATTCTGGCAAGTTTTTGATGAAATTCTTTGAATCTGACAAATGTTTTTCTATTTGTAAATGCACAATGTGTCCCTGTTGCAGCTTTGCATGTGTATGTTTTAGACTGTCAAGGCCTTCACCATCTTCTTGTCCTGCTTTGGACATGCTCTAACAGCTTAATATCTCTCTTATATTGCAGTCCCTAAAACTGCACACATTATTCCAGGAGAGGCCACACCAATGCAGAGCAGAGCGAGAAAATCCCCTCCCTCCACCGGCTGGCGATGCTTTGCCTGATGCCCCCCGGGACATGGTTGGCCCTCCTGGCTGCCAGGGCACTGCTGACTCACATTCAACTTGTGTCTCTGAATACAATCAGTTTCTCTCTTGTTCATTCACCTGAATACTGCAAAGGCTGTTCCCTTCTTCACATAGCTCCTTCACCTGACAACACAGCTCTTCAACCGCAGAACACCTTCTGCAAAAGAAGTGTTTGTCAGTCACCTGAGGGTTGATGGATGTAGTTTGCTTCAAGAGTGGGAGGGAAGGTCTATAGTGAATGAGCTGTATCATGACTTCATAGCTAGGACCAAGGTTCCATATTCTTCAGACTTGGGGCCAATTGGAGCTACTTTTATAGGGCTTTTTAGCACTGCCTGTTCTCACTGTGTCCCATGTTAAGCTGGAAAATTGCTCATAGCCTAATGTAAAGACTGACTGCTTGTTACTCTGTGACAGTTGAGGAGCTGAAGAACGTCACAACGTATGACACTCCCAGGGCTTCAACTAAAGCAGGGCAGGCAGGCATCAACCGGTTGAGCTCTAGGACTGTTGCAATAAACTACAGCTGGCCCAGGTCAAACTAACTAGCGGAGTGTCTAAGTTCTTGGAGTCCTGAGCAGGTAAGTTTCTGCTCTGCAATGTGGAGGATAGCAAGAGGTGGGGGTTTGGGGGGATGTTGGCGACTGGGAGATTTACTTCAAAGTGCACTCCTGATTTGAACAAAATGCTGATGCAGAGACATTCTAAGTGGGTTAGGAGTTTGTGTCCTTTGAAAAGTGGTTTTGGCACCTAGAGTTCAAGTATCTAAATTCTTAGATCACTTCTGAAAAATACTAAAATGTACTTTAGAATCCATATTGTAAGCCTCTCTTTCCTCACCTGCATGTCAGACTACATCCCCTGCACAATTTTTAGAATGTCTTCCCAAAGGCACTACTTATCACCAGCAGACCCAAGATATTTGCAATTCTCAAGCTGCACACCCTGGCTGAACTGCAAAATGCTTCTGCTGATCTGAGCTTTTGTAATTCTTTAATAGCTTTTATGGCTGTAGGCAGATATCTACTCTCAAGTGTTTCTGAAGCAGAGAAAGAGGATCCAAGGGCCACAAACATACACATCACCTCTTCCCCTTCCCATAATGAGATGGGAAAGAGAAGATTGAATCTTCAGTTATCTCTTGCATTTGTAGCACAAAAAGAATAGCTATATGCCTGCTACAGTCACTGGTTCACCCACCCCTGCAGGCACCTTTTGCAGTACTGTTCTAGCAGTCTAAAGTTATGTGGTTTAATTTAGAGAATGGAATAATACATAGAGCTCAGATTAATATTGTATTTGCTAGAAATATAAATATGGGGTACTATAATAATTGCAGTGTTCATTATAGCACTATTTTTAAAATTAGTTTAAGCAGCTGCATCTAATTCAGCATGTGCCAAACACTGAAATCTGAACCAAACTGATATTATGCTCCCTAACAAAGAACTTAGGTAAAATGAATTTAAAATTACTCCAAAAGAGCAGGCTATCATTGGTGCTTTCAGCAATTCATGACAAATATTTTCAATTCTGAAATTAAGTTTCTTTTCTATTTGGCATGTCAATATTACTCATAATACTATATTTCTTTTAATTTGTAAATTTTTTATAATTAAAGTCAACATCGAACATGTATTCCTTCACATTGGTAGGTTGATTTCCCCTCAAACACCAAAATTCCTGAGAAAAATGTTTCTAGTATTTGTACACTTGATGCCATCAAAATGGAAGATCATCTAAAGTTTTCGCAATCTTTGGGCTTCTTTTAAGTTAAACTAATCACTTCAGATTTTCCAGTGCCTAAGTTGGAGTAGTCAAAACCACCACTATAATATATGTTTATTAGGGTAATGAAGACACTTCAATCTCCCAAGAACTAGAATTAATTTAGAACTTAAACTTTTTAAGGTAACACATTTAAATATCTACTCTTCAATATCCAGAGACATTCTAGACTAATAGATAAAGTTTGTCTATTTTAGGGCTAGATAGACAAAATCTTAGGACTCGAATTTCAAGACCAACAGTTTTAAAGGCAGTGCATTTCAGTAATTATCTAACTGAACAAAGCCTGAGGATCACTTTTCTTTTTTCTTTATTTTGTCACTACATTCTCTGTGTAAGATAATAAAAGTTACTTTTCATTTTTTCTCTTACGTGCACTTTTTTTGCTTGGTCCATTAAGTTCAGAGCCCTTTAGGAAAGAGACATTTTTATGTATGCTTAGAAAGCTGCAGGAACAGTCTAAAGTCCGTGTTCTACCTTGCAAACAGATGTTCAATTTTTCTTAATTCAAATCACACTATGTGGTGCCTGGTGCTCTTTTATAGTTATCTTCTGACTTCAAGATCCATCACCTCCCTTCAGCCAAATGACATCAAAAGTTATTCTATTCCTGTCAGTCGTTTTCATACATATTTACTTAAAACATCCTTTGACTCTTATATTCTTTAAAAAAGAATCTCTCTGTAATCATCAGTGTCTAACCCTGAGGCCTCCATCAGGATCTTTATTATCTAACACTAACTATTTTTGCTTATCTAAACAGACTACAAAGTTCTTATCTATCTTTCTTCTTAGATCACTTAGAATGTGTTTTGAGACACTTATGAACAGAAAAAGAAGGTCACTTTTATCTCTAATTGAAAAGAAGAGAAAAATTAATATCTATTACTTCCATTTTTGTTCTCTTAGACGGTATTAATTCATAACTCATAAGGCTCCCTCTTAGCCATGGCAGCAACATTTTAATATGTAATTTTGACACTCTAGACATGTAACGTAAAATTATCAAAATTTCCACTTTCACTGATAAGTCCCTTAAGTAAAAAGTTTCATTATCCACTTTAGCTCTAAGAGATAAAAGAACACTTAACTAACATATAAAAGTTGGACTATTTAGGTTTTATTGGTTTCATTTAAGCTGCTGCTCAGACAAAGAAGCAATTTTCCTTATTATCACTAGCTTTCAAAGAATTGAAAAGTGGCAAAGCATGAAATTAATCATAACATACCCAGGTCTTCTCTTTAGAAATAGCTGATTTTCCTTCAAGAATTTCTATTATCATCTCTTTCTTTATGTGTCAAGAATTCACTTTGCCAATGTTTTCCCTTATGTCTCTTTAATAACATCAAATCTTAAGCTAGAGTAAACTTACATCTCAACAGTGATTACATAGAATGTATCAAAGAAGAAATTTAGAGTCTCTGAAAAGTGTTAATGATGGATTGATTGCTATCCTATTTCTGATATTTTAAAATGCTCTGTGGGGTCATTTTCTGTCCTCTGAATCTCACAAAATTGTAAAAGGAGCCCAAGACTAAACAAAACAAACAAACAAAAATGTCTCTGATATGGGACATGCCAGGAAAAGATTTTGAGAGGAAACTTCTAGGAGAATAAAATACTGCGGAATAAAATTGTTGTAAGAAAAACAGAAGCCTGAATTTCATAGGGAGTCTAAATAGAAACTAAATGATTCAGTAACAATTAATTTAAAAAAATTGTTTACATCACTGTCGCTATGGAAGAAAAGAAGAAAAGAAGTTAACACATCAGAAGAGAAGAAACAGAGGAACTGACTTAGATGAGAATACCAAAAGAGGATGAAGAAGATGAAAAATATTCATCCTGTCTCATTTGTCTTATTATCATCTATTCACACATTGGGAGAAACAGATATTATATGCCTATGAATTCTGAAGGAACTTAACTAGGAATCTCTTCACTAGGAATAGGGAAGTTACAAAAGCTAACAGCCAACTTCTTGTCGACTACAATGGTAACTTAACAAGGACTCTAGGGAAATATGGAGAATCATAAACAAGTATTTTTGGTTTCTCTCCTTTGAAATCATTACACCACAGAATAAAATGGGTGGAGATGGTGGTAAATATAATGGGAAGTGTTAACAAGGCTTGTAGAAAGAAATATCTTTAAAGGAATTAGAGTCTTTGAAGGAATTTATAGGCATATAAACAAGTATAATTAACTATGTAAATACATTTATATTTCAAAATGTTCTTGACAGTTCCTCTGCATTAAACAAATGGAGAAAGTAGTCACTTCAAGAGGGTGTCACAGGCAAGACACAATAAGTGACAACCCATAGCGTTGTGTAAAAAGTGGCTGGAGTCTGTCTAATCAGCAGGGTCTTTGCCATGCTGGTGGCAGAAGAGTGAAATGTTTGAGGGTATAAATCAAAGCTCCTGAGAAATCATGGTCATTGCATGCTGTCCTGCTGCAGATGCTGCAAACTGAATAAATTACAAATAGTAGTGGACCTGGATGACAGGTATCTGGACTGTGAATCCAGATTGTGGATCTGGAAAACAACCAATGAGTTAGGAGTATTTAGACTACTTGATTAGCTCACAAGGTTACTGAGGTGCTTGCTCACTTGTTAGCCCCCAACACTACATTTCCCAACACAAAGGTCTCTGCTGCTCTGGGAAGGCTGAGCAGAATATTTTATCGGTCTATGATGTGCTGCTGCTCATAGCTGCCAGTCTTGGGCATCACTGGCAAAGATCCGTTCCTGGGCATTCCCTGTGTTTTTCTCCACACAGCTCTCTGATCTCTGGAATCTTCATCCACTTTCCAGACCTTTCCTCCAGCCAGGATTGTTGTCTTCTTCTCAGGGTCCTTCTTTTCTCCAAGATAATTTCTTCTTTACAGAAACTGAGTTTTTAACACCAGTCATGGTCCCTGGCTTCCCCACTCTAAGCAGTGTGCATGCAGAAGCACAATACATTAGCAGCCTTTTAGTTGCTGCCTCTGTCCCTTCTCTCTTCTGTTATTAAATGGAAGATTCAGTACATGACAGTATTGTTTAACTATTGCAAAATTTACAACCAATCTGTACCCACTGCAGCTACCAAGTAGGAGTCTTCTGTTTGAGAGTTCAGAAGCTCACTTCTGGACATTCAACCTTCAACTCACCACCCACTACCCCTGTCAATCTGCATTTATTTGTAGCCTATTAACATACACAGTCCAATACTCCCTAAAATCGCTAAACATCTTCCAGTGGTGTCTATAGTTATCCATTTGCTATTAAAAGGGTCCCAGTGATCAGATAAAACTCAATATCTAAATATTAGATGGCTAAACCACTTGTGGGCACTATGCAGTATTTCTTCACTAAATATGAAACCATGTATATTCTGTGTTGAAAAAGTAATTAAAACTCACTTTACTAAGCACCCTTTTTAATAATTGCATAATTTCCTAATTTGTCACACTTATTTTTTGAAAATATTATGATTTCCTTCTAAGTTACGTACATGGGATTTTATGTTTAGAATTGTTAATACCAAGCTTGAAAGAATACATGACATGCCAGATTCAAACTCTTTTCAAACATTTTCTTTGATTTGATGAATCTAAATAATTGATTGCTACTTAGACCTGCATGAATATGGTTTCAGTTAACTTCTAAATGATTCCATTAATATAATTACTGAAATAATATTTATTTTTAAAAAATGTAAATGTAAACCCTTTTTATATGTACATGCTATAAATGTTTATGTTATAATATTTTAATAAAATACCTGACAACAATTAATTCATTTGTTTTGGAACTGGAAGATACTATTCCTGCAAAAATCTCCTCTAATTTTTTTTGCAACTGCTCTTCCCATACCCTACACAGATGCATATAAAAAAGGAATTGTTTCAAAAGTATACATTGAAAATAATTCCTAGAAATACATTCTTTGTGTCATTTATACTATGATTGTGTCTCTACCCTCAGGACTTAGAAGTGCTTACTGTTGTACCAACATAAAAGAAAATGTCTCTGTCTCAACAAATTTAAAATGGCATAATCATAACATAAATGATTGGAGCAGAGAGATCTCAGCTAACTGCCTAGATTGCTTGTGGCATAATTAATTTAATTTTGATGTATATATTACAAATTAAGTGAGAAAAATTCCTTTTCAGAGGTTGGATTGTAGACATCTATCTACATTCATTTTATGGCTTCTAAAATGAATATAGCGGAATTGCAAAAACTTTAAGGATTTGAGGAGTAGATTTTCCAAACTCCTTTTGTGTGTGCATGTGTTCTTGGGCAACACTCCTGTACTCAAGAGAACACATTACATCTTTCCTTCACCTCAGTCAGCTCTCTACTTAGCAATGCAAAGTAATCCCAAAGTTGGCAAAGAATTTTAGGACAGCAGCGTAACCAAAGTACGCAAAGTAAGGCTTTAAACCAGTAGAATTAATTCTTCAGAACCTCCTGTATATGTAGGACCAGGATATTTTATGATTCTATGTCGTAACTTCTCACAGAAGTTCTGAGATAATTCTAAGATATTAAGTGAATGTCAGAATCGTCAGTACATAAAGGGGCCTTGTAAGGAAGACAGATAATTTTTACCAGGGCCTGTAGAGACACAACAAGGGACAACAGTTTTAATCCGTTGGAGGAAGAGTAGATTTAGACTTCAAATAAGGGAAAAAAAATATCATGAGTGCCATGAGATGCCAGACCAGGTTGCCCAGAGATGTTGTGGATTTTCCATCACTGGAAGCGTTCAAGGTCAGATTGGATGAGGCTTTAAGCCTGATCTAATGAAAGGTGTTGCTGCCCACTGTGGGGGGAAAGAACTAGATGATCTTTAAAGGTCTCTTTCAACCCAAACCATTCAGCGTTTCTGTATTTTTCCTTGCTTTTAGTTTCAAGAATCATAGTTTTTATCACCTATTGAGACTGTTGTACTTTATGCTTGTAGGTATGCATTGTCTTTTCTAAAGAAATCAAGTATTTGTTACTGTCATAAGGAAGATAAATGATTGAATGATCTAGTGATCTGATTTATTAAGCTTGCCTTTTTTTTCTAAAGGTATATAATTAATATTCATGTAGCATAAAAGTTTAAATTGAAGCCAAATAACTACTTTTCTTTTTGTGTGTGGAAGAATAAATTTAAATTGTGAATCATGTTTCACAAGAAGTCTTCCTAAAAGTGTTCTTACTACTTTAAAGATTTTATGTGATTGGCACAGTTATTGCAGGGCTAAATTTTTGCAAACTGCTAAGTTAGATGTCTTTGCCACATGCTTTGTATTTTGCCTTTGTTGCTACTAGATAAGATAAAGTAAGATTGATCTGCTATTTTTGTATAAAGAACTCCGCAACCCTCTTGCATTTTGAAAGCATACAGAGTAATCCCTCTTGTTCTTTTAATGCTCCAGTTATTTCTGAATTTGTCAGACTGACAGTTTGAAATATTAATGGCATAAACATTAACGGAAAAAAATCCCAATTTTTTTTAAATACCTTATGTTACTTTGGAAATTATAGTATAGGGGGCAGGGGGGAAGGGAGGTGCTACTTTTGAAGTACTTTCAGAAAGGAAGAACACTTGCTGTGGCTACCCTTGATGTACAGCAGTTGTCTTTGCTCCAGTCTTTAATCTTTGTTATAGACAGAGGCAATATCTAATTATAAATTTCTCTTTTGTGACAATATAAAATACAGCTATATAGAATATGTCCAATTAAGCAACAGGGTGCCTTAGCACATTTACTGGTGTAAATTCAAAAGGGAATTTTCATGAAAACTTTTAGACATAATTGACAATTACAAACAAATATTATTATTAAAATGACATTTGAAGAATCAGTGACTTCCTTTTCATTTTATAGATTGTGTATTTACAAAAATGAAGCTGAACTACTTTACACTTGGAATGCCTCTTCTCACTGCCTCTTGCCCCTCTACCAAGCTGTATTCTTGTCTTGACATGTTGAAAATCACAATGACGAGTCATTAGTCAGTGAAGTGACAGTATATCTTAAACTGTATTTTTTAGTAATAGCATACATGAGACAGAGAAATCTAATGGAAAAAAGTAAAACACATACACCAGCTTTTCAGAAACATAAATTTTACATGTAGAAAGGTGCTAAACTTCCTAAGCTTGTGAAAATTCCTTTTTACAACTAGAGATTAGTTTAACTTGAAACTGACTTTTTAGTAAAACACATGAAAGAAAAGGAAACTAATGGCTAGTCTGTATGTAAAGACATTTAAGGAGAGATAAAAAATATTTTAGAATTCTCCCAAACCCTTCAATGAAATAGCAAATAATGTTAGCTAAATAAAATGAAATATATTTTCCGTGCAAACGACTTGCAACATCAGGCATTGGAAACATGATCTTTCACATACATGGTGAATGAAAGTTTGCACAACAAACAAAAATCTCCCTAAGGAGGATTTTTCTTTCCCCTGAGGAACAAATACCCAACAAGAGAGGAAGATGTATTGTTGAGCCAAATTACACTGAGGGGAAACATAAATAAACTCGGTAAGTCTGTCAGATTCAGAGAAGTCTTTCATGCTGGAGGCAACACACATATGATGGGTACGACGTCACAGTGCCAGTTGTTATATAACAAGCATTTTAAAATAAAATCATATCCCAAATTCCATTTGCCTTTTTTTTTTTTAAATCGTTGCTTTAATTCTAGCTGAGCTCATAAAACCGAAATACTAGAGAATCACTCACTTGCATATTAGATAGATAGTGAAACTAAGAATTAGGTAAATAACACAGTAAGTATACCAGTGAGCATGAACGTTCTTTCTTTCACATGCACACTGCATTTACATTTGCTTCAGCAGAATATTTAAGAATGTCAGTCTAAAATGTGTATTACTCCATGCAAATTGTTTGCAATCTTCCAACGCAAAAATATTTACAATGGTTTTTCATAAATAAAAGCAAGGGGAAAATAAAATAGTATTTTATTTAGCCAGCTAAAATGTAAAAAAGAAAAAAAAATATTTTTCCAAAATTATTGCTGCTTTTTTTCTCTTCTTTAGACTAAGAGGGAGAAGAATATAATGGAATTTAAGATATTATTCACAACAATAAATTTTTTCAATTTTAAGTACATTAATCTGAAGTTTAGGAGTAAAATTACTGATATTGAGAGAAACTAGGAAGAAAGCACTATCCTATACATAGTCACTAGAGCACTTTTCTGTAATGTCAGAGGTCAGTCTCCTCATGAATCTGCAGTTTTCTGCTTTAGACTACAGAATTGAAGTTGGGCTCACCTCATTTTCAAAATATTGTAACCTTTGGTTTATGGAAATAAAATTTGAAACACTAATCAGTAGCTGCTTTTAATACACTGTATCTCTATAAAGCATCCAAAGCATTTAATCTAAACTGGTTTTTTTATTATCCAAGTTTTAAAGACCCTTAAGTCTTTGAAGCCATAGGAATTATTTTCTCAGTTCTATCTAATCACATCAATAATTGCCATCTAGTAGGTTTTAGATAGTTTGTTTCAAAACTGTACTTATAACTGATCCTATTCATTGTAGGAAGAAAAACATCACACAAAGTCCTAATTATAGTCACAATCAAAAATGGCATTCAATTAGTGTTTCATTATGCAGTGATGTTTAATGTGACTAACGTCAGTGAATAGTGCCGTTTTCTTTCAGCCTGGAAGGTAGATACTCCTGCAGTAGAACTCCTTTAAGGCAATCTATCCACACACATGCACATGTATACTGACAACTATTACAGAAATCTAAACCAGAGAAGCAATGGCATTAAATATCAAGGAACCCTTTTTGGAACCTGAATAGATCCAGTCTGACCCAATTTCATTTGGAAAGAAAGATACAAGAACAGACAGTCTAAACTTGAAACCTACATATGGTTTTCTGCCCTCCAAATCTGATGTACTGTGGAGTCTGCAAAGAGACAGGTTTTAGTATGTTTGAGTTACTCACCTGAGGTAATATCTGTGTCACTTCAACTTTCAAGACTGAAGAAACTTATATTCTCAATTCAAGAAAACTGAGCTTCCAGAGAAATAAAGACTTCCAGCATCAGAGCTGATCTTCCACAGAGTATTTATCAGAAGAAAAAAAAAGAAAACAAACAAGAAAACCAAACCAAACCAAACCAAACCAAACCAAACAACAGAAACAAACTCCAAACCCCCATAAAGAAACACAGAAATCCCATTATAGATATTTGGTAGTGATCATACAAGGTGTTCCTGCTGCAGATACTCTTTTCCAAGCAGACCCCATCTCTTTCAGTCTCTTCCACAGTCTCACATTGTAAGTGAAAACAAAAAAATTTTGAAAATTTCCAAGGATTGTGGGGGCAAAAAGAAGGGGAAAATAAACCAACCAACCAACCAAACAAACAAACTGATGTTACAGTTCCTGTAACTGCCCTGTTTGTAGTTTAATCTTCTGCCTGTGTGAGTCTTTGGCAAATTCACACCAGCCTTTAATAAAAAAGATCAAGGCTGAAGGACCTGTCCACCATCTATCACAGATAAAGAAACAACTGGGAATTCATATTAAAATTTTTATACATAAAATGAACAAGTAAGAAGACCTGCTCATTTACCCCTTACTCCTGGCATTCTGCTGACTTCTGTTTAAATTTTCCATTCTCTACACTTTTTCTACTTGAATTATAACCTTAGGTATTTGACCCTGCCTTTGTTTCTTATGTTAAAAGAGAAATGAACAATAGGTGAGAAAACATGGGGATTTTTATTTTAAAAATATTTGCAGAATTACATTTTTATTAGATTAGTAAAAATGATCAGATGGATGAAACATGGCTCCTATGAGGAAATGCTGGGAGAGTTGGCATTGTTTATTTTTACATATTTATGTAAATAAATATTAGACACTTTCCTTTCTATAATTTAATCACAAATACTACCACCATCCCATTATGAATCTTAATAGTTAAGTCCCCTTTCACCTATGATTTTCTCAGTATTTGATATAAAACAAGCTTCAGATAGAATAAAACAAAAATTGAAGAAAAAATATAAAAATTCTTTTACAGTGTGTTAATTAAAATATGATTAATGTTGAGGCAAGAAAACTGCATTAGAAAAATCTACATCTGAGAACTAAAGATAAATTTAAGGATACTATTTTCAGAACTTGGAAATAATTTCCTTCTTCCACCTAAACCTAAGCTAAAAATTTAAGCTAAAGTCATTAAAAGGACAACTCACATAGTTTTCATTATAGTTTTAGTAATTGTATCCCAAAGGATTGAGTCTCACAAATGCTTTCAGAAGAAATTCAGTTGGATATGGGACAGGTCAGTGAATCTAAAGAATAATTTGCTTTCTAACATTGATTTTGCAACTCCAAGGCAGAAAGGTCTTTTCATACAGACTGAAAGATGACAGGTGATGTTGAAGAACTGAGATGTGAAAATGAAACCCTTAACTGAGATCATATGTAGAGTGATGTGTACAGTGTGAAATTAATACAAAAGATATGCCAAAAACATACAACAACCCCTTTAAAATCCTACCCTAGAATTATATTAACAGTTATTTCTTGTTATGTACTTCTAAGGACCATCATTTTAACACAAAGTATATTTTAGTAAACCAGTCTCATATCACTAAGCAAATAACATACTTGCCATGTCAATGTCA
This sequence comes from Lophotriccus pileatus, assembly GCA_035583135.1. Lineage (NCBI taxonomy): Eukaryota > Metazoa > Chordata > Aves > Passeriformes > Tyrannidae > Lophotriccus > Lophotriccus pileatus. Next base: position 60,754,428 of record JAWWES010000001.1, read on the forward strand.
TGCTTATTATACTCCTCACATTTTCTCCTTAAGTTATTCTCATCATTTATATCCAGTTCAAAGATTATTAGTTTCTATAAAATAGAAATTACTTCATTTATTTGTAGACTTGTTTAAATTGCATTTAAATGCAATGTATCTAGTTCTTATATCTTATAGGACACCCTGTGCAGTAATAATTAAAATAATTTCACAATGTGATATCTCATAATTTGGGCATGTGTCTGTGTCTGGTTCCTTTTTTTTTTCTTCTTCTTCTTTTCTTAAATAAGACAGCTAATCTGTGTATAATCCTTTCTTTAAATTAAATTCTGGCATTATGTGACAGAATCATGTTTGGAATTAATGTAAATCTTGGTATAGACAAACCAAATAATTACTGCAGTCTTCGGATCCATCATAATGTTCACACTTTTTAACGAAGTTAGACAAAACCACTATCATTCATTTGGTGAGGATTAACTCACCAAAGATAATACAAACCAGTGTCAGTGGATTGACATTGCTAAGATTTTAGGATACAGTTCAGCTAACAGTTTAAAGGCAGTCTTTTAGAAATTGCTGCCATCTTGAAGATAAATTAAATGAAGTTAAAATAAATACTTGAGGCATGAAATGTGTGTACATGTTATGAGTATCTTGATTCAGTTATCTACAATGTTTAGTAAAATAAAGACTTTGGAAGTAGGTGATTCTGTTGTATTTTGAAGTTTAATTTATGAGGTAAAACAGTCTATACATTAGTGGCTTTATTAGCAGTGGCTTTGTTTTTAACATGTTAGAACGATCTTATCAAAAACATGAAAAGCATAAGGGATTTGGTACTGCAGAAATATTGTAATAATGTATGCTGACCTGTTCAAGTTAATTTCAGAAGCAATATATTATACTACCTGTTTTAGGTAGGAAAAACAAAATACATTTTCTGAAGACACTTTGAAATTGTAGTTTATCAACAATTTGGGTAGGGAGTTACCTGGAATACAAAGTTCTGTTTTATCCTAACAAAGGTCTTTGGGAGATTAAATGCAGATTTCTAAAGATAGGATGGATCAAAAATTAGAATACTCAGATGTGGGAAATATAATTTTAAGGTATGCTTTTTTGCTGACTTGCTGTGATTAAAGATTATTTGGCATTACCAAAATAAATGCTTCTGAATTGGATAAAAATAAATAAATCAATCAACTGGGATTTGGGTTCATTCCATATAGATATTTTTCTCCATTTGAGGGAAAATAAAAGTTAACATGTTCTACAATATTAACCTAAAGGTAATGTCACCATTTTTCTCTCAAAACTATTTCTGGTAGCTAGTGGACTCTACTTAGATCATCTTCTCTGTAAATTAACTAGTTTATTACTAACATCTTTTTTCCCCATTAAAACAGTTATCCACAATCACACAGAGATCTGTATATTTGAGTTTTTGCTACAATATGGATGTGGAATCATAAATCTTTAGTCTTTTGAGGCAAGAAATTTTTTTAAACTTCAAAATATTTAAATAATTTATTTTCATTATACCATAACGCACACAATCCAGGTGCTGGATTTTGCATTTACCCTGTCATAAAATTCTGTTGATGCATTTTCCACCATTTTTATGATACTCTGAGTGGCTCTACCCTTCAGTGTATTGACTCATAATCTGCAGCTTGATGTTACCTTCAAGCTTGATGTCAGTCTGCGCTCCACTGTCTCCTGCAGGTGTTTCATAGTGATGTTAGTCAGGAAAAGTACCAGCGTAGAGCCCTACTGTATCCCACTTCATTTGAAGATCATTATTACCATATTTCTATTCCTATTCTGAGTTAAACATTTCAGGTAAACTGCATTTGTTTTACTTTTAGCTTTTTGGTAAATTAAATTATTTGCTGAGGAAAAATTAAATGGGAAGACACATAGATGCATAAGTGCACAACAATAACCTTTTTTCTTCCATATTTAAACATGTGATCTTCCTTTCATTGTGACATTTTAACCACAGAAACCAATAACAGAAAATAGTGAAGGTAGGCAATGACCTTCTGAAAATACAAGATATATATGTAATGTGTCAGAATAATTCTGTTTCCTCTCTGGTTTCAAATTCATAACTGTCTTTGGGGAAAAAAGAAAGGAAGAAGAAACCATCTTTTTTTTTTTTCCTTGCAACATCTCCATATTTATTAAATGCAATCAGCATTTAGATGTGTTATTTTCTATAGCAGAAATAGCAGAAGAATTGTTAAGAGTGCATACCCTCATTTCTAATGTGAATTACAAAGAAATAAATTGTTTGCATTCTGTTTTACACAATGCTGAACACTTCCTGTTAAATATTGTGTGCATGTTTATATTTATATATAAATACAAATGTATAAGAATGTATGTGTTCACATTAAATACACACCTCATAATTTGCTTTAGAGGTCATAATGCAGTGTAATGCGTGTTTTATATTGAATTTCCCTATAATTGTGGTGTTGTAATTGTAATTAATAAAATAAAACCCTGTTGTGGTGCAGATGTTACCAGGTTTTATGTTTTTGTTATATACAAATTAAATTGTACGACTCTGGATTTATCTAAACCATAGACTTGGACTTCCTATGTTTCCTACACTCATTTCACAGGGAATACCTTGTATGTTCAATCACTCATGGTTGAACAAAAATTATCAGGAGGTAAGCTTGTATTTAGACAGCCAGACTTCTAGGCCTGACTGGACTTCTGAATCCCCAGGCCCAGATAGGAAGTCTGGTGAATAGCAACTGTTCTAAGCACACGAAAGAATCTTCCATCTCCACCCTGTCCATAACTTCTGTGAAAGAGATCTTAAGTTTGTGGTTCAGATAAGAACTGTGATGTCACTGGGTGCTGTTAAGGCTTATCAAATACTTAGTAGGTTAGTGAAGATGTATCTACATCTCCAAATGTGTTTTTTTCTGGATCACAGATCCCTTTGAATCTTGTTTAACCAAGGCTTCCTAACATAAATGGATTGCCCAGAGAGGTAGTGAAGTCTCCCTCACCCTAGATATTCAAGAGACATCTGGATGCAATCCTGTGCAATATGCTCCCTGCTTGAGCAGGAAGGCTGGACAGGATAATCCACTGAGACCCCTTCCAACATAATCCATTCTGTGATTAGACAGAAATTAACAACAACCTGTTAGTTCTAGCCAATGGTTCACCTAGGTGAATAATGGATTGACTAAGGAAGAGCACAAGGACATAGGAAACATAGAATAATGCCTTTCTAGTGCTTATTAACAATAGTAAAAATTGATTTGGAGCAAGAAAAGTGCTACAAATTTCATAGAACCATAGAATCAGCTGGGTTGGAAATCAGCTCTGAGATCAAGTCCAACCCTTGATCCACTACTACCACAGTTACTAGACTATGGCACTAAGTGCCACATCCAGTCTCATCTTAAAAACCTCCAGGGATGGAGAATCTACCACTTCCCTGGGCAGCCCATTCCAGTGCCTAGTATCACTGTTCTTATTATGGGGGCCTACAGGAAAGATGGGGAAGGACTTTATCCAAGAATTGTAGTGACAGGACAAGGGATAGTGGTTTTAAACTGCTAGAGAGTAGGGTTAGACTGGATATTAGGAAGAAATTCTTCCCTGTGAGGGTGGTGAGACACTGGCACAGGTTGCCCAGCAATGTTGTGGATGCACCATCTGTCTCAGTTTAACGAGACAGAAGTGTTCACTAAGGAGGGCAAGTTATGAGGAAGACCAAGCTTCCCCCTCTAAGCAATTGTAAATCCGAAATTAAGAGGGTCCAGTCAAGGAAATACACAGAAAGAAACAAAAAATTAGCAGCCCTTTATTAAAGGATATATGTGTATAGGTAGCAGACCAAAAGAACAAAACCAAACAACAATCCTGCACCCAAATTCCCAGCCAAAACCAGTTCTTTACTCCTTTCGGCGCAATTCTAAGCACGACCAGCAGGGGGCGCTGTTGGCTCTCCAGAGCAGTAGAGCCTGCAATTGCTCTCTAGTGGTCGGCAGGGGGTGCTGTTGGTGAACCCCTTCTGGCAAATGATGGGTCTCAGCTGTGCCGGGTGGTTCAAGACCCCAAGGTGTGTCCCCTACCCTCAGCCACGAAAGTGGCAGCTAGCAAGGGACCGGGATGTCAGTCTGTTCAACGAGGAGTGGGGAAACCCAGGAAGAAAGGGGAAAAAAATCACAAGATGCTGTCAGTTTCCGGATCCTTGGCAGCTCCGAGGGGGGCACACAGGCCGTGGGCAAAACAGGACGTGATGGGTCGGAGGTGAAACTGGATCGGAAGAACCGGCGGCCGGGCTGAGGAGGAAAAAAAAACAAACTGAACCTGGAGCTTGCTTCTCCACCCTGCATACTCCCTGAGTCCCAGAAAAAAAGGTAAAAACGGATGCAGTTTCCTGAGGAGAAAAACTCACCTCCCCCCACAGTCTTCTGAGGCCCATTAGCTTGGAATGTGTGTCTGCTGGGTAGTTCTTTTGTGTGTGTGAATCACTCTAGCTACCCCCTCACCCTCTCTTGGCAACACTTTTCTTTCACTGCGGGACAGGGGAAAAAATTCCCAGCCGGGTTATTTTCTCTAAAACAAGCAAACCTATGACACCATCCCTGGAAATGTTCAAGACCAGGCTGGATGGGGCTTTGAGCAACCTGGTCTAGTGGAAGGTGTCCCCGTGTTATAGGTTACTTAGTGATGCTCGAGACAGACAAATTATGATTAAAGAATACATTTATTAGCAAGCAATAGAAAGCAAGATTACGACATGTCGGACGTCCGTTGGGGACACACAGGT
>JAWWES010000001.1:60759322-60776878 GCA_035583135.1 Lophotriccus pileatus
CAACCTCCTCTCAGGTAGTTGTAGAGAGCGATGAGGTCACCCCTGAGCCTCCTCTTCTCCAGGCTAAACAACCCCAGTTCCCTCAGCCTCTCCTCACGGGACTTGTGCTCCAGTCCCTTCACCAGCCTGGTTGCCCTTCTCTGCCTGGTTGCTCTTCTCTGGACCCGCTTCAGCACCTCAATATCCTTCCTGAGCTGAGGGGTCCAGAACTGGACACAGCACTCCAGGTGTGGCCTCACCAGCGCTGAGTACAGGGGAAGAATCACTCCCCTGGTCCTGCTGGCCACACTGTTCCTGATCTAGACCAGGATGCCATTGGCCTTCTTGGCCACCTGGGCTCACTGCTGGCTCATGTTCAGCATCCTGTCAATCCAAACTCCCACATCCCTTTCTGCCTGGCTGCTCTCCAGCCACTCTGTGCCCAGCCTGTAGCGCTTCAGGGGGTTGTTGTGGCCGAAGTGCAGGACCCACCACTTGGCCTTGTTGAACCTCATCCCGTTGGAACCAGCCCAATTCTCCAGTCTGTCCAGGTCCCTCTGCAGAGCCCTCCTGCCTTCCAGGTGATTGACAATCCCTCACAGCTTGGTGTCATCTGCAAATTTGAAACAATAACTTTTGGTTAAGAAATAAGTGAAAACTTTCCTTGATTTCAATTTGAACCAAAGGTTTAGGAAAATTGTTTTACCACAAGATTTAGAAATCCAAGCATGTTTTATATGATTTTAAATGCCTATTCAGAAGGCTATTATCAAATAGCACTATATAATTTATTAAAATTAAAGACAATATTTATAGTTATTGTGGTAATCTTTCTCTTCCAGTTAGTGATATATTCAAACAGATAAATATTTTGATTTGTGAAGATGTACAGAGCCATCTTGATGATATAACAGCTTTGGTCAAATAGTCCTTTAGGTGGATAATTGTGATATTCAGGAAGCACAAATTTCTGTTTTCAAGGTGACGGAAATTGCTATTGAGATCAGAAGAGCATTTGAAGCAAAATATTTGTCACAACAGAGTTACTAAGAATAGTTATTGCAGATAGTATTACAGGAGAGAAGGTAGGCTCCCTTTTAACTCATACTGACTGCAGAATTTAGCTGTCTGGAATAATCTGCATGAAAGTACAAGGGATGCTCTACCCTGCATGGTTGCATTACAAGCTTTAATTCTGATGCTGTAGGGTTATCCTTTCTTCAATATTATTTCTGCCCTATCTGTTCTAGATATGTCAAAGAAGCCATAAGAAACTAAATTTGTTAGATTAAAGCAGGCATTCAAATCATTATTTATTACCTTAAAGTTATGATGTTTTATTGCTACTGAATTATAATATATTCTTGTTCATAATAAACTACTGGTATTGAAGTATATCATGCAGAATGGAACAGTGGGTAGGAAACTACAAGGTTTTTTTCCTCCTCTCAGATCTTGATTCTTGCTGTTTCAAAACTTCTGACAACATAAACTCAACAGTAAAGGTATCTTATGTAGAACATAATTTTGTTAGCTAAGGAATCATGAACAGACAAAAATTGCTGTCGCACATTAGGTTAGGAGAAGGTGTTACTAATCTAAGAACAACCACACAAAAAAGTCCCAGGTGCTTATCAGCAAATTCAATTACACTAACAAAAAAATGGCTTATAAATGCAAAGCTAAGAAGGCATTTATATCACTCAGGTGTTTTTTTCGCTGTTGCCTTTTCATGGATCTTTACCTGAATTTGATGAGATAGGAGTAAAAAGAAACATCAGGTATTCATAGGCAGACCACATATATTGAAAATAATGAAATTGCTCTGCATATAGTAGCTTACCCAGCAGATTGTCACAGCATGCACTCTCATTAGGATGTCTGCTTGAAGCTTAGATTCCTGGCATAAGGTAAAAATAGAATATTCAGGTGCTGGAGGCTAGACACAAGTATTTATCATTATACAAAACTGTTTTTAGGAGAACTGTGAAGTCTATAGGTCTTTTGTAATATATATGTACTGACAGTAATTTTAGGCTGTTTTCAGATGTACTTCATGATTCTTCTTTATGATTTCTTCTTTAAACTAACCAATGATTTTCACTTTGTATTATCAAAAATTTGAGTTTTGGGGATAGCAGAAAAAAGCAGGGAAAACTGATTGTTTTGGGAATATTTTTGATATCAGTTTGTATGCATTTGAGTTAATTTCTAGCCTGCTGGGGCACAGTGGCTCTTTATATCGTTTACTTTTAGTTCCTGGGAAAGCCAAATTCTAAAACTATACCAGAATTACATAGTATATGGAAAAGAATAAACCTAGATGAAACTGATAGCTGTGACAGAGAGAGGGAGGCAGGGAGGCAGGAAAGAAGGAAGGCAGGAAGGCAGGAAGGCAGGAAGGCAGGAAGGAAGGAAGGAAGGAAGGAAGGAAGGAAGGAACCCATTTCTTATAACATGATGACACTTCTCATTTTAGATGCTTTCTACCATTACTGCCGAGAAACCTCTCCCTGTATCCACTGAAAATGAATTTCTGTCTGCAGCCTGATCCTCACCAAAACAAGTGACAGACATTCTGCCAGCAACAGTAGATTAGAGAACACATCAATAACATTATGTGAGGAAAAAAAGGGGAAAAAAAAATCACAAAGCAACCACAATAACAAAAAAAATACCAATCCCCACAGTGAAACTAGATAGACTGTCAAAAAGAATAAGCAAAGCAAAGGTTTGTGGTTTGTTTGTTGGGTTGTGGGTTTTTTTGGTTTTGTTTTTTTTTTTTTCTGAGGATTCAATGCAAATGCAAGAATATCTGTGGGTAAGCATGTTTAAAAAGTTGCTCTATCAACACATGATTGTAATGGAAGCTATCTATGTTTTGGGCAAGATAAACAGATTTCTCTTGTTCTGGAAGTTTGTGGTTTATTTTTGCTTTGAATAGTATAGTGTATTCCAATTTTTCTAAGTTTTTTTTCACAATAAATATGTGTTCTCTACTTTTTAAAGAATATGGATGGGCACACTGTTTGTCTTCTCCTGTTGCTTTCCAGGTCAGGTGGAAGTCCATGCAAAGAACAGAACATTATTCCTTCACTGGAAGTAAAGAAGTATTTTCAGGATGGTACAGAAGGACACATTAGGAATTTATAGCAATTTTACTACTGAGGAGATAAGTAAGAAAATACAAGTCCCCTCCTGAAGAAAAGCTGATTGTATTGTGCAAAGGATTGAAAACCACTGAGCCAATAAGAGTTGTTTTAGATCAAGACTGGAAGAAAACAGTCCACACAGCAAACCATCTGGAAATTCTTGTAAGTTCAATTCTATAATTTTGTCCCCCCCAAAATTTAATCAGTATTTATTTTTTTTCCACCAGAAAAAAAATAAGTTTCAGAACTTTAGTCCAGTGTTTTTTCTTAAACCTGTTTAATGTTACACATGTACAATCTTCATGCTATAATTTAATCTAGAATTAATGCTTCTGTCTAGGAGATATTTTCGTAAAAAAAATAGATGTCACAAACATGAACATATCTAGTACCAGGGATTGATAAAGTAAATAAGGATTTTATACCAAACTATATAAACTAACTTGCTCTTTTTGTCAATACCATTTCATACAAAAAGAAACAACAAAGTAAGTAATAAAGCAGACCTAATTTTGATGCAAGAAAATCTATCACAAGGATTTATAGTGCTGCTGTGTTCCAATCAATTCAGGAGTTAGAAATTTTTACTCTTTTGATCTAGAGAAACTAGCCTAGTACAGATTAAAATAACTAAAGAAGAACGAAAATAGTCCTTGTAGGAATTAATATAATAAAGAAGATACATCATAGAACTTTATTAAATATTGTAATAAAATCTTTGGAAAGACAAAAGGCAAATCCCAGGAGTAGCACAATCTGCTGTAGTAGAAAACAAAACAAATAGTGATTTATAGTACCAGCTCAAAACTTTTGCATTACAAAAAGAAAAGCTTATTTTAAGATCTAGAACTTCATAAACAGTTACCTCAAGGACCACATTTAGGTATAAGCTCTTCTCCTATAAAAACTATTATTTATTCTTAAACTATTTATGTACAGTAAGGATCTATAGCTGCATTTCTAAGGGTACATCTGTGTTTTATCCAAATGGTATATGTCTAGCTTGCTCACAGCCTCTCTAGATGAGACAGACTGCATGCTACAACTTAAGATGTCCCATATATTGTCCCTGCATAACTTAAAGCAATTCTTACTTTTGTGGGATGGAAGGTCATTTCAAGCTTCATGGTGCTAGCGGGGAAACAGGAAAATACATTTTGTCATAAAAGATATTTGAACACACCAAGAATGTTTCAACACTACTTGAGCACTGAATAATATGGAAAGAGACAAACTATTTGGAGTTTTACTCATACTGCTTAATGACTGTTTGTGGAAAATGACTGGGGGTAAATTTAAAGGAAACGGGGAAGCTTTGTTCACATCTTAACAGAAGTTATGACAGTACGGAAATTACAGCATGAAATGAAGTTGCTACTCCCTGGATGGAATGCAGCTGGCATGTCCGAAACTTTCCATGATGATTCCCTACACACACAACCTGCAACCTTAAGCACGTGTTAAGGGGATAAAATGGAGGGTGTAGCAGAGTGGAAACACCGTGGCCAGGCTCTGTTGAAATCTTCGCAGGAAGGGGAACTTGATGGTACTTTGTAGCTGATAAACAGCATAGCAGTCTTCATCCTATGGAGATAGAAGATGTCTTGATGCTGAACGAGCAACAATGGTGAAGTCACTCACCGTGGAAGAACTTGGTTCATTTTAACCTAATTGTAATAATAATGCACATCTCCTTCCCGAAGTTACTTTCTTCCAAGGTGCAGCGACCCCTCACTGAGCAAGCACTATGGATTCTATCATATCTTTAAGTGTGAAACAAGAGAATTTTACACCAATCAGCAACAAAGGTATGTATGACTACAGTCAATCAAGCTTCATCTAAATGTAAAAGAATAGTATAAAAGTAAAGTTAGGAATGAAGAGAAGTTAGAGAAGACTCCATTGTAACTTCTGCAATCGGTAGACACTCTGAACCTGTCTTCTACCCCATAGGGATGCCTATCAAGTAAGAACTGTACTCTATGTGTGCTGATTGACTATCTCAAGCTATCTTTGATTTGGGATTAGAGCTTGCCTGTATATTGGTTTGAATACATTTTTGCAGACACATAGTGTAAATGGCAATTTTTGAACCTTCATCTGTCACAGTTTTCTATTACCACTGTGTATAATAAGGAGTGTTATTCTGTAAACTGTTACTGTGAGTCCCTCAAGGGTGCTAGCAGTCACAGATAGTGGGTAACAAAAGTGTGGAGAACTGGGAGGAAATCTGACCCATGCTGTTGATGCGTAACCCTGAACAAGTGAGTCAGGCTGCCCTCCGTTCCAGCAGGCTGCTCAGAGGAAAGTCCATATAATGGGTTGGGCACAAGGGTGTCAACTTTCCTGGGGCAGTGACAGACAAATAAAACACAAAGGTTTGAGAAAATCTTCCCTTTTCACATGACAGTGCTATCTGTGGAGTGAACTATTACCCAAATCACATGCAGGAAATATTTGAGGAATCCCAAAGGCAACCCAGAGACAATATTTATTCAACAGATACCAAGATCTGGCAGTGAATAAGAACAGTACAGCAGTACCTTAAAGACCAACCTAACTTTGGGCAATTCCTGCTAGGGACAAAGAGAATGACTGGGAAATAGGTTCCATATCCATATTAAAAAGGTAAATAGTGCTATGGAATGTTCTTGGAGAGAATGACATACCTACACTACTTTCTCCTCCAAAGCAAGTGGACACATTCGATATCTTTCCAACTGCCTTACTGAAAACTTTCTTAAGTTCATAAATATGCAGTTTTTACTATATTTGGAATTGATTGAATGTGCATGTAATTTCCTAGTAGATTAGAAAAGTATCGTTTTGTTGCACAAGACAGATGAGATTACAACTGTTATTCATAGTTCGTAGCATTCGTATGTTAAGATGTTGTGATATACAAAAATAGATAAATTTTGCATGTATTTCTACCTCAAACAAAGTCAAATTTTACTCAGCTGGTAACTACTTCTGTCTGATAGTTATAAAAAGAATAGAGAAATTTAGTTCAGCTCTAGGGACATATCTCCATCTACCTATAATCTTTTCCTAAGTGAGATCAGTCTTCTTCCCTGCATTTTAATTTAGTTCAAAATAAATTTGGATCTTTATTCAATACAATTGACTGTAGGCATTTAAATGAGAATCAAAAATTAGGCATATTTTCATTTTGTGTTCTTTCTACATTACAAAATAGAAAATTAAAGAAATCTCTTAAGATCTGTCTACTGAACATAGAAGACACCTAAGAGTGACAAGGTTCCTAAGTTACTTGTTTCTTTAACTATGTAAAGTTTGCTAGAGTGAATTTAAGTGATATAAAAACCTGGTGGGGTTTTCAGAAGAGCTTATTTGCAACTCAGTTGATAAGTCCTTTAAAAACATACTTTACATGTCTTCGGATGGGATTTATCTGGCCATTTGAAGATGCATATTCTCTAGTCACTAGAACTAGTCATCCTTTTCTCTGTTCAGAGGTACTTTCGCCATAAAATTCATATTATTGTGGTGTAAATGTACAGCATAAACTAAACTGAATATATATTAAAAATCCATTTATTTCCTCCCAAAATACAGAAGGAATCAAAGAAATCAGCTTGAGTGTACATACCTACATTTAGTCAGATATATTCCAACCTTATGTCCAAGTTATTTTCAATGGCTTTTCAGTGACCAGAAATTTTGGTCAGAACAATAGTTCTTTAGAAAAGGTAGTCATGTAGCAAAGAAGAACCTCAAATAATGACCTTTTTCAGTGTAATACTACACATTGCAGCCAGGTATTCTTTAGAAGCTGTCCCCTCAAACTGAATATTGTTTTTAATGTTGTTTTTTTAACTCCCAAAATTCACCATGTTTGCCAAGGGCTATGACCAGCTGACTCTGACTCTATTTAAAACAGTAATTAGCAATTTTATTTTATGGTTCAGACTGATAAAATTTAAAAATTAAATCTTACATGTTATAACAAGCTATCATAGCTACTAAAAAGGTTTCATTGAGGAATAATTCCCTTAGCTTGATCCATAACCATTGCAACTATTTGTACACAGTATAATTTCCAGCATTAATCTATTAACCCTGGAGGGAAAATGAGCCTCTGTCTTTTTAAAACATTGTTATTCACTGCATCAAGCAATAATCTGACAATTCAAATCATAGTCATTAATTTTTGTTTAAAATGATAGCATAAGTCTCATTTAGGGTAAAAAAGTTGCTATAAGCCAGAAAGGAATAAATTATAGACAAATGTTTCAGAAATTATTTATCCTGACTGGCAATTTAGAAAATATTTTTTCCAGATTAGTCTGGTTTTAATAAGGCAACTAATTTTACATTGCAGGTATCAATTCAACAGCCTCTCTCAGGAGTATGTTAAAATATATATTTTTTTTGTTTGATTACCATTTATATCACCATCTATACAAGGAACAATTTGCCCCTGGAACTAAACACCATTTGTATATATAGGCCGTGAGCTGGAAGGCACAATAACATTTGGCATTTTGAAACACAAAACCCCAGATTTCCTGATGCTCTGGATTTTATCCAGGTTTACATGATATTCAGTGAAAATGAAAGATTTAATGATTTTCAGACCCTGAAATGCAGTATTTTTTGTTTTCCTTTTGAAATAAAGTTTTCTGTTTAAGTTATCTGAAGCTTTATCTCATGCTCAAAGGTAAATATGAGGAATAAATGGGATGTGTATGACATTAGCATATAGTCACAAAAGGATATCTAACAGTATTAAAAGAAAGTGCCTCTATTCCTTCTCATAAAGTGTAACAGATTCAATCTTTGTGTTGGGTTGTTAGGTAGAAATTTTGTCCATAGTTCTTCATATTTCATGAATACTTCTCATTACAGCTGTCTTGATGAGCACCACCTTTTATACTGAGGTCCCTGTTGGCTGGAGACTGATAAATTATCCTAGTAAAAATTAGTCAAATCCTAACTCAGTAGTCTGCTGTCAACAGGATGATTTTATGGCAGAGTGTATGGCATTTAAAGAAGCACTAGTAATGATAGATCAGTCAGAGCCCATTGAAAATATTAATCTGGAAAACAGCAAACTCTAGATAAGAACAGTGAATTACCTGTATAAGAGAGAAGGTAAAGAAATAAGCAGGTCCCCATACCTCACTGATGGGAAAGATTTGAAAGGTGGACTCCTTTTGTAAAGAGAAGAGTAGATAGTGGAATGCAGAAAGACTTACAGGAGATGGGATGAGCTGACAGAGTGAGTCCATGTTCCTCAAAAAGGGCTATCCCGCTGATCCAGAAACCTCCTACTCACTTCTCTTCTGTCCTTCTCCTTGTCTAACCACACGCTTACATCATTTCAATTTACTAATTTGGCAGAAAGTTAATCCAACCAGTGAAACAGAAAACAGTTTTCTGACTGTCTAGTGAGCAGAATGAACTTGCTATGTCATTAAGCAAATGTCAGTTCCAGCAAAAAGGGAGGAGAGGAACAAGTTTCCCAGCAATGCAAAAGGTTGAGAAGAAATGGGCATGGAGATTCTTTCTTTGCAGTGGCAAAGTATATTAGTTTGACACAACCATCTTGACAAAAAGAATAGTATAAGATCAAGGGGTAGAAACTCCACTTCCCATTTTAATGTCCATACAAAAATCTTGAGTAATCACAGTTTCAAATTAGAAAATATGGTTACAGAATTTCCTCACTATATTTGTGTTTCTTGCCTTCATAAGATATAAAGTTTCTTTAATGACTTCAACCAATACCTAAAGGTTGCCATCCTTGGAGCAGTCTGAGAAAACAAACAAATAAATGAAAAAGAAAACCAAACCAAACCAAACCAAACCAAAACCAAAACCAAAACAAAGAAGTAAAACCAAATTTAGCTACTTTGAAAGTCTGGAATTTTGATACCAAGTATATGCAACATAACCAAACCGTTCTACTAAGAAACCGATCCCTTTGGTGTTCTAACGAAAAATAAGGCTTATAAAACTTATTAAACAAAAATGAGATCAGAGATAGGGGGAAAAAAGTATTTTCCTTCTGTTTACTTACATTTCACAAAATTATTAAGGCATTTGTTATATGAAATGTCAGTCTTTGAAATGTTCTGTCAAAATAAATCACTATTGGGTAAATCTTGTAGAGATCGGATCCGTATCTCACTGACTGATGGGTTGAATCAACCCTTTTATCTTTGCGTGTGTGTGTGTGTGTGTGTGTGTATCAGGGCAGGGGCCACGGTCGGGTCTGCAGCCCCGTGGCAGTATCAGAAGGCACATGTAAGGCCTGCAGCCGACACGGTGGATCGATCGCATGGAGCACACGTGGCAGCACAGAGAGACACGTGGCTGGGCTGTCAGACCTCAGCATGCCCTCCAGAGCCTCTGATCAGCTGCAGTACCACTCACTGGGGTTAGGGAGACACTGAGGGGTCAGTGACCAGATGTCCCACATGGCAGGAGTGGCCACAGTAGCCAAACTCAATAAACACACACAGGAGGTCTCCATCTTGCCCTGGCCTGCTCTCCTGGAAGCTGCCAATGTGTGACTTCTTGATGGTAACTATATTTTTCTCTCCTCTCTTTCTCTCTTTATTCTTTCTTGTCTTAATCTCTCTTCCTTTACTCTTTTCTTCCTCTTGTGGATAACTTAAAACCAATTGTGGTATTTCACTTAAATTGTACAGAGTTCATGTTTGCTGGGTGCAAAGGAGATTCCCTACTCCACATTGGTACCTGCTGGCTGGTAAACCTCTTGGAAGAGTGTAGAAGCAGAGCTCAGAATGCTGTTTGGAGGAAGGGAAGTCCTTTTGTTCCTAGTAGTGTGCTATTTGTATAATGCTTTTGTGGAATCCTTTTCCTTGGTTCTATGTTGCTCCTGTAAAGCCTTTTTGACAAAAAAACCATTTTCTCAATAAATTTAAGAAATATCTTAGAGAAAAATGTGTAGCTTTTTCTCTGTACATGAACTCAAGGTATCAAAGAACCAAGAACCAAAAACTTAGCAAGAGTTCATGTGAGCAAAATCTCTTGAAGTCTGAAATTAAAGTGTACTGCCTGTTAAAGCTTGAACCTTCTGGACCAGGGTGTAACATCCCCTTAGTCAGAAACATATTTTTTGAAATTCATAACAAAGAATTTTAATATGCTTATATTGAGTTCAAGTTGCTCTTGAAGACAGAGCAACCCTGTTAAAATTTCTATGACAGTAGACCTTGCTGCAAGTACCATAAAGTAGTGACAACGGTGGAAACATGGTCTATAGACTCCAAAAGTGGTACTTATCCACCAAGTCAGAAACTCAAGAGAGAATGTTATGTCATACCCTTGCTTCATTACTGTGCTGCAGAAGTTTCTCTAACACATTGGAAAGACTGCTTCAGACACTTGTTGTAGATTTGGGAGAGGAATCTAATGTCTATCCCTGAAGTACACTGAAATTCCAGCTTTATCTGTCTTATTTTGTCTTTATTTAAACCTATGATACTGTATCTTCCTTTAACAGATTATTTTGCTTATTCTGAATAACAAGGTAGATATGAAGCTACTGGACAGACTGCAGAAATGGGCCGCTGAGATGACTAAGAGGCTGGAGCATCTCACATATGAGGAGAGACTGAGAGAAGTGGGACTGTTTAGCCTGGAGAAGAGCAGCCTTAAAGGGATGTCATGCAAGTATATAAATATCTGATGGGAAGGTATGAAGAAAACAGAACCAGACTCTTTCAGTGGTGCCCAGTGACAAGACTGGAGGCAATAGGAACAAACTGAAGCATAGGAGGCTCTGCCTGAACTTCAGGAAACACTTTTTTACTGTGAGGTTGACTGCAGTGATGCCAAGTTGCCCAGGGGGATTGTGGAGTCTTCATCCCTGGATATTAAAAAGCTGCCTAGGCATGGTCCTTGGAGAACAGCTCTAGGTGACCCCATCTGAGCCAGTGTGTTGAATAAGATGACCTTCAGAGTCCCCTTCCATTCTCAACCATTTTGTGATTCTCAGAATTATTCAATTACATCTGTATAGTGGAGATGCAGTATAAAATTCATGTGTTTTGCTAAAAGAGTGATGTTGAAAGAATTCACTGCTGCTCTTAATGACAGGCATATATTACAGAGAAGACTCTGAATGAATGTTAATACTGTAAAAGAACATTTCAGCATAATGGCATAAATGTTGTAACAAACACTGCTATTGTTGGAGACAATATTAATCCCATTGCATCTTTTGAACTCTAAAAAAAAAAGCTGCTGTAGAAAATTTATTTGCTTTCTTGTAACTTGAAACTGAAACCTTGTCTTGATTAACTGATCAAAAATACCTTAATAACAATAAGAATTTTCTGTTCTGTTTTATACCAAGGGAATTTGGACTGGTATAAAATAGATTACATTATGTAAATGAACTGCTGTGCAAGTAATCTTGCCTAATTAAATTTGTAATTGTAAACTATAATTGTTTAAATAAACGCATCTACCTATTATTAAGTGTTGAATATAAAATAACAACAATAAAAAGTCATATCTGACAAATATTTGAAAATTTTATAACTTGATACACTGTAGCAGTTTTCTCTTTTTTTCCATCTGATTTTTTCATGGAGTAGAAATTTCTTTAATGGCCATATGGGAAGGCTTTGCTGAAGTCATATTTGCAACATTTTTAGAGGGAAGGCAATTGGTTAGATTTGAATGTGGTATGTAGATAAACAGTTAAATCTCTGTGAAGACCTATTGATTTCTCTTTTACAGTACCACCTAAATAAATGGAAATTTATTGAATAAATATTAAAAGGTTATTCTCTATACTGGAATAAAGCTAGAATTGATGCATTCAGCCTTGTTTCTAATAAGGAACTTATTTTGTAGCAACCTGAAATTCCAATTTTTACCATACTGAATAAGTAGACAAGAAAATTACACATTAATTAAGATATTCCCGTGTTGACTTTCTTTTACTATTACAGTCTTTTTATAGGCTGCTTCTTCATTTACCTTCTGGGATGTTTCTTATTTACATGGGATCCTGCAGGGCTCACTGCTGAGACTGTTTGGCTGTGGAGAAATTCACATCAACTTTAAAACTAACCATTTAGATTCACTTTTTCTAGCAAACAAGAGAAGCAGAAGATGAGGGCTTGTACGCAGCAAGGTCCCAACATAGTATGCCTGAACTCAAAATCATTCTATTTACACTCGACTAGACATAGTTATATTGAACATTAAATGAGTCTCTAAGTTAAACACTGTTGTCTGCTCTTCCAGGTGTAGGTTTTCAGAAATCTGGCTTGCAGAAGCTTCCAAAAAGCTCTATCAAAAATAAGGAGGAATTAACTTCCTTTCTGTTGATTCAGATTTGACATTATCCCCATTCATGTAAGAATGCAATTTAACTAGCTATTAAAAATGATCTGCCTGCTGTAATCTGTAGCAGAAGCTTCAATTACATTTAACACATACTTCATGTTTTGGGAATTTTTTTTCTGGGAGGAACAAGGTCTTTGCTATTAAAAGTTCTTTACCACTGGTACTGATGCTGTGCAATTGAGTTCTGAACCAAATATTAGTGTCCAAAAATAGTTATAAATAATTGTATGGCATATATAAACAACATTTGTGTCCATTAAAAAAATTCCATATTTTTTTAATATTACAAATACTTTTAAGTTGTCATGTGACTTTTGATTTTTAGGTAAAACTCAGTGTCAATACAAAAGGTCGTTCTGTTTCACTTGCTGCTTTTTTTGAATTATTGACTCCAGTTGCTATCAAGTGCACAGTTCAACCAATTTATTTTGTTGAATTTGAACAACAAAAAAAATTGGAGTGAAATGATCTGTCAATGTTGACAGAGAAACGAAGTAATTTTAGAAGATTTATATTTCTGTCTGAACATTAGGTTAAAACATGCAAATAAGGGAGGTAACGAGTGTTCTTAAATTTGTAAAAAAGCTAATCATGTCTACAGCTGCTTCTGTTAGCATCAACTGAAATTTAAAACTTGTATTAATTAGCTTACTTTTCAGACATAATTTTTGCAATGCATTAATTGGGTTATTAGACCAAATATTCTCAAAAATGCTGAGTTAGTTTTTGGTTTTGTTTTAAATTTGGCATTGCAATACACCTATGAATTCCTGGATTCACATGCAAAAAACAAGGAGAGTCAGCTACAAAAATGAGTTCAGAAAATTCTGTGGTGTAACCAAAAAGGTTTAAGAACTTGCCATTCAATATTTAAAAAACAAAAAAAGACTAACATGAATCTTTGAGGAAATTGATTACCAAATTTGTTCGGTTAGGAATTGATTACTTAGCCAACTAAATTTTATTAAAATAGCTACGAGGTCTTTTTTATGTTTGC
The DNA here is from genome assembly GCA_035583135.1 of Lophotriccus pileatus. Lineage (NCBI taxonomy): Eukaryota > Metazoa > Chordata > Aves > Passeriformes > Tyrannidae > Lophotriccus > Lophotriccus pileatus. The sequence goes on from JAWWES010000001.1 coordinate 60,772,808, forward strand.
CACACCCACCTATGAATATTCATTCGACTGATTTTATTTGAAGATTGAAAGGTGCTTAAAATTAAGTCTTTAGGGGAATAATCAGGTAACAGATGGGAGTTTCTGTAATCTGTTTTCTACAGTTCTTTGATTCTGTGGAAAAATTCTGATTTTAAGCATATATAGAAAAAGATCTGTGATACAATAAATTCCATATGATAGGTAAGTTATGTGCTTAGCAAGTTAATGCAAATCTGAATTAAATATCTTCATTTCTCATATGATGAGAAACAAGTATAGTAGCTCAGACATCGCCTCCGCCTTTATACCTGAGAAGTGGTGTTCCCTTTTTCCTCACTATTTCTCTGCAAGGTAAAACAGAAAAATTATAGTTTTGTCTTGCAAAAAAAAAAAAGAAAAGTTCGAGCTTCTTGTGGCCGGAGAGCCTACCCCAATCAGATCTAAAATCCAATCAGAGAATACATACAATGAAAGTCATCATGCAAACTATCATGCAAGTTCAACTGCTAATGCCAGGGTGCTGTCTTGGTGTTGATTATGCTAAAACCAGCCTGGTTCACCAGACTTTGAATGAACACTCTGCTTTTAAAACAGGATTTGACAGATAAGCTGGTAGCTGGCCTGTAAATTTGTGACTAGCAGTCAATCACTTTATACTATAAAAGTCCAGTCCCTTTCATACAGTCAGAAGACATAACCCTTCTTGGGTGTATGTGTGCAGATTCCACCCTTGGGTGGGGATGACCTCCAAGGATACTCCTCGAGGTTGAGCAAAAGAGATCTCCCCACAAGCGCTGGTATGGGTGAGTGACATCAGATCTCTACTTAATAATTATTTTCTTTTTGCTAGCTTTAATATAATTGTTTCAATAATTGCTTCAATGTAGTGCACTATCCTATCTGATATTATACTACTGGTAGTTTTAGCATTTATATTGTATAGTAATTAATTCTGATTAAGATCTTTTGTCTGATCATTTGGAATAATATATGATTCATTTTATATAAATCATTGAAACCTGCAGGACAAAAGTGGTTCAATCACACCTCTGTAATTCCTTAGATGTAAACCACTGACTAACAACTGCTGCCCAAGAGCCACTTGGGTTACTGTTTAACCCTTGTGGCTAAACATCTGACCTGCTTCAGACAGAAGGGCTGTGAGTCAGTAGACCACCAGGGTGAAAGCCTGGAGTCCTGCTTAGAAAATGGAGTGACCAGCTTCAAGTTTTAAACCCTGTATCTTTTTTTATGTCCACTCAGTTCTGCAGCTCATGAACAGTGGCTGTACTATTCTAGTAGTTATTTACGTTTTTGAACCAGAACCTTATTGCAACTCTGACATTTTAATTCTCAGAAATAAATAGACAGTAACATATATTTAACAGAAGAAAAACATTGTCACTTTCATGATTTGTTGTGAAAGTAATTTTTTATAGTTTTAGGGATTCTTGAACCATTGAAGATTAATAATACATACCACAGGCACCTAATTCATCTTTCTGCCATTTGTGCATCTCTGATACTGCCTGACTTAATGGATTGGATGACAACTCTTCTCATCTATGTAGAAATACCTCTAATCATGCAGTAAAATGTATTACATCAGTTATAATCAACAGTATAAGTCATGGGTTTTTCCCTGCCTTTTATTATTATTATTTATTTATCTATCTAATATGTAACCTAATGGTCTGCAAGAAACAAACTCCCTGGGAGTATGGTAGGAAATTAAACACAATTTCTGAGCAGCATAGGCGCTACTAGAAGTAAAGAGGCAATACTATTTACTATGAGGTGCAATTCCAAGCTTATATAAGACCAATTGTGATTGATAATTGTTGAATGCATAGCAGAATTTTTGCTGTGTTTTCTGAAGACTAGAAAAAGCTTTAAAGTGCACATGAACTAAAATATGTGGAAAATGACAAGACCTCACAGTGCATATTATAAAAGGGGAAATAAATAAGCATATATAGGAGGATATTAATTTCAAAAAGACTATAATATTTTATGATGCCTAGTAATAATGGGAACTTTAATAATTAGGCACTAAGGGGGAGAACTGACTTTATCATAGTGAATCAAGAGAATAAAAAAATCCCAACTATTATTTCAGGATTAAATATGTAGAACACAAAAACATTGGTCTACATTTTTGAAAAAAGTCTGCATAATTAAGGCAGAATTCTGACATAATTAGTCAGACTATCTCTGCAGACATTTCAGAGCCTTCACTGGTTTTGATGTTTATTAAGAGATGTAGGAAGTATTTGCATTTTTCATAAATTCCCCATTTTATTTTGAGCCAGAATCCAGAATGCCAGACTGGCATAAAATTTTCTGAACAATCATAATTCTGAGGGATGATATAATTAAAATATCATTATAAATACTTGTGATGATTTTGTTTATCTACATGTTAGAAAGCTATTCAAAATATTTATTATCCTATTAATGGTAGAAATATTAGTACATACCCTTCTTTGAGCTAACAGTTTTCCAGCAAGCTCTATAAAGTCACAAAAACGAGCTTGTCATTAACTTAAGTTGCCAAATTGGGATTTTAATGTACTTGTGCTGACAAGAGGTATATGTGCCTGCAAGAGCCAAAATTGGCAGTGATATGTGATGATTTATACTAGACAGTAGCTTTTTTCTCTTCTTGATTTTTCCTACAGGAAAAATGCTGGGGCATCTGTCATTTCATCTTGAATTCTGTGATCATCTAAATCTTATTTAAAATATACTACCAGCCATTAATTTCCTTTGGAACATTATTTAGTCTTGGAAAAATAGCAAAGTAAATGGAAACAAGCTCGTTATTTTTTTTCTCCAAGTAAAGTTTTGCAATAAAATGAAAAAAAAAAAACACTGCTTAAATTTTTTTCAACAGCATATTTTTATAATTATTTTTTAAATGCCAGTAAACACAGGGAAGGATAAGAAATGGGTTAAATAAAGTCAAATATCTTCTATGAAGCAGAGTCCATTAGTTACAGCTAGGTTTATAGAAATAGCAATAAAATCTAATTTAAAATTTAAAGAAAATTTGTAGTTGAATCTTTCTAAGTACTTATGTAATAAAAACTTTTTAATTAAAAAAAATCTTTTTAATTATACAAATTGTTAATCTTGACATGAGTATGAAAACAGAGATGGGGTTATTCATTTCAGTCTTTCAAAGATGTGAAGAACTGCAGCAAAAACAGTGAGGAATTTTCCACTTTCTTATGTAGATTATGTGAATCCACATTCAGTTCTCTGCTACATACACCTATTGGAGCTACAGGCATCTAAACCCATGTTTGCTAGGTGCTTTTTATTTGGGTTGTACCTTGATTTGCTGTGTATTCAGAGGAAAGAAGAGAAGGCAAAGATTACCCTGACCTAGATGAGATTTCTTTTGGTTACCTTCTAGATGTTGAACCAGGTTTTATCTCTCAAAATGCTTGAATGAAGTGCTGCAATTGCTGTGTGATATACTTAGGAACTGATGGACATTCCTAAATTGTTTAGGTTAAGTGCACAAACACAGAAAGGTGTCTGCTTTAGAATTGTCTCACCTATCATCTTCCTACTACAACTGAACAGGATTCATCTAATCTATATTAAACCTCAAACCTTTAAGATATAATGAATTTTCCCTTGAAAATGCTGATTTTTATTTAGCAACCACATAGGGTCACCCATTCCTATGCAAATATGAACAGTTCATGTGTCTAAATCTGATGAAAAGGTTTTATCTGTCTTTACTATCAAGGGAGATTTGTATCAAATGGCAAAAATACTTTACTTGCTATTGTAGCTCTGTATTGCAGTATTGCCATTGCTAGTCACTAGCCATACTGGGGACTGTTTGGAATGGAGGCAATTTTCCTTATATTAGCTTGCACAGTGCTGTGGTTCAGATTTGTGATGAAAACAGCATTAATATACTGGTGTTTTCATATCGCGGTCGGGGATGAATCATGCGATATGGCTCACATGTTCGGAGATCAGGAACTTTATTTAGATGCTGGAACTCACATAGGAACACTTTAGAAGCAGCATGGCTGCTTATATACTTTA
>JAWWES010000001.1:60781009-60829594 GCA_035583135.1 Lophotriccus pileatus
GTCCAACAGCCCTGACTCAGCATTCTTGCCAGGAAACCTAAGCTATTACTGTCCGTGGTCATTACCTGACCAGGCACTAGTGTTTCACCTTCAGCCTTTCAGCCACTCAGAGATCCCAGAACCAGCTGGGGTTCCACGACATTTTCACTGTTGCTGAGAGTGCTTACACTCTGTTTCTCACCCCACCCCACCAGGGAGGAGACTGGAGGTCCACAAGAAGTTGGGAGGGAATACAGCTGTTCTCAGTGAGGAAGAATGGGTGACATTCAGAGTTATGACATTTGCCTTCCCATATATCTCCTAGATGTGGTAAAGCCCTGCTTTCCTGGACATATCTAAGCACTGTTAGATAATGGGAAACAGCTCCTTGTTTTGCTTTGCTTGCCTTCACACCTATTGCACGTGCACACCTCTTAAATTTCCTCTATCTCAACACATGAGTTTTTTGTCTTTTGTCCTGCTGATTCCCTTCCCTGTTCTGCTAGGAGAGAAGGTGACTGAGCAGCTGTGTAGGTGCTTAGCTGCTGGTTGAGGTCAAACCATCTCACTAACCATAAGTTCTGTATCGAGTTTGCCAGGTCCCAGGACTGAGGTCTGTCAGGTCTGACTTATGAAAAAGAATATTAGCTCATCTCCTTCAGTACTGTTTGTCTTTGATGGTGGAGCCCTGTTTTTATATAGATAGCACTAGTAAGCATCTAGAATCTAAGATGTCTCCATAAAGCAAAAATTTGCCTAATAGAAGACACATGGAAATTACATTACATTAAAACCAAGCAGACATAATAAAAAGGAAAGGAAAAAAAAAAAAAGGACAGGAAAAAAACTTTACTGTTCTTCACAGAAGTATTTATATCATTCAACTACACGCAATCAAAAGGCAGTCAGATGCAATGCTGCGTCAGCATAAGTGTTTAGAAGCTGGGACACAAAGGAACGACATTCACAGGAAATTCAACACCAGCAGTTTCTCTACTCATAGGACGATTCATTTTACTTTTTCTTTAAAGATTTCATTCTCTTCTGATAAACAGCTTGCCTACCTTCCCTTTCATCCAATAGAAATTTTGTAAAAATAAAAAAATATATCTTTTGGCTCAGGAGATTTTAGAAATACATTCAGTCTGAATACTAAATTGATTTCATGGGCACCTTTTCAACCTTGCAAAAAGCAGATCTTCATTTAACTTTTACATTTGATCTACACAATATAATACTACTGTTGCACTTTTGTCCTACTTTTGTCCTGACATTCAGTGTCATTACTATACAGTTTAGATACTAAGCTTGCAACCACAACTGCTGCAGTTTAAAAAACGAAAAGCTCTTCCACAGAGCTTAAGCACTCTTTAGCACACCCTTAAAGAAGTATTGTTTAAATTAGACTAGGGTGAAGCAAAGTAAACAGAGGAAAACATGTGAATTCAGGAGAAAATAGTTTTAGAATACAATGAGAATGGGTAGGAACCCTTCTCTCACTGACAAAAGGATAGCTCACAGGAAGTTTTGTGGGAGGTGTTGCAGTCCTGTGAACTTGGCACCTTTTCAATCTAAAAAAACCCAAAAGCCAGAAGTGTAATAGGCTGTCTGCTTCTACAGATGAGGTTTGACTATCTTTTGGGCCCTGCCAGTACCTTATGTTATGACAGCAACTTGAAGTCAATTCATGGTCTTCTATACTGTTGAAGAAGCCTAACATCAAAAGCTTTAGGAAAATATTTTTAAACTGTTTCTCATTTAAGAACAAGATGAACTAGTACTTAGTCATGGTTCATTTTTCTCTGCTGCATGAGCTGCCTTGCATACCAGAAAAAAAGAAAGGTCTTTCCAATTGCTCCTCAGAAATTATTTTTCCTCAAGCATCAGAAAAACTTGAAAAAGGAAAGAAATGGACATATTACTGATTCTTTAAAAAGAAACTTGAAGTATTTTTTATGCTCCTGCAGTAGGTCAAAGACAGGAAAGAGACTGAAAGGCAAGTACAAAAGAAAGCATAAAAGTATTTTTAGGGATCTTTTCTGCTTGACAAGTAAAAGCTATAGGTGTTAATTTCCTTTTATTAAATTCGGTGTTATTCCTTTTTCCCTCACATGCATTTATTTATCCAGAAGGTTTTAGTAAAACTTTTCCCTTTGGGTTTTGGGTTAAATGATGAAAACTGTCTAAGTCAAATTTTCTCATGCAACACTGTTGTAAATTTGCACTAATTTTGGAGTGTTCAATTATCTTAAAATTGCCTCCATTACTCTTGTGCATCCTATGAATTTGCATCTTAGATTATATGATGAGTTCTGGAACAGGTTACCCAGGGAAGTGGTCACAGCACCAAGCCTGACAGACTTCAAGAAACATTTGGATGATACCCTCAGGCACATGGCGTGAGTCTTGGGGAAGGTCCTGTTCCGGGCTGGGAGTGGCATTTGATGATCCTTGTGGGTCCTTTGCAACTCAGCATACTCTGTGATTTTTTGATTTTGTTTCAAGTAGATTTTACCTTAAAGATCTTAATTTCAAGTACTTTAAATAAAGTCATTCTAATCTATGAAATTTGACTAAACTTTACATCCGTTTATCATCTGATATGGTTCTCCAAACTGAAAAATTTCAGTAGACAGTGGGAGAGCAGATACAAGCTTTACAGAGATTATGAGAGTACATATGAGAGTGGTCAGTCCTGTCACTGGGCATCTCTGGAAAGAGCCTGGTTCTGTCTTCCTTGCAACTTCCCTTTAGGTGTTTATGTACATTGGGAATACCTTCCTTGACCTTTCTCTTATCTGGGCTTCACTGTCTCAGCTCTGTCAGCCTTTCCCCACAGGAGACATGTTCTAGTCCTTTAGTCAGCTTGGAGGCCCTTTGCTGATGCCCATGTCTCTCTTATACTGAGGAGCCCAGAACTGGATCAAACACCCAAATGCAGCCTCAACAGTGCTGAGTGAAGGAGAAGGATCACATCACATGATCTGCTGACAGCAATACTCTTAAAGCAATGCTGTTAGCTTTTTTGGTTTTTTTTCAACAAGGGCACATTGCTGATTCTTGTTCAAGCTTGTGCCCAGCAGAACTCTCAGGTCCTTTTCTTCCAAGCTGCTTTCCAACTGGGTAGTCCCAGTTTGCACTAGTGCATGTAGTTGATCCTCCCCACATGCAGGACTTTATACTTCCCCTTGAGGAATTTCATGACATTCCTGTCAGCCCATCTTTTCAACCTGTTGAGGTTACTCTGAGTGGTAATACAACCCCCTAGCATACCAGTCACTCCTCCCAGTTTCCTGTCATCAGCAGACTTGTTGAGGATGCACTTTGACCCATCATTCAGACCATTAATGAAGATCATTCAAGGGTTGCACTTGATGATCTCAGAGGTCCTTTCCAACCCAGCTGATTCTATGGTTCTGTGATCATAGAATCATAGAATCATTAAGTTTGGAAAAGACCTCTACAATCATGGAATGGAGTCCAACCATAAACCTAACACTGTCAAGTCTGTCACTAAACTGTGTTCCCAAAAGCCACATTGACATTCTTTCATTCTGCCATTTGTTATCTGAGAGAAGAGACTGGCCCCCACCTCACTGCAACCTTCTTTCAGATAGATGTAAAAAGAAATAAGGTCCCCTCTGAACTTCCTTTTTTCCAGGCTAAATTATCCCAGCTCCCTCCCTATGAGACCCTTTGCCAGCTTTGTTGCCTTTCCCTAGACATACATCAGCACCTCAGTGTCTTGCTTGTTTTGAGGGGTCCAAAACTGAACACTACTCAGGGTACAGACTCACCAGTGCCAAGCAGAGGGGGGTGATCACTGACCTCATTCTGCTGGCCACACTATTATAAGCCATGATGTCACTGGCATGTCAAAGAGGATCAGACCCAGTATTAACCACTTGGGTGTGTTTTTGTTTACTGGCCCCCAACTAGGTCTTGTGTCACTCTGGGCTCATCTTAGGTCTCCGTGTTAGGTTTTGTGCATACCAGACCATCCAGTCTGTCATAACAACTGTTTATGAAGGCAAAATTATGCAAAATCTTTTCATTAATTCTGAACTTATGTCATGGAATGGATAATACAGATATAATTATAACTTCAGATAATAATTTTCTAATGCTAAAAAACTTAATGAGATTCATCTATTTTATTCTGCTGATGGTTGATCATAGTGGAAGCATGTACTTTGGCTTTCATGAAGTTTTATGTAAACCTATGTATGAACAGATATTGCTCATTTGTACATTATTATCAAGGTGTGTATATATATTAAAAAACATTTGTGTATAATATTTAGTGAAAGTTGGTTGTTTTTTTTTCAGAACCATTCATCATCAGTACCATGCATTCACCAAAACCAATATGATTAAATACTTCTTTTGGAATTAAGCAGCATGACTCCTGTTTCACTTAGAGTTTGAGGCCCTGTTATTTCTTGGGGGATTAATGCATTTACAGTTCAAATTTTCTTCTCTGACACAGCAGGAATGCTCATTTCTGATGCTTCTTCTTTATGTTAATAAAGCATGAAATAAACAAACAAGCAAACAAAAAAAATCATGATTTATAACACTAATTAACTGGATGTGTTGACATACAACAGCTTTCATTTATATCACACTTACCAGGACAAAAAAGATCATTTTTTTGTAAGAATCATTCTTATGTTTCCCTACCTGAGTTATATGTAGCCAGGGAACAAAGAAGAAGAAAGAAAGAGTTTTTATAAATAATTTTACAAAAATTTGTGCTACATAAAAATTGTTTAGTAACACAGTTAAAAACAACTAAAAGAATAAATTACATGAATCATATGAAGGCACAGGCCAATATCCTTATAGCAATCAATCCAACAGATGTGCATGTATGTATTTGTACAAGTATTTATTAATTCACACTTACAATCATGGTAATTTGATGGGTCAAAAAAACCCTTTAACTCACCCCAAATTGATAGACATGAATTTTCCTTTCCTCTCCCACTGAAAAACAGAGTGAATAATTCAGACAAGTAGGTATGTCTGTGCTAGATATTCTCACCAAACCCCATGATCAAACCCACAACCTTGGTATTATTAGCACCATGATATAACCAATTGAGCTAATCTCAGGATCAAAATAAAGAACATTAAGTGCCACATATTTAATTTTCTTTCTAAGAGTGCTGGTATTCACTTTATTGAACAGAAAGGTTGAGCTGGTCAAGAGGTTTAAGAATTTTTAACGTCTTCATATTGATTTTTTTTAATGTAGAATTGAATTTGAGCCTAGATATTCTCTTCCTTGGCAGATGATAAAAAAATGAAAAAATGTTTTCTTTAAATATGGTTCTTTCTTTCATGTCGCTGTTAGAGTTTGGAAACATGGAGATACACATGCACAAAAGAGAAAATAGTTACTTGCAGTGCAAACAGTACACAGTTTAAAGATGGTTCAGAGAGGAGTGGATTTTTTTATAGTTTTTCCTCTTTATGGAACATTTAGATAAAGAGCAAAGAGTTGAGCAATTGCTAGATTTGTTGCAGCAAAAAAAGTTCTACTGCAGTTAGGAGTGTTCTGGGACCCAGTGGGAACCATAGTAAAGTAGGCCAATGAAAGAAGATAGAGGTATTTTGAATTTTTTTTTAAGGTAAATAAAGAAACTAGAAGCTTTTTTTTTCATGGTTGTAGATATTCTGCGGAAAGCCTTCCAAGCAGGTTATAAAGATCAATATCTAAATATTGCTAGCTTTTGTGGAAATCTGTGAATATTTTTTGTTATTCTCATAGGAAATTCTAGCATTTTTAATATGTTTCATATGTTTTGAATCTGATGAGAGATGAACAAATGTGTCAGTGGTTGCTCAGCATTGCAAACGGATAAATGTAGTGACTGTTTTTCTGGAGGGGAACTGATTTGGAGGAAGGAAGAAAGGAGGGGTAGGGAGGACGAGATCTTTGTAATGAAGTTGTGGTGTTAATGCCAAAAAGTTAAAGGTAAAATGTAACAGTTTGTCACAATTATGTTTCATATTGGCAGGTGTTCTGAACTTTCTGTTTGATAACTAGACATATAAATTTCAGTTCTTAAAGCTTTGCAGCCAATTTAAGGGCTCATTTATTTCCCTGACAGCAAGATATATATGCTGCCTGGCATAGTGGATTCTGGGGCCAAATCCTCCACTTTGTTGCTTGTGTGTCTTGTGGGAAGTAAATAGTGGCAATTTTTCAGCACAGGCATACCAGCACAAGGTGTTTAGCAAATAAATGAGCATAAGATGACCTGTGGTGTCCTGAAATTACTAAAATTCATGAATAATAAAATGATTGTTAGCAGAGGGCTATAGCAAAGGCTAATTTGCAGTCACTGAAGCTTTACAGGATAATTTGTAATTTTTGAAAATTTAATGACTTCATCAGTTTTTACCTATTTTTTTACCAACATAATTGTCTGAAAGGTACCATCAGCAGAGATATTCTGTCTAGATAAAATCACAATCACGTATATCATCACATTATGAGTACTTAACTGGCTTTATCTGTAGAACTTTTCCCTTTCACCCCTACAGTAATGGTAGCTACCAAAAATATCTCTTTATCCTATGAACACATATTTTTCATTTTGTTAAATCTTATTAACATAAGAAATAACTATAAGGAAGAAAAATCAATGTTGCAATGCAAAGGGAAGAGGAATTGCAAAAAAAAAAAAAAAAATCTAGTGAGTGAAATACAGCTCTTTGGAAATAAATGAAGGCACCCTAAAACAAAATCACAGAAATGAGAGGGAAAATTAAATGGCTCATTGTTGGATCCCAAAATATGACACCAGTAGAAAAAGATTTGAGTGGACTTTGCAGAAAGCCCTGGGCTATGAGACTTGGGGAAAAAACCTCAGTTTGAGAAACAAACATGATATCAACAGATGTTGATTGCCCTGCCTCAGCCCAGAGAAGCTTTGATTTCATCAAACCTCTGCAGAAATCCTATTGTACCCTTTGTGTTCCCCGAATCCCTGCATCCTGTAGAACCAAATACCTGTTCCCCCCTGTAAAATCCCCTAAGATAAAGTGGGTTTTTCCCCATGAGGTAACTGCTAAGACCCCAAATTTGTTAACCTGGGTTTTCCCCTTATGTCATCCCTAAAACCCAACTATTTGTAATAAATTGTAATAATTCCAACACCCTGTTGAATATGTAGACCCTAAACCCTCTAAAAATGAACTTGTAAGTCCAATAAACCATTCCAGTTTCTTGCCTCCCTGGGATCGTCTTAGTTTCATTGACCTCCGCAGCTCAACACATAATAACATAAAAATTCTGTGGCATTTAGTTAAGGCTTTGAAAAGAAAAGTAGAGGCTCATGAGTCCAGGTCCTTTGTCGTATCTAATTTTATTTATTTATTTTCATTGTTCACTGGCACATTTACACTGAAATAACCAAGAGAACAGGGACTGAAAGCACAGTTGCTCTCCTTTTCACCCAAATGGCTGGTCACTTGCTGCAGTTATTTTTTCTTCAGTTTCAAATATTTTCATTTCTATTCAGTGTATGACATCTTCACACTTGCTGGCTCCAACATACACTTCAGTTGGAGACAGATTTACCTTATCTTGGGTGTTATTACTGGAAAAGTGGACGCAAGGTCTGGTTATTTTTTTAAATTATGTCACTGTTTCAGCTTATCTTAATTCTCTTTTTTACCTGTCTCATATGTTTCCTTTGCAAATTTAGAAAAACATAACATCTTCACTATACTATGTCCCCCTTTCTACACATCAATACCCAGCTCTCAGTTGTATAAAAGTAAGTATATGTTGATGGTTTCTTACCTAGTGTATTTTTAAGAAGGAAAAGATCCATATATTACTACTGAAGAAATAGTCCCACACTAGGTTTTAATGGGGACTAACACCTTTTAATAACAAATATAAGTATTGGCAGAATGTTCTGTTTGCAGTAATACACGTTTCTTTCAGCAAACTTTCGCACCATGGTCTAGAAAAGCAAAAGAAGAAAATAGGAGCATCATCTCTGTAATTTCTGCTTTCCCTAAATCACATTCTTAATTAAGGAAGCTAAATTTTGAAACCATTTAAAAAAGAAAGCTAATTAACATCATTTTGTCAATGTAGGGAAATAGTGACATTTGGCAGATACTTGAGAAGTACTTTAAGGGGATATTTACAGTGACAGTATTAAAGAAAGAGAAAGTACAAATGAAATATAGCAATATCTGGAAATTACCATTTAAAGAAAAAAGTATTCAAAGGAGGAAAAAGAAAGATAAAATAAATGAAATTAGCAGTTAGTCTGGTTATTTTACAATTTTAATTGCTTTTTAACCTTTAGAATACTTCTAAAGGCAAAAAAAATTAAATATATTCATTTATAAAGTCTTCTTTGGTTTTATTTTTTAAAGCAGTTATTCTCTGACAATGCAGAACAAATTTCTCCTTTTAAAGTGTTCTTGAATTATGATTGAAAATTTATGACTTAATAAGTACCATTCCATGAAATATTTATATTGCTCTTCAACTTTTATTTTTGTAAAAAAAAAACAAAAACAAAACCACATTCATTTACAGCACCAAGTTTCTCTAGACAATTGACTTCCCAAATGAGACTTCACCTAGGTAATCACAGTGACCTTGTTCTTTGTAAAAGTTGTGCATAATGTTTATTGCAATCAGAGCATATGGACCACCTAATTAGTCCCAGAGCTTCGGACTTGGTGCTTAAAACACAGTAAGTGGGAATTGTTCCTTAAAAAGGTCAGCACAAATGGAATGCCTAGGGGCTTTTTGGTTTTGGTTTTATTCACCTTCCCAGTCAGTAAGGAAATGTATCCTTCTGAGGTTTCTTGGGCAGAGTGTCTAGAAGGAGAATAAATAAATAAATAAAAAATAAATACTAGAAATCCTGGTCATGCCATGTTTACTAGTCTGCTACTAAACACCTTTTCATCTTATCTTGATCATTCTTTCCCAGACAATGAAGTTGACTAAACTGGAAGTAGTAGAAAAATGAAGCAGAAGTCTAATATTGCTTTTACCTTGTACTATTTCTGACTTTTTTGCTCTATAATCCTGTTTTATTCTTTCATGCTATGAATAGGCTCAGTGCAACATAATCTTTTTAGTAGTAAAATTATTACTAATTTCTAATAACATACTAAATTTTTGAAAGGTTAAAAGTAGGGGTGAATGTTCCAGAAAAGGTTGGTTTCTTGCAGACACTGTAAGCATGTCAGGGTGATATTAGGCAAAGATATGACACCCAACATACCTGCAAACGGAACATACTACTGATGTAAAGTTCTGCCTCTGCCTGTTTGGCACCCAAGAAGCTGAAACTCAATAAACCTTTGCGTCTCCAGAAATTACCTTTTCGTATCACACTAATCTATGAGATTGCTGTACTTCTTTGGTTGCACAAAAGGTTTTCTGAATTCGTAAGGCTGCTGGATAACTACATGCGTTCTAAAATTGCATGGCAAAACTCATGTACCCTGTAGGTAGAGAAACAGAAGTTAATATTATCCACTAGGATGAGTGAGAGTCTCCAGCATCATTGAGGCTGTAGAATAGACATTACATATTTTTATCATCTTAACACTCTGTGAAGTGCACCTGTTCATTCAGTCTCCCTATCATGGTCTAAAATTAAATAATCAGATTAACTGTTGAAAGTGAGTGTAGCATAGACTTGACTAAGGGATATATCTGAGATCTAAACCATTAAATCAATTTAAAAACTCACTGAATTTAACTTGAGACCTGATCTAGGAGCAATTATTTTATTGGGTACCATGGAATGTGTCTCCACCAGACTTTTTCCAAGGGTTACTCTGTACAGATCGTCCTTAATTGCTTTCATTGCACTAAGCAGACCTTGCACTAACACAGCACTTTCTTTGCTCTACAGCAAACAGCATACACTCCAGCACCACAGCTATCCAAAAAGAAATACACTGTTCCTGCTCCATAACCTTTGGGTAGGGAGATGTGTGAACCTCAACAAACAGATGCATTAGACCTATAAAATCTCTGGTCTGATAGTTCTAACAGCTAGCATTCAAGCAAGTTAATTTAATGAGCTTAGTGCAGTTAAGAGCAATTTCAGCTATTTTCATGTATTTGAGTGCTATATTTCTTTCCTTTACCTTTTTAGTAAATCTCATTAAAACCACACAGACTCAGTTAACTTTTTCAAGCAGCCACTCTTTACAGAACAATAGGAATTAAGTGAAATTAGTATAGTGTTCTGGGAACTGCTTTGCACTGCCCTTGAGTTTAAACTTTTATATTTTTATATGTCTGGGTGGGGCTCACTGGATCAGATCCTAAATTACATTGTTGCCATGCTTAAAGCTATTGTACGTGTTCTTTATGCAGAGATTAATTTAAAAAGTCCTTCTTTTTATCTGAATGTTTTAATCAGAAATTAACTGAAAATGTACTGCTGTTTCTTGAATATCTGAATGCTAGTGGGGGTTTTTTTATAGTCACTTAAGACTGTGGCAACCAAATGCTAAAGCTATAAATGCTAAGAACAGAGCCAGGAAGTCTGATTAAACTTTATGAATGAAAATTTCTAGCATAACTAAGGGTCCTTGGAAAATTATTCATTTTAACAAGCTAAACAGATAATTTGTACAGATAAAACAGGTGCTTTAAAATGGCAGCATTTTGTGCAAACTTCCATTTACAGTGCTGTGCAAATGAAACAAAAAACCGTCTGTTATTCAATATGGTACAAATATCTCTGAGTGACAACCTTTGTCTGAGGAAGTATAAAGATTTATCCAACAGAAGGATTGTATGGATACAATAGTTCATTTATGCAACAAAAAGCTCTGCAGAGAAACAATAAGATCATTAGCCTTTCATATTCTTAGACTACAGACAGATACACAGACTAAAATAAAAGCAAACATAGATTTTAAAATCTTCAAGAGATTTTATTTCAATAAGTTGTTTTCTATTTTGATGTTCCATCACACACATTACAAAAAACAACAATCCAAGAATATTATCTAGCTGGTCCTAAGGGTCATAACTATACTGGTGATTTTGCCATCTCTTCCTATACACAGGATCTGAAGATGTATCTTTCTATTTTATGGGTTTCGTCTCAGCCTGTGAGATCTAACAGCAACACTGCTGGAAAGCCAGGTGCATGAATTGGAAGAAACAGTGATGCCATAACAGCCATTGCTCCTATAAATGGCCAAAGTTCAGTCTAGGGTGCTTGGGGAAGGGGAAAAAAGAGAGCTCTTTGTTAATAGTTCTTCTTCTATTTGGTGAAATGGAAATAGCAATATACATCTGGAAAAACACTTAGAGGAATCACACAAAGTTCTTTTTCTTTTTTGTTTTACCCTTTTTTTCTCCCCAGACGTTACTTTCATTACCTCCATGTTTAATAGATAATGCAGTCATTTGTTTTCTGTTTTACTAATAATCTTTGTATGTCTATACCATAGACATTGAAAGCACAGTAATAATGTTGCAGAATAATGTGTAGAAAATTGACCCATTTGACAGCCACGATAGTTGCCTTAGGCTGCAAATCTTCTCAAGAATCAGGATAGATACTTAGATGATTAGTCCAAGCTAAAGTCCGTGTTACTTTGTGTAACATCCGACGACTACTGCATTGTCATGGCTGCAAAATGTAAGCCAGGCATATTCCAATAGTGGAACTTGTATGGCAGCTTGTTCAGCATATTACATTCAAATATATAATATTTCTGGTGAATTTTTCAGGACTACGCGAGCAACCTCTTTGATTAAAAAAAAAAAAAATGCAGTAGCTACTATGCTTCAGGATTACAGATTTATATTTTGAGTTACGCAGTACACCTTTTAGCTTCTTTCATGGACTGCAGTTCATTGTACTGTGCAGTCTGTACAAGAGCTTTCAATCAAACAGACCCAGAAATAAGGAGGGGTGACTAAAGGAAAAGACATGGTTTTTAATTCTAATGAGAGGCAGCCAGTTTGGCACCATGACATCACAATAAGAACCACAGTGAGAGCCATAATCTATTTTTGCTCTGATGCTGACTGACTCCTCCTACGATCTCGACCAAATTAATCAGGGACTAATTCTGTCAACTTTAGTCACAGTGATTAATTCTTTACTCAGGGAGTAATTCCATATATATCTAGAAAGTTGGGAAGTCTGAAGTCTCTTGCTCAAAAATTGATCCCTTTCAATATGAAATGTATCTCCCTGAATTCCCTCCAATCACCAAAAATGCTCTGTGTACAGAGTTGCAGTGGCAGTTGAAAGAACCAGTTATTGTTTTGTTGGTTGTTTTAAAAATTTGCCATATCTGCCCGATACTTGCCTTGGACTTAAGCTATTTATAAATAATATTATTCTACAGATTGCATGACTGCAGAACATAACTTATGTCAGGGCATTATGAAGTCTGATGGCTTGATAGAGGCAAAGCTACTACAGCAGTCCCAGGCCTCCAGGTCTAATCAGTAGTGAGGCTGGACATGTATTCCCAGTAGGTACATACACATAAAGCATAGATATACACACAGCTGGCCAAACAGATCACTGCAGATGAAAACATTCATCACTCATACAGACACAAGCAACATCAAAGCATCATCCCGTTCCCATCTCTCACTATATGTTTGCATGCATGTGTATGTGTAAATACACATATATGTACCTGATGGATCCACCCAGCAGCTGAACTCACCCAGTCTGCCCTTGGATCCCAGACTCTCCCGTTGCTATCATCTAGACATATGATTCCCCAGGGCTGCAGTCACACTTCAGGTGTACAGACCATTGCACACACAAAGACACAGGTGAAAGCAGATATTTTAATCAACTCCCAGAGCACATGCTCCCTCCAGTCCCTCTGGGACTCCCCTGGACCAGCTTCTACTGTGGTCTCTCTCAGAGACACACACCTGGCTCCCAGGTCACTTCACCTACTCAGCTGGCTCATCTGGACTATCTTCACTAGCGATCACACCTGCACATCTGCACTTTTGCAGTTGTTGGCATCATGAACACAAGGGCCTCTGGCCCCTGATCTGATTCCAGTTGCTGGAACTCAGACTCCCATATGCATATATCTGTGCACACGGAAGACAGATCCACTTATACAGGAAAGAGTCAGAAGGGAATTTAACAAGAAAGTAAAACAGATTGAGTTGATCCGATGCAGGGAATGGCTGAAAACTATACAGACCAACAAACTATTTACATGCAAATGACTCTTTTTTTCCCTTTACCCCTTTATTTTCTCATTCTTGTTCCTTTGGTTCCTTCTCTAAACGTTCTGTAATAGTTCTTTGTAATCCCAAATGCTCTTACCTTGCGTCCCATAATGTGTTGCAAATCCCCTGACTAGTGACTCACCCTTTTTCTGTAAAATGATCTTACAGACATTTCCTTTGACTCATGGGACAGCTGTGACATGAGCCTGAGGTTCTCCTAGAACAGCCCTGGGAATGGCCTGGGCAGAGTCTCCATCTTCTGAGTCTTTTGAGTTCCCACTTGACATTGTACTTCTATGCTCCTCTGAGCTTGTGTAGATTGTCGCTGTGATGGGCTGATAAGTCCCATGGTGAGTCTGAGTGTAGTTCAGCAGTTCTGTCTCCTGCCTCTGTTCCTCTAGGCTCACCCCTGTCTGTGAAAATGAACTTTTTTAGTATACAAGCTAAAAATTGTTTCTTGAATATGATGTCCTTCCCTACGCAATAGTGACAACTTTAACATTTTGGAATTACAGATTGAAAAGACTGAGAAAAAAAGAAACAGGACAAAAAGATGTAAAGGGCATAAGTAAGTGATGGATACAAAATCTAAGTGTAACCGAGGAACCTTGAGAAGTATGGTGTGCAAGTTAGAGTAGCCTTGAACAACACAAACTTTTGTATTTAGCATTTATATAGTCAATAACTTCAATTGACATTGACCTTGGGAGTAAAATGGGCCAATATTTTCACTTGGGTGAACTGTTATTGGAGAGTTTCTCTAGTGTATTAGGCACAAACATACATTCCATCAACATTAAGTACATGCTATCTTTTTCACCAATTGTCTTTTATTTTGTCCTAACATTGTTATTGTGATAAGGACACAGGAAAAAAAACCACACATTTTCTGAAAGTTAACTTCATCTCTGAGATAATACTATTGAAATCAACTACCTTTGCTACATTTTTTTATTTGAAGAAAGCTCTGAACATTTATTATACCAGTAATAAAATATACTGTATCACTGGAAAAAAAAAAAAAAGTAGTTATTCTTTACAGGTTTTAAGATTAACTTCTCTTTAACTTTCAGGAGTGAATTGCCAGTTTGAAAACTTCTAAACACAGTCTAAAGTGCTATAAATAAAATGCAACTAATGTGCATATCCAATGAGAACTGCCAATGAGAAGGCACACTGATAGAACATCCTAACATAAATGACTTTTACTGTGCTATAATTCAAAACAGAGGACTGACAGAAGTGGTGCTGACCATCCAAACACCCATGTATGCCAACTGTCAAAGAGTTAAAAGAGACCAGCCAAACCACAAAAATTATGGCTATGTTATAGATTACTTCAGCAACTGGGCTTGCTCAGCCTTCTCTAGCATAAAAGACAGAAGTTTATTTCAAACCCAGTCTTAGACCTATTTCTAGATTACACTGAAATTGCAACCAGACTTTTTGTTTGCTTTTAAGACCTATGATTTTAAGTTTTTATTTTTATTCTAGGACAAACTGTTCATGCCCACAGAAATTAGTTTCCTTGTGTTGCTGGTTCAGCTACACACAGAAACATCTGAGAAGGAAACTTACCTGCTCCTTTTCTTCTGAAATGTTTGCCCACCACACTCCTAAAGATGGAAAAAAGCAGTAGGAAAACAGTAATGATAAATTTACTGGAATTGAGGAAAAAATAGATGGTGCTGAAGGGAAAAAAGAAGTGACATGTCTAACTGGATCAGCTTTCCATGTTTTACTCCAATTGAGTTCACTAGCTCCATTCTATCTTGCATAGAAATATCTAGCTTGTGTTTATATGCAAAGGTAAGTTGTCACATTTCAGGAAAGCACCACTAAAAAAAAAAGTAAGGACAGGATCATGTACTATCAAATGTTTGTATATCTTGATTTGAAGATGAAAACAGAAATAGAAAAGTAAAATAGAGGGAAAAAACCACAGAAAATTAATTTCATGATCTTAAAAAGTTCTATAATTATCTATTATATACTATAAAATCCATCAGGGAGAAATTCAATGTATGTGAAGTAAAAGTAACAAATGTGTAAAGATTACATTAATATTCCAGTTTACTTTTTATATTTTGGAGATGTCAAAAAGCATCAGGTAAAGGCCCTTTCATTGTGTGTAGCCTTATACACTGAAGCTGTCTCCCCTACAACTCCAAAATAGAATGGTATTCATTATCTTGATCAGAATGAGCTTTTTACTTATGAGAGCATTGTCAGTGTGGGCTCTTCCCTGATTTTAAGACTGATAACTGACCATTTATTTCCTGCAACAGCTTCAGTATCTCCACAAAAGTAATATTTATATCTCCAAGAAAATTCTATTCTAAGTTTTACCTTAGTAAGATAGTTCAGAAAAAATCAGAAATAAAAACACTAGCACATTTAAGGATCCCGTGATGAATATAGGCCATTAGAATCTGAAACCATATTCAGATAGGTTTTAACACACTGGATGCTGGGTAAGAAGAATTTGGGGTGAAAGAAGAGAGAAATCATGCAATTCATAGATAACTGTGGGGGATAGAAAAGTGTGGGACAGCTAGAGAAGTATAAAGTGTGGGACAGCTAGAAAACTATCTATTTGGAAATTAAAGCATGTTAAATTAAAAATAAAATAATATTTCTTAATTAAAACCAGTATTTTTACAGCACCTTAGTGTGCTTCTCTCCTCCATGGAGAGAAGCCTTATTTTTGACAAATATTATTTGACCAGGCAAGGGTTCTGGTTGCCTCTTCTGCAGAACTTTCATATTTCCCCTTTTTTCATTATGTGTCTCATTGTTGTTTTATGCCCATAAATTGTCTACTAATGATCAAATCAGTTTGATATTTGCTAGTGATTTAACTGTCCCAAGCCAGATACAAGAGGTTTCTTGGCCCTGGTAACTTTCTTCTCAGGCAGTCACAGTATCTCAAGCATACTAATGTTCTATGGTGTGTGGCTTTGCTATGATGATACATATTGCTCTGGAACCTTTTCATAAACACTAAAGAGAAATGTAGGGAAAAAAAAAAGGGAAATTACTCTGTAATTTCTTTTGTATCTAGAAGTTAGAATATTTAGATAAATATCTGTTTCACAGCCAAAGTTAATTTTATGAATCTTCTCTTCTAAACATGCTTGCCTCCCAGTCTTTATATTTGGAGTACTGCTTCTCCAAGATCTTTCTTCTTTTCATCTGCCATCTCTTTGAGAATCCTCTCTACTCTCTTTTCCTGTCCTTGATCAACGTTCTTTTAATTTTCTTGTTGCTTTCCCTTTATTTCTCTCAATTTATTACTCAAAGCATATTTCTGGGAGAAAAAAAAAAAAAGTCATTTAGTCACTGCTATCATTGCCATTGCCACCACATGAGAAGGAACTGGGGCAAAAGAGAGATATTGTTTTCCCTTCACATTCTCTGCTACTTTTCTTTGTATTATTAGGATTTTATGGATTCTATACTCAAGCAATACATAGAACAATGGTGTTGCTTTTTTTTTTTCCTAGTTCAGAAAATAAGGACAAAAAGCCATAAAAAAAGATTTCACTATGAGTTTGACAGGATTTAAGTTTAGGCCTCACTTTCAGGTCTGAGAAGGTGGCACTACTTATTTTCTTAGGTTATGTTCCAAGGCCAAGAGATTATGCTTATGTACACTGCTTCCCTCCATCCTTCACATCCTTGTAAAAGCTGACAGGAGCTGTTAGCAATCAGTGATTTTCAGTGCTTGGTTTTTCACTCCATATTCAGCTCAGACATAGCAAAATCTCCTCAAACAGAGCGATGGTCTCCATCAACGAATTGTCATCAAGGGCTCCCAGACCTCACAAATGCTGGACTCATGTCACCCCAAAAGTTCCTGATGGTTACAGAACTAGAATCTCCCCAACTATCTGCATTTTAAAAGTAATAAAACAGTCTGTCTTAATTTTTCAGTCATTAGGATAGGAAAAATTCTGTGGAGATCTTAAAAAAAAAGACCTGTTAACATATATGTAATCATATTGTACTAACCCCCCCTTAAACTATACTTTTCACATCTGTGCTTTAGGAAAATTATTGAGATAGTGTGCTGTGATTTAGATGGCAAGGGATTTTCAAAAGTGTCTGTGTGGTTTGAGAGTGTACAAATTCCAGAGGAAATTATTCATACTAATATGATATAGAAGCCACAAAAAACTTGTGATCCTAAAATGCACACCGCTTTTGGAAATTCCCATTAGAGATAAACACTAACAGAATTGAAGGAGGGTTTAATGTCTTATTAAAACAAGCTCTGGTGAAATTGAAAATCTACTCTTTTTAAAGAGAGAGATGAAGAAAGAAGAGAGATGTTTCAGCTGTTAATAACTAATTCTACTGCACTGCAGCATCAGTCTGAGCACTGATTCTTTAGACAAAAAGCTTGATCTCATTGGCATCAGTGTACTACAGAGCCCTGCAGAATCTGGGCAATGTCTCTAACTCAGGCTGCAGTGTGCTGCCTACATCACTTATAAAAAGTGATGGCATGTTGTGAAATGCTGTAACTACAAACTGCAAAGAGTTAATCTGGCAAGCAAGCTTTTGTTTCTAGCACTTGACTTTAGGATGGACATACATTTATAGGACTGTGAACACATTCCTCATCATAAGAATTTAAATTATCTCTAGGTTTCTTTACAAGAGAAAGCAAATAAAAAATCTACTCAGTGGAATTAATTTTTACTAATTTTGTATATTGATATGGCAAACTCCAAATAATTTAGACTTTGGAGCTGCAGTAGTAAAATAGGTACTTTTAATATGTGATTTATTATACCCTGAACTAGATGTACAAGTCAACTATTCCCAGCTAATGTTAACTTCTCTTCAGCTGTTGCAATGGAACATGTTACATATCCTAAAGCCAGGTAAGGTAGATCCCTCTGCCTAATTCCACTCTTAGACGTAGAGAAGGGCAAATCACTCTACAGCCAATATTTGTTAACATGTATACAACTCTTTTATTTCTCAAGTATCTTTGGTTAAACTGTAAGGGTCTTAGTTGATTAACAGTCTTAGATGATTGATTAGTTCTTCCTGAATTAATTCTGGGCATACTATAGCAAGAAAATAAAAGTTAATTATTTGTTTTCTATTATTCTGCAAAAACTGATATCCTCTCTGTTGATGGAAATAAGGTAAGTAGAGTACTGAACCACTACTGATTTTGAATTAAATACCTTTGGTACACTATATGATTTATTTGTCATAAATGTTCTCTAGTTTCTCTTTCTGATCAACATATGAGAAAAACATTCTCATTATAGCCTGAAACTGTTGTATCTGTAGACAATATGAAAATACAGAAGTTTGTTTGGAGGCATAGATGAATGAAGGATGGAAAACAATGTAACAGAGGTTTAAAACAACCTTATTAATACACTGTAGTGAGTAAAGCATGCTCCACATCATAGGAGTAGTGGAGGCCTGATGGCTGTGCAGCCCTGACATCTCAGGACTGTGTATCCTTGGATGCAATTTTTGCAGATTTTAGGGGGGCTTCAGATATCATATGCTAGTATTTTACTGAGAAGACATACATCTAAACAGTAAAACTCCCAATGCACAGATGGTATTAAAAATGCATGAATATTTTAAGTAATACACTGGTACTAAAACAAAAGCAGTACAAAGAAAATCTCTGAAAACAGCTTTATTGCTTTTTTAGTGCTTTAGTTTGTGGGAAACATATATTCAAAGCTAATTATAAAAAAGGCAAAGTTTCAAAACTCTTATGAAATATGCTGGAAATAAAGCAAAGGGAATATATGGACACCTGAATATTGTGAAAACAAATACTCTGAAAGAACAGCAGATAATGCTCATAGGTAAAAACGCTGTATATGCCTTTGCCAAGGGAGGGTATTCAAATGGGAAATCTCGTATTTTGGTTCCATTTTCAGTAACCTGTTTATTTCATATTTTACTTTCCTTCTGTTTGTTCATGTGTTTTTTGCACAGAAAGCTATGAGACAGTAAATTAGGGATTTTGCTGGTGTATATTATGTATTTTTTGTATTACAGTCATTATGTTTCCATGCTAATAGCTTACCTATAAAAATTCCATTACTTTAAAATAAATAGAATAAAACCTGTTAGGTCACAGTATTATATTTCATCAAACATATTTAATATGGTTATAACAAGAACCACTGCATTAAAACAAAAGTAAAGCTGCTAGTACAAGTGTCATATACAAAAGTATATTTTTAAATGCAGGCATATGCAATTGCTTACAGTTAAAGACACTCTTACAAGGAAGAGGTCGTAAAGTTAGCATGCTTTACTGCAAGAATGAGGTTTGTCAGACGATACTGGAAGAGAAGAAGAGCTATGGCATGTATGGGATAAGGTGTAATATAAAATTTCACCATGGCTATTTGTCTTGTTGCCTTGTTGCAACCCTTTAGAGGTGGTTAACCACAGAAGATAGCTGTAAATATTTGTCTCTGCATAAAAAAAAAAAAAAAAAAAAAATTGGGGAAAGATATAGTATCATTCCTTTCAGATCTTGCCTGTGGTTGTTCCTTTTCACAAAGCATGCTCCTTCTTTGGTCCCTAAATACTCAGAAAAAGCCTGGAGATACTTGGGTGCAGATTGTTTTCACACTGGAGAGTAAGGAAGGGTCTATGTCTTGCATCTGGGTGATATAGCTGCAAGGAAACTAAGAGAGGAAGAAGGGGCTGATCAGGCATTCAGCACCTGTTATCTGCCTCACTGGCATCTTTAGAGGCCTTATCTCAGCACACTGAAGTAATAGCAATTCCAAAGCTCTTCTACTCACACTGTCATTGCATTGGTCATCTGCTATTAAGCTTACCAGCATTTGTTATCTATTAAAGGATGGGGTGTTCATGAGAATTGCTAAGAGTATATTCTTGTTCTTTTTCAGCTCAGCTTTAACCGTGCAGTTTCACAGACAAAAATGAGAAAAAAATCCTGGAATTTAGTGTCTGAGCCTTTTGGCATTGCCTTCTATATAAACACTGTTCCAGGACAAAGTGATTCTGAATATCTCAACTATTATGCACTGGGTGTCTGCTTCTGTAATACCTCTAGAAATTTTATAACCTCGTGTCAGATCTGCTATTGAAATAACCAAGAATTTCCATTCAGAAAGATTTG
This sequence comes from Lophotriccus pileatus, assembly GCA_035583135.1. Classification (NCBI taxonomy): domain Eukaryota; kingdom Metazoa; phylum Chordata; class Aves; order Passeriformes; family Tyrannidae; genus Lophotriccus; species Lophotriccus pileatus. The sequence continues at coordinate 60,801,382 of JAWWES010000001.1, forward strand.
TTTGTCCTTAGTGGCTAGAGTACAAGTCTAAGGTCACCGTTTTTCTCTCCCATTCAGTTCTGTAGTAGATGCTCTGTATTCTGATTTTGGAAGTGGAACAGAAGCAGAGAAATTTAAAAAATACATCTGTGGTATGATTGCACTCTTTACCACAAAAATAGATTAGATTTTGATTTTTTTTTTTTCCTCATGCAGTAAATTATTGAGTCTGCTTCATTCGTCCTTAGGGAATATAGGAATACAGGAGTAGACAAGTTCTAGGATGTTCTAGACATTTTCAGCACTAAACAGGCCCATTTGCATCCTTCTTGGATATCCACACCCTCACCCCCAGCCCCACAAAATACCAAATCTACAAGCCATTGTTATGCTTCAATTACAGAAAAGTCTTCATGGAGCCGTTGGTCTCTAATTAAGAGTAAGTAATAAACGATGCAGAACTAGGAAATACTCAAGCATACAAACCCTGTAGAAAAATTATCAGGACAACATAAAAAGTAGCTTCTAACTCTGAAGAAAAATAAATGCAGTGATACAGAAAAAACCCCTAATATTCTCAGGAAGAACTTTTGTCTAGTTCTAATTCAAAGAAAAGAAAGAATAAATTCATGTTAGATATTATGACAACAGGAACAAAGAAATACCTCAGAGAGAAAAGAAGTAACAGAAAGAAAATAGGTCAGTTAATAAATGAAGGTGCTGAAACTAATACTAAATGAAAAATGGTCTGGATGATGATACTATTTTTTTTCCTGAAGAATATCTTCAGCAAGAAACTAAAAAGAAAAATGTTGGTATGAATAGGAATATGGTGAAATTTTATTACAATGAAGACTGGAGATATGAGCATAGACAGCACTTGGGAGAGATTAGCATATAAATATCAATATAAAAAGAATCATGGACAAGACTTCTCAAGGTACCCATTGTTTACAGTTCCTGGACATTTATCAGTTATAACGAAATATCTCGATGTTCACAATACGTGTGCCACAATGAGATCAATCAGTGCCTCAGATCACTGAACTCCTCCGAAAAGATGAACACTTCATGTAGTTGAAAAAAATTTGACTTACATATCTTTGAAAATCTGGCTTTTCAAGGATAATTTAAAGTTTATGAATTGTTAATTAATACTCTTGTCAAGTAAAATGTGGGAGTGGGGTCTGCAGTATATGAGGGGCTGTTGTTTGAACATGTTTCAAGATGGCTTTTTGTAGTCTTTTTGCTAACTCACTTTCTTCTTCCCAGAACCCCCACGGCAAGGGTTATCTCTGTCTCAGGAATGTCCTGAGAAAATGTCAGGAAGTTTCCTATTGGTTTTTAACCCCTTCTTGCTATTGGTGTTCCTGTACCCCCTGAACTTCTCATTGGCTACTCTGTGAATTCTCCTGGAGGCTATATAAGCTTTTGCCTTACCAATAAACGCTCTCTTTGCCTTCTCCCTACACGTCCCTGTGCGTGCTGTCTCTTGAGGCAGCCATGGGACCACGTGGCGGGGGGATGGGGGAGCACCTCTCCCCTCCATGGTCCAGGGCTAAAGAAAGCCCTGGGAATGGAGTTCCCCTCTCCCCGTCCAATCAGCCGTTGCAGTAAAACTAGAAAATGAAGAGACAACAAAAAAAGCATTTAAAATTTAAGATAGCATTTGTTTAAATGCCTGATTATCTCTCGTATGGGGCCAGAAAGTTTTGAAAAACAAATATTTTTTACAATAGGAATGTTCAAAGTTATGCTGACAGTTACCCTAGTGTTCTTGAATATCACTTACAACTTAGGAGCAGAAGTTAAGGATTGCAAAGAGTGATGTAAATATCTATAAGAAGCTTGAGAAAGCCTTAATAGCACTTGTTAACTCTGATATTATAGAGCAAATGATAGCATTGCATGTCTATTCAATACAGAAGCATAGTTTCTGACCTGTACTAGATCTATCATTCTTTTATCTTTCATTTATTCCCTTAATGCTACATTCAGTCTTTAAGGACACATAACCACCATGCAAATATGTATAAATATTCACATACACATACATAAACATTTTCAGTGCATCTTTTACTCCTATCTATTGACTTAACAAGTATGTTTGTGACTTGAGAAAGGATCCCTCAGATATCAGATTTGATGTTGGCTTTCAAACATTTGCACTTATGAGTCTTAATGTCTCTCCAAAATGGCTGAAGGACCATAACAAAACAGTTCTATTGTCCAGGAAAAAAAATCATAGACTTCGTAAACACAGGCACGTACAGCTCTACCATGGCAGCACCAATTCCATTCTCCGTTTGCTGTTATCAAGCCAGATCAAAATACAGACAGAACAAATGCATAACTGCCTGAGCCCATTCATCTAAATACAGTCTGCCACATCTGGAGGTCTTGTATCTACAAACCTGAGACAAACTGTGTTATATCCTCAACTAATGGGAACAGTGAGGAAGTAAACCAAACTGCCACTCAGAATAAAATTAGGCTTACTTTATTAATTTCCAAATATCTCACTATCATGAGAAAATGAAGGCAAATTGGAAAAGATTCATGGAATAACTGAAAGGGTTTCCAGAAGGCTAGATTAATTGATTACTGAAAGAAAATTAAATAACCTTAGTAAAAGTAAAGATGTATACAGTTGCTTCATTAAACAGAAAATCAGAGTGTATAATTACAATATTTAGATGTTTTTATACGATTAACTTCTGAGAATAGGAAGATAGAAATTCAACATTCTGTCACAAAATATATAATCTTCATATGAGATTATTCTAGAATTATGTTTTGATTAATTTTTCCAAATGTGTGCCTATACTTCAGTAGTATCTTCAGCACAGGATATTTGAGATCTACTCAAAATTCATTTGAAAATTACAGCTGGTGGAAAATTCAGCTTTCATAAGTGGAATGAAATATTGCATACATTACAGTGGTTTCTTGTTTACTACTACCCAATTTCACAGCCTTCTGCTTCTGTAGTCCCCATGAAATGACACCTAATTTCCAAATAGACTAATCCTGTTCATTTTATGTACAGTTATCTCTGACCAGCTTCCCAACATTCTTCATGATTTCTCCAAAAAAAAATAATTCTGAGGAAATGTGGATGAAAGTGCCTGATCCAAAACCTTTCTGAGATTATCACTCTATACCACTGGTCTTAGGTGCTGTATTCTGGAATTCATGTTTCATAGAACATGAGTATAAACAATGGCAAATAAATATCAAGCTTTGATGTTAATAGACGAGTTTTATTCTCCATCATTTTTCCACCTCAAATATTTTTTGCAGGCAAAGTTTTTAAATAAGACAAAGACTGGAAGCTCACTTTCACAGAATCACAGAAGGACTGAGGTTGCAAGGGACCTCTGAAGATCACCACCTGGTCCACCTTTCTTGCTCAAGCAGGGCCACCTATAGCTGGTTGCCCAGAACCATGCCCAGAGAGCTTTCCAACATAAAAAAAGATGGAGACTCTGCAACCTCCCTCAGCAGATTGTAGTAGAGCACTGTCATCCCCACAGTAAAAGTGTTTCCTGATATTCAGATGGAGCTCTCTGTGCTTCACGCTTGTGAACACTGCCCCTGGTTCTGTCAATGGACACCACTGAGGAAAGACTGGCTCTGTCTTCTTTGCACTTTCCCTTCAGGAATTTAAATATATTAATAAAAACCCCATAGCCTTCTATTTTCAAGGCTAAAAAGCCACACATGTCTCAGCTTTTCCTCAGAGGAGAGATGCTCCAAACTCTTAATCATGTTTGTGGCCCTTTGCTGAACTCTTTCCAGTATGTCCATGACTATATATTTCTTTTTTTTTTTTTTTTCAGAAGTCATCTGATCCTGTAAGTTACTTTATATCTTTGAAAGAGCTTATCTCTACATATGATGATGCTTATAGTAAAAAGGTTACTGTTAGGTGAAGACAGGTTTTGAAAATAGGGTCTCAACTGGTAGCATAAGACTACAACTCATCTATTTTTTTCCATGTCATGTTTCCTGACTTGTTTTTGGTAGGGTATTTTGTTGTTGCCCATTTCCCCTACCTTTCCCAACCCAGTCTATACTACTGCAGGGAAAAAAAAAAAAAAAAAGTATACTCTTTATTTGTAAAAATTGCATCTGTAAAGCTACTTAGTATCATGATTTGGTTAATGATTTAATAATTTTATTTTTATGTGGGAAGTTAGTTCATCAAGGCAGACAGAAAAAAAAATCTGTGGATTTTTCAGATCACACAAGAAAAGAATAGTCTGTTCTTTATTGTTCTTGAAGGATATTGTGGTTTTGCCCAATACAGTCTCAGCTTTTAATTAAGTTTGGCAGGACCTGATCACTTTATGTCTCTGCTTGCTCTCATGATTGATGCTGTCACATACTCCCTATGTTGTTCTTATCTCAGCCATGAAGCAAACATAATGGTTAACATTTTTCTTGATCTGTTTGCTTTTAATTTCAGAGGGTGAAAACAGTGAATACTAATAACAACATGATGCCTTTATAGATGAGTTAAATTATTCTCCTTAGGTAAATGTCACAGGAATCAAAACGATTCACTGCAAATACTATTTATTTTTGTTTGGTTAGTTATTATCAGAAAATAAGTTTTGAACAAACATGCTGCACGACTACAACAGACAATGTACCAGCTCACCAAGCTTTTAAATGCTGCTGTTTCATACCTGTAAAATAATTAGCATTTCAGGAATCAAAACTTATTTTCTTTCATATGGAAAATAATACAGAGAAAAGAGGGGGTAGACTTCTTTATTATTGTATCTTTTTATTCCTGCCTTATATGTTTTGCAGCACTTTCATTTGTATTATTTTTATTAACCTTTCTGTCGCTTTTATTACTGTGACTGACTGGCGTTTTGAAATATATACCTACTCCTACCACTAGATGGAACTAAAAAACCTTGTAATTTCTTTTTATTCCTGTTACACGGATACGTGCCCATTTCTTCCTGATAAAAGCCTGCAACTAGTCCAGAACTAGAACTTACAGAGTTAGGGAAGGGTTACTGAAGCACAGTTATTGTTACTTGGTGTAGTACTACCTTGGTTGCTTACAACTCTAACTGGCAAAAAAGAAAGATATTTAAAACATGTTGTACCTTAACAGCAAGGAAAGTTAAAAAAAAAGAAAAAAAAAAAAAAAACCAAAAAACATACTTGAGGAACCTGAATTAATTCCAGGGTACCCGATGACATGTACCCCAGAGTCCTGAGGGAATTAGCTGATGTACTGGCCAAGCCCTTCCCCATGATATTTGAAAAGTAATGGCAGCCAGGTGAAATCCCAGCTAACTGGAAAAAGAGAAACACTGTACTCACCTTTAAAAAGGGTATAAAGGAGGATCCTGGGAACTACTGACCTGTCAGCCTCTCCTCTGTGTCTGGGAATATCACTGAACAGATTGTTCTAGAAACTGTGCTAAGGCATATCACACAGGAGGGTGATTCGAGACAGACAGCATGGCTTCACTAAGGGCAGGTCCTACCTGATCAACCCACTGGCATTCCACAGTGGAGTGACCATATCAGTGGACAAGGGAAAGGTTTTAAATGTCATCTGTCTGGACTTCTGTAAAGCTTTTGACATAGTCCCCTACAACATCCCTCTCTTCAAACTGGAAAATGACGGATTTGACAAGCGGACTGTTAGGTGGATTAGGAGCTGATTAAATGGTGACACCCAGAGGGTAGTGGCCAATGGCTCAGAGTACCAGTGGGCATCAGTGATGAGTGTAATGACAAAGAGAGAGGGATCGAGTGCACTCAGCAAATTTGCAGATGATACCAAGATGAGTGGTGGGCTTGACACACCTGAAGGGTGGGATGCCATACATGGGGCACCTGGACAGGCTTGAGAATTGGGCCCATGGGAATCTCATGTGGTTTAACAAGACCAAGAGCAAGGTGCTGCACTGGCGTCAGGGCAACCCAGAACATCGATACAGGCTGGGGGATGAATAGATCAAGAACAGACCTGCCAAGAAGGATTTGGGGTTCCTGGTGGATGAGGTGCTGGATATGAGCCAGTAATATGTGCTCATAGCCCAGAAAGCCAAATGTATCCTGGGCTACATGAAAACAAGTGAGGTGATTCTGCCCTTCTGCTCTGGTGAGACCCCACCTAGAGTACTGCAACCATCTCTGGGATCTCCGGCACAGGAAGGACATCAATGTGTTGGAACAAGTCCAGAGGAGGGCCTCCAAGATGATCAGAGGAACAGAGCACCTCTCCTATGAGGAAAGGCTAACAGAATTGAGATTGTTCAACCTGGAGAAGAGAAGGCTTTGGGTGACCTAATTGTGGCCTTCCAGTACCTGAAGGGAACTTACAGGAAAGATGGATTTATTTACAAGGGCTGTAATGACAGGACAAGGGGGAATGGGTTTAAATGTAAAGAGAGTAGGTTTCCATTGGTATTAGGAAACAATTTTTACTGTGAGGAGGGTGAGGCACTGAGAAGTTGTGAATGCCCCATCCCTGGAGGTGTTCAAGGCCAGGCTGGATGAAGCTCTGAGCAATCTGGTCTCACTGAAGATGTTCCTGCCCACAGCAGGGTGTTTGGAACTAGCTGATCTTCAAAGTCCCTTTCCAACCCAAATAATTTTGCGATTCTGTGACTTACTCTTCTTCTGAAAAGATATAAATGTCCAAAACTATTAGTTTTATGATGTATACAAGTTAAGGAATATATAACATAAAGTATTTGTTGCTTTTGTTTTGAGGATCTATCACCTATTCATTCCCTGAACATTTGTTAGTGTAGACAGATGATATCAACAGACTGATGTAACAGATCATCTGAATTTTCTCCATACCCAGCAAAAATAATTAATTTAAAAATCTTTAAACTAGCATAATTTGTTTTGTATCCCTCGGTTCATTCTGAATCCTTTAACCTAACCAGAATATCCCGTGTTTAGACTGAACTGAAGTATTCTAATTAGAAACACTTCTTTCTCTCCTCACTAGTTATTCTAATTAGAAACACTTCTTTCTCTCCTAACTAGTGACTGACCTGTCAACCTTTCTGTTAAAATTTTCAAAGAAATATTTGCTCTCTTGTCCTGTGATGCATTATTATATGTGCATATTTTTTACATGCCAAAGCTGCAATAAATACAGAAGAAATGAGGGTTTTTAAGCATTGTTCTACAATTTCCAGAAACCTGAGAGCTGCTGCTCTTAACTTGATACCTGGAAACTTACTATTACGAAGGTCAAGTACATGTACGTTGGGAGATGTTTCCTTTGGTGTTTTTTGGTTTTGGTTTGGTTTTGGGTTTTTAATGGGGTTGTATTAAAAATGTAGTAATTAGCATACAAAACACCAAATTATCAATATGCAAGCATCACAGACTATAAATGCTTGTTATGGTTTTGCATACCTGTATATAAGAAGAAAACACAGCAAAGAATGTCACTGAATTACATATAACTAAGCTTCTTGATATTTCTCACATTTATTTCACAGAACACAGTTAACAGATGTGGGGTTTTTTCTTTATCTGTTACCAGATTTTCTTATTCAATTCCTTGACCTTTTCCTTGTTCTTTCTTTGGCATTACAGTCCCTTTAATTCTCTCTGAGATCCTTTCCTTTCTATATCCTCCACCTACATCTCCTGTCTCTTAGAAATATATCATATCCCTGGTGTTGTCAACATTTATACAGAAGGGCAAAACACTGTGATAATTAGTATTACAAACAGGAAACTGTGACATATGATCAACTCCTACCTAGGAAAAAACAGCATTTTTTTGCAAATGAGCATCAGCCTCATATATTCTTAGTAAACTAGGTTGAATGTTAAAGTAAAGCTGGGTGAAATACTGTTTACTGAGGAGTTCTGAGAAGGAGAGGTAATATTTAAAGAGGAGGTAATAGCTTATGCTTTTTCCCTAAAACCCTTACAGCAAGGTTTCTTTGACTGTATACATTAAGCTATTAACTGCACAGAGCCGCTACCTGTTTATTTTTTATAAAGCAGCCTGCGTGATGCCAGCCTTCTGCAGCACCAGATGACAGTCTGCTAAAGCCTGTCAAAGAGCTGAAGACAGTTTGCATGCTCTGTGAAATCCCTGGAAAAGATTAAGAAGAGAAAGCAACTTGTGGTTTGATAAAGGAGACAGAAAAAAAAAGTCTGTATGAGAAGGTATGGTCTCTTAATTTAGTTCATGAATGCCCCACAGAGTTGGGAATAGGCAATAAAGCTCATGTATTACAGCTATGAGGCCTTCCTTCTTTTTTTTTTTTAGGATCCGCTCTGGAAAAAGCCTTTGGTACTAGAAAACAGTAGTGTAAAATAAGTACCCACGCCAAAGGGGAATATATGAATTGCTCTACAATTTTGTTGTTGGATTAAGTTACCATAGAACTACCTCTTTTGCTGCAAAGATGGGTACTGCTCTTAAGGGGTGTCTCTATTAAGAATTGCAGTGATTTTCTGTAGTATTTCATATTTTAGTACCTTAAAATACATCCACATCATGTCCCAAAGGTTCTTTCTTTCACTTTATATGATTTAATCTTCTTACTTCACATTATATAATAGCATTATGTTATTATTCCTGTGACAAACTTCTCAGGAAAGTAGACATAAACCAGTATTGAATTGTACAATTTACTGCTACAATTGTAGTAGTATGTAAGGTATTTCAAACACTAGGTACATACCTGGTGTAAATCAGAAATCTTGATAGACTTAAACGGGGATAGTGGTTTTTAACAATTGAGGCTAGGACAAAAAACAAAGTACATTCCATTTCTTGCCAAGACTTTTATTGAAATTGCAATGTTTTAAGTATATTTCCTAAGTGAAAAGCTTAAATATTGCATGTGATTATATATTTTCAAACAGTGTTGCAGTTCATACTTTGAGAACAATCCAACAGACAAGAATGCTGAAGTATATACCCAGTTCTGAATATACATTCATATTGCTCTTTACTTATTCATCAGTGTTAATTCAGTAGCTTAGGTGTTGAAGTATTGTAACAAGCTGACTAGAAAATATTTTAAACCATACTTCAGAAATGCCAAACATTTCATGTCATATTTCCCATCCAAATTTTTTTGTTCTTTATTCCAGCTTTTATTTTACAGTGGCTGTCATTTTAGTAGTAGAAGTAGTACTTGAAAATAAAGTACGATTTTTTGTCAAGCATGTACCCTATGCCTAAGTTGCAAGTAAGTTAGCAAACGAGTTTATATCAGAAAATATTTTACTGGAAGATCAATGCACTGATATGTTGTCATAGACATTTTTTGCCTGAGGCATCCAGTTTAGAGATGATGTAGTAGAGCTAAAGAATGACCAGCCTATGCTCCTTAACTTTTTGTGAGATGCACATTGTGCTGCTTGGCTTCACAACAGCTCTTAAAGTGATTAAAGATCAACATGCCCTGATTGCTCTCTGCAAGTCTTGATTTGTTCTTTGCACTCACAGAGCAAAAAGGGTGGTGGAAGCTCTGGCTCTGCAAGACATCCACATATGAGAATAATACAAGAGCTGGAAGTCAACTTTTCATTTACCATTTGATTTACTTGAATAACTCAAAATTTATTTGTTTATATGTTTTTCAATATTTTCAATTTTCAGAACTTCTAGTCTGAAATGTACCCTTTATTCCTACAGAGTTTGAATTTGATTTTTTGCATTTCAAAGTCAGTGTTCTTCTATAGATACAGAAAACCAAATTAATAGTTTGTCCATGATCTCTAATGTTGCCTTATGACCTCGTCTATAATCACCAACCTAATCTCTCTAAATGGAGGTTAACTCCTTTTACGAAGAAACCAGATATTAAAGAAAAAAGCCCACCAAAAGTAAAATCAAATGCAAAGAAAAATATATCTCCCCCAATATCTTAATGAACTAAGTAACTGATTGGCCAGCACCAGGAAAGGTATGCAAAGAGAAATAAAACAAACCAGTGATCCCACCTATCTATTAAAATACGAAGTCACACACTAGCTTCCTGAACAGGATTATTATGGGCTTTTGTATGCCATACGGCACAGAGGTCCATCAGTCTTCTGGATTGCATTAAGAGTGTTGTCAGTAAATCAAGGGAAGTGATCTTTCACCTATGCTCAGCACTGGAACTGGAACTCCCCAGTTCCAGTACTGGGCTTTTCAGTTCAAGAAAAACATGGACAAATTGGAGATAGCCCAGAGTAGGGTGGCAGAGATGATTCGGACACTGGAGTTTCTGACATACAGAAAGAGGCTCAGAGAGCTGTGTCTCACAGCTGGAGAGTCAGCTACAGGAGTCCATCCCAAAGGACAAGGCTGGCTCAGGGGGATCTTATTAAGGGGAATTGTCTGATAGAAGGGAACGAAAAAGATAAACCTGAACTCTTCTCAGTGGTACCCACTACCTGGACACACAGCAATGGGCACGAATTAAAACACATGAAATTCCATTTAAACACAAGAAAATACAGGAGGTTTTTGTTTGTTTGTTTGGGTTTTTTTCTTCTGTTTTTTTTCCTTTGGTTTGGTTTTTTTCTTTATTTCTTTTACTGTGAGAGTGACCAAACACTTGCACAGGTTGTACTGAGAGTCTGCGGAATCTTAACCTTGGAGATATTCCAAACCTGACCGGATATTTCCCTTGAAAATCCGTCCTAGCTGACCCTGCTTTGTACAGGAGCAAGAGGGATTAGACAGACTCCAGTGGTCCTAACGATTCTGTGATTCTGTTTCTGTGAATTTAAAATCAAATATAGACAACAGATATTTCTATTTTATTTTAAACCTTCATCACCAAAGTAGGACCTTGGATATATTCAAGAACTAAAAGGCAGTGAGAACCTGTCCTTTCTATATATAAAACTAACAAGAATTTATTAGGTTGTTAACATTTTTGACTTAGCTTAATTACAGCAATTAAGAGATTACTGGCACTGAAGCACTTATCTTCCACAGTTCTAGCCTAGAGGTGAGAATCAAAGGGAGAGGGAAAATGAAATAGTTCATTTATTCTCAGTTCAAGTTGACACTAGACTTTAAGGTATATTTGTCACCTTTCCACAGTTTTTAAAGCAAATTTATAAGTGACTGAGCTCTTTGAAGAGAAAAATGCAGTTAAAGGTCTCATGGAACTTTCAGTCTATTTACAACTTTGCTACTAATCCTGGGACAAACATAATCCATGACTTTTCTACATCAATCCTTGAATTTTGTTGAGTGCTACCACATTTGGGCATCCTAAAAATTTGGAAGTTCAAACAAGTGGAGAGGGTGATGGTACTATCATAGAAATATGATTTTCAGATATAAACTCATTTGCTAACTTACCATACTTATCCTATTGAATATTTTCACCAAGTTTAGGCTACTAAAGCATAGGGTACATGCTTGACAAAAATGGTCCTTAAGTAGTTTTTTCAAGGACTACTTCAACTACTGAAATGACAGCCACCAAATAAAAGATGAAATAAAGGAAAAAAAAAAGAAAAAAGGGATGGAAAATATTATATGAAATGTTTGACATGTCTGAGGTAGGGCTTAGAATATTTCCTAGTCAGTTTGTAACAATAATCTAGTTCAACACCTAAGCTACTGAAATAACAAGAATAAGTAAAGAACAACATCAATGTGTACTCAGAACTGGGTATTTACTTCAGTTTTGTATTTTTGTCCATTTGTTTGTTCTCAGACTATAAATCACACCATATATATTTCAACCCATATATAGATGTGATTTTTTGCTTTATTTAAAGATAGATCTTTAGTGGATAACATAATAGATCACCAATTCTTTCAAAGCAACTTAAAATTTCAGGGTTTTCCCACATTGAAATTGTGATCTAATTTGTCACAAATTGATCTTTTGCATTTATCAAAAATATGCTCTTTTGCACAAATTGCTCTCATTTACATTACCTCTTCTAATCTGTCTTTTAACTGGTCCTAAATATCTTATTGGACTAAAAATATTTTAAATCAGGTGTGGTCTCCCACCCTGAAGAGGAAGGAAGCACCAAAGACTCTTAGATGCTTGTGGTCAAAAGGAATGACAAAAGTCAGATGGTCCGCAAAAGCTTATTAAGTTTTATTGATAAATTATACAGCTAGCGTGAAAATTGATATATGACTCTTTTATCTACTTGTACAAGCACAGAACAGTGAGTTTTAGATAAAGGGGTAGGGTGAAAGGCAAAAGAGAGAGGGAGATAGGAGAAAGTAAGGAAGAAAGGAAGAAAAAGGCTCTAGCGTTGATCCACCAGGAGGGGTGTCCATGGTCCTGGCGTACATGCACCTCTGGGCTTTGTGGGGGTTCCTCTTTATAGATCAATTTCCCTCTTTCCATGCAAATTGTTATCATGTGCAGTCCATTCTTTTAGACCTTTCTGGAAATGAGTTGGAGAGCTTCATGGATCTTTGGTGGTCTTGACTTCCCCTCTACAATCCATGTCTACTTTGCAACCTCACTTCTGCGTTTGCACTTTATTGCGTAGTGTTTATCTCCAGGAGCCAGAACAAGGACATTTGTCCAGAAAAGCATTTTCTGCCTCCATATGTCCCCCTTTCCAGTCACATCTTGTTCTTTCTCACAGCGTGTTATTGCTAACAATCCTTTGCTGGCTCCACAGTTTTCCACCTATCAGTGCTTGAGTTATACACATTAGTCCCCTTACCTTCTAGACTTCTACAACAGGTAAAGAGAGGTTTTACATTGTTTGTTTGTTTGTTTTTCCAGAGCAGTCAGCTAGTTTCTGTGAGTATTTGAGATAAATTCTGATAGATTGATTGCCCTGTTTACAGTGACTCGCCCTCACTACATAACACAGTCTTTCTAGAATGAAAGCTCATCCAAGGTGTTAACCAGTTATTCTTCCATTTCAACTCCTTTATTAAAATTTTAATTTTAAACTTGTATTTTTCAATCTTGATCTTTGTTCTTTTGTTCTGACTTGATTTGATTGTTGGCTTTCTTTATCCCTCCTGGCCCCTGAGTTACCTGTCATCCCTGTCTGATTCTACAAATAACTAATAATCCCCTTTAATCCCAAATCTCATGTCACTAATGGGAACTGTTGTATGCATTTCTCTAATCATTCAACCCTAAATGCAATAGACTGGTCATTCTGTAGTTTTAGAGACAGGTACCATATCTCCCATGAATGGATATAAAAGCAATGCATGTGAACAGAATGCCTTATTTATGCCATAGTGGAGGCTGTTTTGAGACCAAAGAGTATTTTGTGCTTCAAATGGGGAAGTGTGTTGGATATAAAGATGAGATGATGATAGGGAAAATACATGCTGTATAATTTAGATACATATTATGAGTTTTCACCTTGCCTTACTGACCAGATTGGGCAGCAAAAACTATGGGTTTTTTCTATCACCTTAGAGGAAGATATTATCTTCTGTAGTCTTCTGGGAAAATAAATTCTACTCACAGATTGGTATAGTATTTGAATACAAACAGCTACTTGGTTGATGTAAAGAAATAAAGACAGCTGTTCAGACTTCTGAAACAGGTAAAAAAAATATATATGTGTGTTTCTTTAAGCAAAAGGTCATCCATCTGTCTTAGAGTTATGCATTTCTTACTTCAATCTACTGCTTTGGCATTATGCTACTTGCTCATCAACCAGTTCTGAACTGCAGTTCAGAGAGAGCTATGAGCTCTCACAGTGATATAGTGGTATGCCTATGCTGTAGTTTATACTTCAACATTCAGTGAATCCTACATAATGTGCATATGTAAATATGTATTTACATGTGCAAATGAGCTGCAGGGCCTCGAACAATGAAAAAAAGTGATTGAAGAACAAGCTAATTTGAAGAACCTTTCTTTTCAGTCTCCAAGATCAAAGCCATAGCCATAGCAAGACTCATACTCTGAGTATATTTGCTTTGAGAGCTTGACTCTCACCTGTTATATTGAATTGATCCTGTGAAAATTTTCACAAGATTGATGGATACCATACTTCTGCCGGGTGGAGAATTTTACTTTTTTCTTCTGGGCAAAACCAGTATCCATCACCTCTGTTTCTTTAATCATTAGAGGAATGGACTGATGAGAGGAATAGATCATGGATTCTCTGCGATTCTAGACAAATAATCTAAAGACACTTTACAAGGATACTTTGATCATGCAAGTCAAGAATTTCATATATTTTTCATATATTTCATATACATTCATATAAGGAAGGCAGACATGTAGTCAAGTGTGTGGTATGTGTCAGAAAACATTTTGCTCTTCTTGTAATGCAATAAGAAACAAGACCATTTAAACAGAAACCACAATGCACACTCTATTCTAAAATAAGGATTATGGAAACAAAACTATGTAATATCCCATACTTTAATAAATGCAATAGGAAAAAAAATGTATTTGATCATTTTTTACTTGTTGAGGAATATTTTTGGTGCAGGTCGCTCAGTGTGTAAGCATCCATGTTGTTGGAAATTATATAACTTTCCTATTTTTTTTCTTTTTAATAGTTTAAAGTAACTTCTAAATTTATTATTTTAGATGTTAATGGGTTTGTCCACATTTGCCAGTGGGTGGCTAGTTTTCTCTTCACATACTTTTGTTAGTTTGATATTTACATCACTAAGGCTTTGGATTTCCCTGGACTAGACCTGCCAAGCATCTATAAACAAATCCTGAGGGAGTTACAGGTTGGATATCTGGAATCCTAAATTTACATATTGAGAGTAATCAGAAGATACAGAGGAGATTAAGAAAGATATTACCCTGAATGTTGGAGACTCTCTGTCTGAGGCAGAATGATAAGATGGTCAAAGAATGCAGATCAAACTAGTATTAAGGGGGAGAGATCAATAACCGATACAAGATAGAATGTTAAGAAATGAAGAGACTTGGGTAACTTAAAACCAATAAACATTAATTTCTTTGTTTGCTAACAATGTATAAATCTGTGAAAATCTTGAAAGGGACACATGGAGCTGGAAGGATTCACTACATATCTCTGGCCAGAATAAAATAATGCCTAGCTCACTAAAACTTAAAAGGTAGTGTTGAAGGGTTTAATTTCTTTCCAGTGATTTTTTGTGACAGTGTGAGCTGCAGCATGAGCTCTGGGGGAGCAGAATCTGGAGGGAAAAGGCAAAAGGCCCTGAAATACAAACTTTTGCATAACAATGGGCTCAGGGACCTATGGCCCAGCCAGGTGACCAGGAACTCAGAGACACAGCAGACTTTCTCAGGCTTAGATTGGGAGTGTGACAAAAGCCCAGGGGTTTCCTTGTTCAGGGTCTCTTCTTGGAGATACCAGCTCAAGCTGTTATTTTGTTATTTATTTATTGCATCATGATTAAATTATTGTCAGTATCTGGATGTCTGACACTCTGCTATGGGAAACCTGATGTCAAGCCAGTAAAGAAACCTGGTCTGACTGCGCAAGTGTGTTGTATGTAGCTATGAAGGGGCTTCAGTCTGATCTCAGGTTGTGTGAGTCTGACTGCTCGAGTAGCTCCTGGATGGTTGGACAGGAAAGTTTACTAAAGAACTGGATGATTCTTATGTAAAATGTTTTGTAGCCCTTTTAAAAAGTCAGATTTCTCTTCAGATCAGCATTAGGGTTTGTGTGGCCAGGTTCTGGTAACAGGGGAGCTATGGGGGTGGCTTCTCTGAGAAGCTGCTGGAAGCTTCACCCACATCCAACAGAGCCAATGCCAGCCAGATCCAAGGCAAATCCAACACTGGCCAAGGCCAAGCTAATCAGAGATGAGAGTATCACCTCTGTGATAATGTAGTCAGGAAGGAAAAAAAAAAAAAAAAAGAAGTTATTGCACAGAAGTAATTGCAGACAGAAAAGTGAGAATACATGAGACAAAGAACTATTCAGACCCTAAGTTCAGTGAGAAGGAGGGGGAGGAGGTGTTCTGAGCGCCAGAGCTGAGGTTTCCCTGCATCCCATGATGCAGACCATGGTAAAGCAGGCTGTCCCCCTCAGCCCTTGGAGATTCACAGGGGACCAGAGGTCCACCAGCAGCACACGTAGGAGCCCCACATCACAGCAGGTGTATGCCTGAAAGAAGGCCCATGCTGGAGCAGGGTCCTGGCAGGGACCTCTGGCCCCGTGGAGAGAGGAGCCTATGCTGGAGCAGGTTTGCTGCCAGGACTTGTGACCCTGCAGGGGACTCACACTGGAGCATTCTGTTCCTGAAGGACTGCACTCCATGGGAAGGACCTATGCTGGAACAGTTTGTGAAAAACTGTAGCCTGTGAAAAGGACTCATGCTGGAGAAGTTTGTGGAGGACTATCTTCAACACACTGGAGCAGGGATAGGACTCATCTCTCTGAGAAGGAAGCAGCAGCAGAAACAATATGTGATGAAGTGACCTTAACCCCCATTCCCTATCTCCCTGAGATGCTGAAGGGGAGGAGGTAGAGAATTGGGAATAAAGTTAGCCTGAGAAGCAGGGCGGGCAGGGGTGACAGGTGTTTTTAGGATTTGTTTTACTTGTCATTATCCTATTCTTATTTGGGTTGGTTAAATTCATCTAATTTCCTCAAATCTAGTGTGTTTTGCCTGTGATGGTAACTGGTGAGTGATCTCTCCCAGTCCTTGTCTCACTCCTGAGCCTTTCATTACACTTTCTCTCCCCTGTCCAGCTGAGGAGGGGAGTGGTAGAGAAGCTTTGGTGGGCACCTGGCACCCAGCCATGGTCAAACCACCACGCCATTTGATTAACTGAAATTGATTATTTCGTTTGGTAGCTGAAATCAGAAAGAAAATCAACTTTAAAGTTAGCGTTATTTTTTTTGTAATTAAAAAGTCATTGTGATTTGACAGAAGTTTAAAGTAAGAGTTTTGGGTATTTTTACTTTTAATTTTAAGTGAAAGACACATTTTAATGCTTCTTTTATTAGCTGTCCTATTAGTTTGATTTCTCTGTGATGTTTTTTGTAGTTTTCAGACAAGATAAGACATTACAAAACCTTTGCATTTGCTAATCTTATCTTGGAGTTCTGATGAAGA
Organism: Lophotriccus pileatus; assembly: GCA_035583135.1. Classification (NCBI taxonomy): domain Eukaryota; kingdom Metazoa; phylum Chordata; class Aves; order Passeriformes; family Tyrannidae; genus Lophotriccus; species Lophotriccus pileatus. Next base: position 60,818,366 of record JAWWES010000001.1, read on the forward strand.
CAAATATAAAACTAGGATTTTCAGAAGTCATTATTTATTTTATGAAGAAATGGAGAATTATTTGTACATAATATCCAATGCTTTATACTTGGAAACAACAAACATTATTAAATTTCAAGGACAAGGATTGAGTTTGAAAATAAAAATATATTCCCCCCCATAAAGTGCATTTTATTTTAAGTGCATTTTGTATGACACTTTTGAAAAATACTCTGTATTCAGCTGTCTAGTTGAAGCTGAAAATACATAATTTCATGTTGCTTTTTCACTCTACTATATGTGACAGTTCTGCACCAGAAATGCATCGTATTTGAAAATAAGTTAAAAATACTGAGAAAAAAAGTAATTTCACCTTCACACAGACTTCATTCTTAGAAAAGAAAGGAAAAGTGTTTATAGTTACATAAACCTGAATTCTATATGAGGTCTAGAAATAGGTATCCTTTGCATGCAACCTCAATTACACCACTTTTAAAATATGAAGTTACAACTAGATAGGTAAAACTCAGATTATTCTCTTCTTGTGGCAGAAACTTTCTTGTGCACTACATAAGGCTTCTGTGCTCACCTTTAAAATTTTGAGCATTTAGAAACTGCAAATCTTTATAGAAAAAAATGGGAAGAAGGGAAAAGAAGGTGCTGACTCTGACTACTGTCTATAAAGAATATTCAGTCCTAGTCCTTGCCCAGTATCTTCTCTGTTTGCCTATTCTTTCTTTATTCTGATATTAAAGGGGACTGGTTACAATAAAGATTAAAAAAAAAAAATCCCATGCCACCAGAAACTACAGTCCCTTTCATATTCTCCTTCAGTCCCATAAACCTAACATTTCTACTACATTGAAATGTTACCTCTCTTCTTCTGGTTCAGTTTATTGGGGCCTAACTAGCCAGGTGTAAAAAGACCCTTCTGGGAGAACTTGATATAAGACATTAAACTTCTTGCTTCCAGGAGGAAGGACATTTCTTTCTGATTGTGGGAAAGCTTGGTGGGCGGGCGTTTTTCTGCCATCGTTTTTCATCATTCCGGGCTTGGTGAGCACTTTGCATCATCCTCTCTTTGTATACTTCTGTTATTAATATTGTTGCTGTTACTGTTAATTTTCATATCTCATTGCTGTTTTCAGCAGATTTTTCCTATCTCAACCCATGCTCTTTGCCTTTTGTACTTACACCTGGAAGGTGAAGGGAAGCGAGTGCTTTCAGTGGGAGCTTTCAGTGCTTTCAGTGGGAGCACTCATTTGGAGAATACCATTCCTAAACCACAACAGGTAAAGGAAACACCATGTAAAAATTTAGTAGAGCAGTGTCCTCATTTTTCATTCCTATCAACAGCTTTCCTAATGTTGTCACATATCTAAGACTTCAAACAAAAATCATAACTGGATAGCAGGCACCTAGCTTAGATACCAGAGTTTGATAGGCTCCTCTAGAGGATGATTCAGGACACCTGCCTAAATTAGCACTTACTAAATATGAGTACAGCTTTTTAATATTTTTCATGCTTTGAATGCAAGTTCTACTGACTGTAAAGCAGCAGACTTGAGCTGCCAACATCTTTCAACCTCAGATGTTCAGAATCGATTAGACCACGCATTTTGCTCTTTTATTGCCTTACCTTAGTCTGAAATTTAACAACTGCAGTAAATGTTCTTAGATACCTTTCTTGAATTTGATGAGAGATGAAGAGGACTAAAAAGGAAGAGAATTTTGTAGACATCATCTGTAGTTATGTAGATTCTACAAGTAAATCTGGCATGTGGTATATTAATCCAGTTGAAGATATGTTTATAATCGCATAGCTCATGCACATTTTTCTCTCATGTGTGAGTTGAGTTACCCCCTTTTCAACACTAGAAATGATAAGTGAATCTAGCACTGTTAATAACTTTGCCATTGCTTTCCTTCACAGTCACCACATCCATGTATGAAAAAATAATACCTAATTTTAAGTTTAAAAAGTTTACTTATTCATGAAGATCCATATTTGTTTAAGCATCATAATTTCTTCCTGTTTAGAGACATTTTTGCTTGCAGATATGAAGTGTGACTTTTTTTTATTTGCTTCCTTTCAAATAACAGAAGCAATACAGAGGCAGAATATGGCTATTACAAACAGAAAATTGAATCTGAATGAGACAATTAATTGTTTTCTAGTAACAAGTCCTCATGCAAGAACTAAAATTCCGTGTTACGCCAATGACAGATTTTTATGTGTGAAACTCCATTCTGTCTGACCAATCTAAATTTCTGGCAACCATGTATCTCATTAATGGTCTAGAGTGGTAATATTTCTCCATCAGGTCTAACACTGTTTTACATACTTCTTCCTGTGCTGTTTCAGCTGGCAGATGAATGTTGGTATTGTTTGAATAAGCATTTTAAATACTATATTGAAATTTTTTACTTGCAAAATGTCAATATATTGTATTACTAAGATATTTCCCAAGAGGACCAATGTTCTAAGAATGAAAATCACTCTTCAGTTCCCTCAGCTTCCAGAAGATTAAGGAAAGGGGAAAATGGGATTCACATAGCTTAATTCGAGTACTGGCATCAGAATTTTAGTGCAAGTTTCCTTTTTTTGACACTACAATTCATATTTTTGTTATACATATTGTACATACATTTATATGCATATATAGTACATATTTTGATGCTGCAGTACATTCTTTGCATTTGTATCTTCATATACCCTAAGGCATTTAAAACCTTCGTTCACATCTCTAGTGCTTTTTTTTCCCCACCATTCTAATCTTATCACATGTTCAATAATCTCCTTTACTCCAATTTTATTGGTCATATGTTCCCTTATGTGATCCCTGTTCATTCATAACACTCCTGTAAGGAATAGCATCAGACATGAACACCACAGAAGGCAATGGAGCTAGTAGTCATATTTTTAGTATTGTGATATGTCTCCAAGTTGTTGGGGTTTTTAGACGTTGTTCATATATTTTGCTTTTCAATCCTCAGTTTTGTTTAATTTTGATGGATAAATGAAGAGGAAAAAGATGAACTTTTCTTCCCTTTTTTTTTCTGTTTTGTTTTTGTTTGTTTGTTTTTCTTTGTTTTGTGTGGGTTTTTTTGCAACAGTACAAGTGAGTCACAAGAAACAAGACAAAGAGTCCATAAGTATAATTTGTAAGAAGTAGTATGAAGTGGAAAAATATGGTAGATATATTCTAAAAGCAAGATATTATTTCTGAATTTTCACAACTATTTTTTTGGTTTTCAATAGTTGAACAATGTCTAGAAGATAACAATAAACTAGAAGATATTTTATCTAAAAGATAAAAATAAACTTTAGACTTTTTTATTTGTTTATAAAATCTTATTTTGGTAAAAATGCAAATATATAGTAGATATATAATATTATAGGTAGGCACAAATCATATTTGCAAAGTAAAAAGTCTTTCAAATACATATAATAAAAAATTGTTGAGAATTTTCAGAACTAAGATACTTTGCAATTGATTTATAATTGAAGCATTTTGCACAACTTAATGACACTATTTTCAGTATCATCCCAAATTTGTTGTTACTTCATTTAAATACATTCAAGTAGAATGTTTGCTTCATCTCTTAATAAACACTTGTCTCTGATACACATGTACAAACAGAAAACTTGTTGTCTGTGTAAAATAATCCTGTTCTGTATTCATTGCATGTGTATTTATAACCAAAACTGGAATTGCCAAAAAGGATTTCACAGTGCTGTAAAGGGCATCATGAATTATTTACGGTAAATCAAATTTTATAACCCTTCTCAATCTTTCATAAACTGTATCTTCATATTTTATTTGATATTTTATCCAGAGACTTAAAGCAGCATAAGTCAGGGAAATCTCTTGAATTCCTGAAAGATTTGTAGAAGTACATGAAGAAACAGTTCTTACAGTACCTTCTGCATTTGATGTAGCTGTAAGACTATTGATATCCTGTAAGTATTTAATATTTAAAAGAAAAGGAGTAAGATTTTCTGAAATATTCAACACCCTGAGCCTCCTTTTATTCTGACTTAAGGCTACAGGAAGTTGTTTAGAACTGTTAAAAACTTTTCTCAAACTCAGTCTTTGACTTGCATTTATCGTCCTCACTGTAGCAGAGTGCCAAATTTACAATACCACTTCAAATGTATGCAAGTCAAAATATAGGTCAGATATGGGGAATGAAAATGTCTCCTTGGAAGTGATTTTAGACATTGAAAAAAAAAAAGGAAAGTTCAGAGAGGAAATCCAAGAACTATTTAAATCCTTGAACATCATGTTTACATAGAAGAAAGAGTCAAGAGAGGCTTATTTACGGAGATAACTCAAGCTAACACTGAGACGTGTCTTCATTGTAACTGATTTTTTAAAAAGTAGTAAATAATTTGTCTGAACTTAAAATTATATGCTCTTAGGACACATGTGGCTTCTTCAACAACTAAAGTAACTGGTACAGGTTCCCCAGGAAAGTAGTCATGGCACCAGTCCTGTCAGTGTTCAAGGAGCATGTAGACTTTAGTCATATGGTTTAGTGATAGGTAATCCTGTGAGAAGCAGGGATTTAGAACCAGTAGTCCTTATGGGTCTCTTTTAAATTGATATATTCCATGATTCTATCATTAAAAATTATCTTTGAGTTATAAATATACTCAAAAAAACCCCATAAATTGTCATTATCATTAGAAAAAAAGGAATATAAAGAAGCCGTAGGAAACAGGCTCCTTAGAGCCAAGTATTTTACTGATGCAAGAGTATGAAGAAACAATCATTTCCTTTTATCTCTGACTGAGGGATGCAAGAGTCTATTTCAAGATGTGCCCCATATATGTTTTCATCTTCATATTGCTCCAGGTTCTTCTTTGCTAAGAGCCAATTAAGCTTTCCACTTAACAAGGCACACATACTGGAGTTTTTGTACCTGTAATGATCCCCATGGTTTTCTGAAGAGAATTTAATGCCAAGAACTACAGGGTGTTTGTGACTTTACCTTTCAGTGCATTTAAAGTCTGAATTATATGTATTGTTTGTTTAAATCTGGTTTCCCACACATATATAAGCATATTCCTTCAGGAAATATAAAAAAAATGTAACATTTGACATTGGAAAAAACCCCAAAACTTTTACATCACATTACTTCTCTATCTCTTTCTTATTTGCAATTGAAATATCTTTTTTAATGAGAAAAGAAAGAATTGATGTAATGTGTCAGTCACTGGGGCCTATAATGTCTTGATAGATTCAGAAATTAATAATGCATGAAGAAATGTGTTACATGTCACACACATGGCAAAGCATTCAACAAAGAATAATTCTTACATGTAAAGCTAGCAAGAGTTTGTGTAGTAATGAAAAAAAGACTTTGGTTGTATTCACACTTCCAATATTTAGTTATTTATGGAACTGAGTCAATTTTATGCAAATTTCTGTCAATGCTTGTGTTTCAGTTTCTGCTGAATGTCTGATTTTACTCTTTTTCTCATTTTTGAACAGAATTTGAAGAGGATGACAGTCTTAAATACTGTAACATATAAGATAGTGAAATAATACAGGGCAATTATAAATGATTTTGCAAAAAATATTATTGAATTTAGGAATATTGGATGATATAATGTTCTAATTGCTGATAAAGGGACATTTTCTCTTCTGGTAATACAACTGTTAGGTTAATCATGTTCCCCCTGAAATGAATTGTTGTTTTGCATTGATCACAGCAAAAGAAGTATTAAGCCTTTATGCAAAAATTGTTGGAAATTACTTAGTGTTATTATTTAAAGACTTAAATGCTTATCATTTTAAATATCACCTAAAAATATAATGTACATTATTTTTAATTAATAGTTTTTTACGTCTCATTCTCCCTGCAAAACACAGGAGAAAAGATTCCATGGCAAATTATAGTACATATGAGACTTACAACGTGTCACACCCACCTGGATACAACCTCCTTTCAGGTAACTGTAGAGAGCAAACCAGGTAATTGAGAAGTCCCCCCTGGGCCTCCTTTTCTTCAGCTCCCCCAACTGCTCTTTGTAAGATTTGTGCTCCCGTCCCTTCACCAGCTTTGTGCCCTTTTCTGGACATGTTCCAGCACCTCAATGTCTTTCTGATAGAGAGGGGCCCAGAACTCAACACAGAACTTGAGGTGTGGCCTCAAAAGTGTTGAGAACAGTGGGACACTCACTTCCCTAGTCCTGCTGACCATACTATTTCTGATATAAATCAGGATGTCATTTACATTCTTTGCCACCTGGACACACTGCTGACTCATGTTCAACCAGCTGTTGACTCCAGGTCCTTTTTCACCAAGGTGTTTTCCAGCTACTCTTCCCCAAGCCAGTAGTGCTGCATGGGGTTGTTGTGACCCAAGAGCAGGAACTCAGCACTTCACCTTCTAGAACCTTATGCAATTAGCCTTGGTCCATTGATCCCACCTGCAAGGTCCAGGTCCCTCTGTAGATCCTTCCTACACTCAAGGAGACCAACACTCCAGCCCCAATTTGGTGTTGCCTACAAACTTACTGAGGGTGCACTAAATCCTCTTGTCCATATCATTTATAAAGATATTAAGCAGGACTGGCCCCAGTGTTGAGCCCTGCGGAACACCACTACTCCCCAGTGACCAACTGGATTTAATTTCACTTTCATTTAATTTAATTCTTTGGGCCTGGATATACCCCCAGTGTTTCATCCAGAGAACAATGCACCCATCCAAGCCATGAGCAGACAGTTTTTCTAGGAGCATGTTGTGGGAAAACAGTGTCAAAGATTTTAGTAAAGGAGAAACTTTCCTATGAGTTTCTCAAGCCACAAATGAGTTATATAAACTAAAAATAATTCTTTTTTTTATTATTTTATTTATCCAATATAAATTAGGAATGACTCAAAAAGCAATATTCAAAGATGACAATATTAAAAAGTACTTTGGAAATTTGGAGGTTTTCAATTCAGATATACTTCAGATAATATAGCTTATTTAACAGATTAATAAGAAAAGTTATTTGCTTTGATAGTTTTGTCTTTATGTTTAACAATTTAAGAGAGAAATATCTTTGAAGAGACGCATTCACCAACAACAAACTTGCAGTTTCATTTGACAGTAAGAAATGGCTTAGGCCAATCATTTGTGTGACTGAAGAGACTCAAACAAGTTTTGGCTAGAAGTTTTACATCATATACATTTCAGCAATGTAGCACCAGGGAAATACCTTCTTTAGAGTTGACTTTCATTTGAATGAGAATAATGCTGAATTACTGTAAATGAACAGTAATGTTTTGAGCACTTCACTTGAAAGATTTTGTTTACAGTGTTTCCTTTAAAAATGCTGAACTGTTGCTATGGAAATAAAGCATAAGTACGTTGCATAAGAAAACAAAAGAATTATTATTTTTGTTTTATTCATTTAATATTCAAAAAAACATGTTGCATTTTTATGCACAGAAATAGTTTCAGAACATGATGATATCTAACATTCTATTACAAGGAAGATTGTCAGTTACTGAACTTTTTGTGGTGCTTCTATTTTTGGATCACAGAATGAAGTGCTAACATTTACCAGTTTCACCTATGTGCAACTGGGAACACGTTTTAAAAATGTATTATTCAAGCAGCTTTGAAAAAATAATCAAGCATTGGGTCTACTGAAGAGCATTAAATGCGGCTTCACACAGAAATATGTAGCAAGAAAAATAAAGTTAGAAGACTTGAATGTTGTTTAATGAAAAATTTTGAAGGAAAAGTTATGAAAAAAAACAGCCATAATATAATAAATAACAAAAGTAAAGAGAATATATATAATGATGCATTAAAGTAAAATGCCAACTCAACTTTTTATTAACAGCAAGATTTTGGAATTATTCTATGTGTTACCATAAGACAGTAAAACAAATAAACTAAATCTCCAGGGCTACAGGTTAGTTTAATATTTCATAACAGATTCTGCATTTTTACAAAATCTTGCATGAATCATTGAAGGATCAAGTAGAGAGAGGTGTTACACAGTTCAGGAAAAAGTCTAGTTATGAAAGGAATTAGTGCTTTTACAAAAATACAGGTTCTACTATTATGTGTACGTATTACTTATATCCATTTAGTAAAAAGTATTGTAAAGCCATGTGAACAAAATTTTTAAAATACCTAAAGATTACAATACTAAGACTTTCCATAGACTTCTAAGTCTCCCCCTCTGCTTTAAAATTTAACTGCACAATACAGTGCATTCCAGGGTCCTGGCTTTCTGGTCAGCCCAGTGATCACTAATAAACTCTGCATTCATACAAAACCTGTTTGTAGGAACTGTGAAATGTGACTAGCTAAAAATCTTCTCTCACTGATATCCAGAGACAGAAAGACTGAAGTAGCTCTGATTTCTGACGAACAATCTGGAAATTATAGAAGTCTCATAGATTTCACTGTAGTTTCTTGCCACTATTGTTTGCAATACAGTCTTATGTGAATGATGACATGCTTTAACACTTGAGTGGAATACAGAAAACCTTAATACCATTGTATTGTTCAACCAATAATCATGCTTACAGATATTCATGAGAAATAAAAAGGAGACACGATAAAATAAAGATTTAGTGAAGAATAAGAGTCAAAAATTCTTAGACAAGCCAAATAAACATTCTGGTCATCGTCAATTTAAGCCACATCAAAGTTTCCTTCAGAAGGCTTCCTAATCCTCTTTATTTTGTCACCTGTTCTTTGTATTTGGTAGAGCCAAACACCTGTTGGCTGAAAGTAGCCATTTTGCACAGCAAAACTTCTGACTGTTGTCAGCTGATTTCCAGTGGCCAGTACTTAACTGTGTTAAGTTTTGGGTTACTGTGTGTTGCTCTAATTACTAATGACTTCGCATGTTTCAGAATACTGAACTTCAGATCAACAAGGACTGTAGTGTAAACAAGCAATTCTCTTACTGAGAAATTTGCAATTAACTTTTTAAGTTACTCCCTTTTCATTTGATACTAAAATGTAGTCTTTCCAACAGCATTTTGGAATATGGTCTTTGAGTGAAAAACACTGGACCCCAGGGAGAAAGGATATGCACCTTGACTCCTTCTCCTCAGGGAGATGTAAGGAGCAATGAGGCCACCACTCAGCCTCCTTTTCTCCAAACTAGACAAGCCCTCAGCTGCTCCTTATAGGACATGACTTCCAGCACTTTCATCAGCTTTTTTTGTCTACCCTGAACTCATTTCAATGACCTTAACAGCCTTCTTAAACTATGTTAATATCTGATTCATTGCATCACTACTGCATTTCATACTGTTCTACAATCTTGCTGTGGCCTCCTATCCTCAATTACAATTTTCCATTTTACTTTAAAGTACCTTCTACAGATGCTGTGCTGGTTTAAAGTAAACTGGAAGGAGAAAGGAATTAAACTTAAGAGATATTACAGTACAGAGTTATAATTTACTAAAAAAGTTACATAAAAAAATAATACAGAGAAAAACTGGTTTTAACCCACAAAAACAGATGTATAACCCAGCACCCTGCAACAAGAATAAAATGATGTTTGTCAACCACTGTGCAGAACACCACATGGCCCCCTGCCCTGAGTCCAAAGTAAAAGAAAAGGAAACCTATTGGTGCAGATGATGGTCACCATTCTGCCAAAGTAATGATCACAGTCTTGTCAAGAGAGGTAGTCACAGTCCTGTTGAAGTTCTGGTACTGTCCTCTAGACCTAACAAGTGGTAGAAGTTCCATGGAGTTAGGAAAAGACCCCCACCCTGCTTAGTGAAGTCTGAATGTTGTCTTTTATTGGCCTCAGGTAGGTGGGAATACCTCTGGTACCTCCCCTGGGGTGGGGAGTTCTTCACTGGATGATTAATACTTGATCACAGGACATTTCAAGAGTCTTTGACACTTTCTAAGCACAGGTGGATCCATTATGGTCAGCAGAGGGATTAATATCTTCAGGCCACGTGTGTGAACTTGTCCTGATGTCTCCTCCAGAGGAGTTATCACAGATGAGTCATTTTCGTAAGGACAAAGAAAGAGTATTCACACATCTTCTCATGCAGCTTGGTCATGTTTTAATTCCGTGATGATTTTACAATAGTCAGTAACAGGGTAATCAAGCAAGCCAATTAGATATTTCAAAAAATATTTCTGAATGTCATTATAGTGAAATATAAATTGACAATTTTGTCTGTGGCATCTATAGGAACTTCATAACTAGATGACCAGACACTAGTTTATTATTTTTCAGTCTTGCTTTTTCAGCACTTAGCAATATTTTTTTTTTTTTGGTAATAAAACAGGGACACAACTCAGAAACAGATCACAAATTGTATTATAGCATCACATAGTGATCTCAGTTGGAGCTTTAACACTATAACAGAATTGGCCAACTAAATCCAGGGGTGCCAGGTTAAGTTATTCAGTGATAACTCCAACATACAGATGAGGTCACAACAAAGTTGAAATTTGATTTTTACTAAACTACATTTATCTCCTTGAGATTCCAGAGCTGTAATGAATATTCATAGCCATGAAGACAGCAGATGCATTAACAACCCACAAATCTGTATTAAAGAAAATAAGCACAAGTAGTAGACAGTGATTTTTAAAGAGTTAGCAAATGAGTGACAAATGAGTGACAGAAGCATCACAACATAGGGAAATGAGCAGTGAGTGGGCAGATGGCTTAAAAATAAATGGGGGAATCCCTTTTTAAAATTATTTATATGAAAAAAGTAATAAAAATAAATTAATGAACCACTAAAATAATGGGACTAACACTAGAGTTAACACTCTTCTTTGGAAGACTGTTATTATGCCTGAATCACTGGTGAAAATCTTAACTATTTATCCTTTTATTTTAGCAAACCAAGGCACTGGCACTGAGGTGGAGGTGCAGTGTTTTCAGTAAATGTTAGCAAGGCTCTGATAGTGGAATGAAAAACTAGAATTATAAGTGATGTCTAGCTACAAGAGTGCTCTGGGACAGTAACCTAGAGTGATAACATCCAAGTGCATACCTATGCACACAGCAGCCTAATAACCTTTGTTACCTGCAGCTGTATTTTAGAGAACCCCAAAAGGTGAGTTGAGGAAATCACCAAAGAAAAGATCTGGGTTTGTAAATACTGCAGTACATCCCTGTACTAAAGTAGATCGGATATAGAGAAGGAGTATTTTAGCAAATAGTTGTCGGGGTTTGCAAGTTTGTAAACTCGTCTATCGTTGGTTCCTGTGTTACCATGGTTTGTTGTATTGTCTCATTGC
>JAWWES010000001.1:60829694-60865131 GCA_035583135.1 Lophotriccus pileatus
TGTTTTGTAGTAATAAATTGTAATATTATTTTTCCCCAATTGAATTTAGTTTTGTCTGCATACACCTTCTCTCACAGCTTGGAGCAATTTGGTTGGGGGGTGTGGGAAGAATTGTCGTCCTGGACAAACCCACGACAATATAATTTTTAATTTCCTTTCCCCACACTGTTCCTCAATCGTAGTCTATTAATTTCAGACTTACAATTGCTTAGAGGGAGGAGTTTTTGGGTCTTCCTCATAATTTACTCCCAGCAAAAACACTTGTGTCTCACTTAAACTGAGACACATTACTAAATTAAGTCTGAGTTGGTCATATTGTGAAGTAGACCTTTCTGTACCTTTTCTTTATAGAGTTCACCTCATACACATACACAGACAAATTCCGAAAAAAGAAAATTTATTTTTTTTATTTAAAACAAAAAGTAAGATATCAGAGAAAAATTCAGAGTAGGAACTGAATAGACATAAAAGAACTTATAAACAAATGCATGTCTTTGAGTTACACTGGAGGTCAGCCTGTATTTTTGCTCTTGGAACTCAGTTTTGGCACACGCAAACTCTTTTCTTGCTCTTTCTCTTTTTGGTTGGCATTACCTTGTCCTGTAGCATTATCTCTCGCTAAGCATACATTTACTCTGAACTGGTGCTTACTTTTTTCAGAAAATACTGCTACTACCATTGCAGCAGACCACACAAGTGTAAAAGAAAACATTACTTTCTCCTGTAGTCAATGCCTTTTATAAGGGAAGTAGCAGGCAGTTCATAAACTTCAAAAAACTAGGAACCATCTGTTATGTTTGCTGCTGTAGAAGCAATAGAAGTTTTCACAACTCTTTATTTGGAAGTGAAACTATGACCTACATTTGCACATGTAGCCTTAGATAAAGCTATGATGGAAGTGGACAGCTCTTTAAACTTATTGAGAAATATCTGTCCCTGTTTATACCTACCCATCAAGATTCTGACATTCACATCTCTGGAAAATATCAAGATTTGCATATTTATTGGTAATATACATATTTTCTGTATCTCATTCCTAAAGACTATAAAGCTGATGTAACGATACTCTGCTACTGAATTTATGGGAGGCTGTGGAAATAGATACTGGGAATGGGAGGATGGAAATAGATACTGGGAATGGGAGGGGGGAATGCTGTAAGAACATGTGTAAGTAGTACATCATGCTCCTAAGCTAAAGGACCATCTTTAGCTGAAAAAATAGATTTACCTGACCTCAATGAATGGTGGCTGATACCTGCAGTATTATGTAAACATGGACAGTTCATCTGACTCCAGGTGACTTGTCTTGGCACTCAGGGCCGCTAAAGACTAGGAATAGTGAACAGCACTCAGTCTGGCTAAATAACATCAGCCTCACATAAGTCCTTGAAGGATACATCTTGTTTTCCTGTTGTTGCTCTTGGCAGTGCTAAGAGGCAGCTGAGGTGAAGGGGAGGGATGCATCATCCTTTCCTTAAGTTAACAAAATTAAAGCATTTTATTAAATACATTTCTCTATCATTCAACTAAAATGTTTGGGTTTTTTCCCTGAGCTTTTGTTCCTGGTGGATTCAACTCACACTTATTGCATTGAATAAGGTAATAGAATACAAATCATATAAATAAAATTTAAAAAATACATTTTCAGATTATAAAGGACTTTGCCATTCCTGAAAAGATCACTGCTTTATTAATATATTACTTTCTTCAGCAGATTAAATAGCAAAGTTCATTTCATAAGGTATGTGTTGATACTGGTGACATTATTTCATTAAATTTTAAACAATGCTCTATTGTTTTTGATAAAAAATGTCCAATTTTGACCACCTACCCACCCTTTAAAAAATTTAGATGATAATTATACAACATGTGGAAAAAAAGACTTTTTATTACTGAACTTTGAAGGGAACCCAATAAACCCATTTCAGTCTAAAACATCATCAAGGGAACTGAAACAAGTGTGTGTCAGGATGTTTAATATTATAGCCTAGGAGGACATAACACTTGCTATATGTGGGAAGTAAACAGCAGGTCTTTTCACTAAAAAATGAGAAAAAGAAAAAACTTGTGATCGCAAAACAGAAAACCATATTGTTGATCCGATATAAGAGCTTCTCCACACGCTCAAGCTGTGCCTTTCCCAACTAGAAGCTCATATTAACTTCTGTGAGACTTAGTTTTTGTTGCATAGCTAGGAAGAACTTAGAAAGACAAAAAATGTTGTCTTTTTTCCAGAAAGTCTCTTCATGGAAAAACTCTTGCCATGTTTTTCACTTTCACTGAAACACAGAACTATGATTATCTGATCCATCCTCTATTGTATAACTTAAATAAACAGAGCAGAAAATAAAGCTTTAAAAAATTCAACCCGTCTTCACACATTTATATCGAAAGTACAATATTTGGACAGTTTCCTCATGATTCTTACATTAAGAAATGAGAACGTTTTTAGATGTGATTTCTGGGTATCTGGTTTGGGGTTTTTTTTGTTTGTTTGTTTGTTTTGTCTTTTTTTTAAGACTGGGATGGAAATGCAGCCTGGACTTAAGTGTCCTCTACAGTCTTGAAAAAGACAGAATTTAAAATATATACCTGTCCTTAGCGTAATGCTCTTGGGTCACGTGAAAGGTGGGAGTTTAGATTTTTTGGGTCACATGAAATATGGGAGTTTAGATTTTTGCCTGTTGGCACAAAAAAGGAAAGTCGAGACTGTGGTGTCCAACTGTCTGTCAGCGTCTTGTAATTCACCAAGAGATTCACAAGGTCAGAGGGTGCTTTGACCACCCTTTTACGAGGGGCTCAACAGAGTGAGGACCTCTCAGTGGGTCCTGTCAAGGTGTTATCCACTGCCGCCAACTGCAAGGACTCACTTTAACAGCTTACAGAATAACACTTTTATTAATACAAATTGTGTCAGATTAATAAGATTCAAAGGTTGTTGGTGATAGTGCCTACCTTCAAAAATATGTTTAAAGCAATCTACTGATACATATATTAAGGAAGCGCAAGTTCTAATACAAAGCAATCTACTTATATGCTATGGGGTGAGCATAAGCAAAAGCTCTAGTCCTAAAAGAAGCATTTAAAGCATGTAGAGTATATTTCTCACCCAAGGCATCCCTTTGTGGGAGAAGATGGACTCAGCCTGTCAACTGAACCCAGCAGTTTCACTGGAGGTCTTTTCCCACTTTCCCCCTATCCCCAACTTACTTTTATATTATTTTCTTTATGTTTGGGTGGAGTTTGAGTGTCTCTAGTCATAAATACTTTTTATTTCTGATTGGCGTACCAAATGGAAGGGGGGAGATGGTCACAACTTGGCACCTGAGGAGGGGGTTCAACATGGTTGGTGGCTTCAGCAGCAGAATACCTTGGTTCTCCCTTGGCAGACAGGTACTGTATGGCCTCAGTACCACAATGTTCTCCCATTCTGCTGGGATTTGAATGGAGGGGGCCACCTAGTCTCCACTTTGTTCCATGCTCCGCTCTGTTCCTCTGGGCAGAGGTTTGTTGTTGTGCTGTGAAGCATGTCGACCTCAGTCCATTGGCAACTGCTTTTTACCTGAGAATTCTGAGTATCCTCTAGATTTAACCCTATCTATCATTCCACAAGTAACTTTATATCAGTAGTTATTTAAGGGCGTTGTTAAATTATATTTTTAAATTTTGAATTTTGTCACGTACTCTGGATATTGGATTCCTTACCAGGATTTTAGGATATTGTTTTGGTAGCTCCTTACTTGCATGTAATAGATACCCTTTCTTAATCTAGCCTGCTTGCCATGCACTTCATACAAACAGGAGCAAATAAAAAAAACCATGACTTCATTAGGCCCACTAAAACTTGAAGAGAAAATTTTAGTTCCAGTAAAGGTTACCTTCCCATATGGATGACAAAAAAATCAAGTCAATAAAAATAAATAAGTAAATGAAAGCAAATTCCATCACTGTATTTACAAGTACTTTTCAAGTCACAATTCAGTATTTAAACTAACAAAATTTGTTGCAGCAGCATCTGGCACTACAAAATTGCTAAGTCCTATGACATTTATTTCCTTCTAATAATTATATTGAATGATTACATTGTCTTAAGTAGCAGAAAGAACCCTTCTTATAGTAGAAATATTTAAATGGGGTTTTTTTCCACCAAAGATTCACTGAAGATCACAACTGGTATTTTTATTTCTCTTAAAAATTATTCATCTCAATGACTTGGATTCATTTTCCTTATTTATTCTTTGTCTTTATTGTGATCAATGGTTTGAACTTTGACTTTAAAGTAAGCAGTATAGAAAACTATGTTAGGGTGTGTATTTCCCATTCTTTCTGCTTTGATAGCACAAATTTTCTGCTAATGATGCCAAATAGGACAATGTGGATGAGCGTCTGACTGCACTGCTTAATTTAGTGTAGGCAGCATAGAATGCTACCAGAATAAATATAGGACCATTAGTCCAATTTCTCTATAGCGATAACATTTCAGATAAGGAACTGGATGGGTCTGCAATCTGAATTAAATGAACTCCACAGTCTATAGAACACAAGGCAGTACAAGTGAGTATACTTTAAAAGTGAGATTTTGTTGATGTGTCTACACTTATATATGAAGACTGGAAATAACATTTGAAGGTTTTTACCTTGTTTTTTTTTTCTCCCAGTCACTATATTGTCATGTCATTTTCCATATTATTTCAATTCCTGCAGACGGATTCTTAATGAGAATAGGAACCAAACAAAGGAGGAAAAGCTGTGTATTCTAATTGAGGAAAGGAGAAAGTGAACAAGCTAAAGACTTACACCTGTATTAGAAACATAAAGGTTTGCAAAGTCTGTGTGTATGTATATGTATATATATATGTATATATATAGTTTGTATATTATAAATACATCTCTAATACCCCTTTATGTGTAACTGAATTGAAAAACAAGAATTTAGCTCCCGTAATGTATTGCGAAATATCTGACCTCCTAAATGGGTTCAAGTGTAACTTACTGTTTCCCATCACAAGGTCACTGCTGTATCTGAGAACCTTGAGAAAAAGATAATTGATTGAGCTGATCTGTGTGCCTTGCTCATCTCACTAGGCCTATTTCTCATCTGCCCTGGGTTAATCACCAAGTCCACAGCCTGCTGATGTCCTCCATTACATCATAATTAGAACAAGCGGGCAGAGATGGGGAAAGCTGGTGAAATTATTCATATTTTCTTCTGAGGAGCCAGATGTTGCTAGATAGATTTCATTTAATTCCATGACAGTTACAATAATAGTCTCCATGTGCAGAGAGACGATAGTGACATCGATAACAGGCTAAGGAAAGGGAAGTGAGGCGTGCTTCTTAGTCAGTTAATTATGATTATTCATTTTTGTGGATCATCTCATCTCACTTGACAATTATAGTAGATTGGGGAAGGATTTAACACATGCAAATAAAAACTACTTAAAATATAATTCCACAAAAGTTGAACTATGTTCTCTAATGTAAAGGCTTTGCTGTGTGCTTCTTATGGATAGTTAACAGGTTTGATTTTTTTAGGACATAAAGTCTCCTGTGAAAAAAACAAGATATCTAGAGGAAAATCACATTTTCAAAAATGTATTTGTATTTTGCATAAACTTTCAGGAATAATAACATACCAAATATAACAAAATATGCAATGACTGAAAGAAGTTTAACTTCTGGGAGTGGTGCAGCACAGAAAAAAAAAATCTATTTTGCATTTGAATCCAATTCTGATATTGTAATTAATTTGAAATATTTATTTTAAAATATTTTTGATGATTTAACCCTAAGAAACTGTTCCCATAATACTCATGTCTTGCAAAAAGTGTTACATTCAAACTGAAATGATAACAGTAAAATAAAAAGAAACATGCAGTAGAATGTCCTTTTCCTGTAAAAAATAATACATCTTATCAAATATTTAATTCAGAGGTTTTGGAAATATAAGCATCTGACTTGAATTGTTATACGTTTTATCATTTATGCCTTAGAAACTAAACACATGTATACATATATAGATATATATACACACACATATTCACATATATGAAATATGATGGCACAAATATTCATGCAAGTTGAAAGGCAAACGTTTGTAAAATATTTTCTCTCTAAAATTATTGGAAATTACCAAAATTTTAGTTGCTCACACTGATCACACTGGGTTTGTCTGTATTAATCAGATTATAACTATTCCTGAGTTCAGTCTTAAAACATGTCTTAGCGTTCCTTTCATTCTGATTGCACTCTATCTATGCAATGGATACAACAGAAAAAAAAATGGAATACCACAGTCATATAAAAGACTAAAAATACACAAAAATAGTTTTTTTTAAAACTGGGGGGGTGTGTTAAAATATTTTTTGTCATTATTTTGTTATTGTTCTTTTGTTGATATTTTCAAGGGGTTTTTACTTATCGCTGGTTACAGAAGAAGCCTATGCTGACTTTGTGGTCAATGCTCTGTGTCCAGGTGAAGGCCAGTGATGAGCAGAGTACCTCGGGGCTCTGTCGTGGGACTGGTGCTCTTCAATATCTTCATCAATGACACAGACAGGGGGACTGAGTACACCCTCTGCAAGTTTGCAGACAACACAAGTTGACATAACAGAAGGATGGGATACCATCAGGGGGGAACTGGACAAACTTGCACTGGAAAACTGGGGATTGGAACTTGATGGTCTTTAATGTCTCTTCCAACCCAAGGCATTCTATTATTCTACTGAAGATTTCTGACATTTCTCTCTTCCTAGTTGTTTACTGTAATTAATACTAATTTCAAGTGCAACTGCACTAAAAAAATTGCTGAATTATTATATGACAATATTAAGAACAGGTATAGTTACCATTGAATAAGCCTTCTAATGGAAGTCACAAAGATTGAAAACTGGTGTTTAGTGAGATCATTTGAATGCAGACACTTACAAACAATCAAACTTCTTTTGAAAGGACCATGTTATCACAAGGATTTTTACCTTAACTTTGCTCCACAATTGTCTTTATTTCTGTCTTGAAAACTGCAACATTGTGATTGATCTCTCTCTCACTTTATCATGCAGATAAAGTCTAATTCAGATGACTCCCAGAAGCAGACTATCCTATAATCATCCTGATCTAAAGTAATACAGATAGATATTTCATCTTAAGTTTCATACTTCATATGTGCAGCCATTCTATGATAATGGCAAGCTGCTAATAAATTACTATCGAATTTTTATTTCGTCAAACTACAAAGCTGAATGCGGCAAACATATCCTAGCCTTGATCCATCTGATTAAATATGGTGAAGTTATCTCATTTTCCAATTATACGTATGGTCAAACTATCAAATTATGTAGGCTTTTATGCATGTAGACATATGGAGATATAGTCTGATTTTCTTAAAAACTTAGCAGTACATCTAATGTATTAGATACTACATTCACCTTATATATCTTAACACAGATAAAAATATAGGTCATATCTTAACACAGATGAAAATACAGGTTTATTGTGTCTACTACTTATAGTTTGACATATTTCTGTATACACTTTCTTACGTACTGTTTGACACACATGCCAAGAAGAAGAAAGGTAAACAAATCTAGCCTGTCAGATATCTGGGTCACCATATTGTTACAAATAAACAAGCTGTTGCAGCTACCATATCTCCTTATGAACTTTTGAAAGTTAATTTCATAATGACATAATTTGTGTAGGGCACAGATGTTCACCTCTAATCACTCTTAAGAAGAACATAAATATAAAATATTTGTTAGAAAACTCTACAACAGTCTGTATATAAATCAACTCCAGACACTAAATACAAAATTAACTGCAGGGAGAACTCTTCAGCAGGCTATGATAAATTTGGGGTTGAAATATGCTCTTGACTCTTTAGGCTGTAGTTCCACAGACCTGAAAGGGCATTTCCCAGGCATCATTCTGCTTTATTGATTTTAATCAAGAGACTTCTTGACCCCTATCTGAACATATTTATCATAAGGCTTATTCACATGAAGCACCTCTTATTTATCAGTGTCTTACAGAGTAGACATTGTTTTTATAATCTGTTGATAGTTTTTCTTTTTATCTCAGAAAATATATGTTAAAATGGTTTTTTTTAGGGCTAGAACTTTGAATTAGTCAGTAGATAATAAAATAGTGGTGCAGAAGGAGACTTACATATCCAGAAATACAAAGGTAAGTCTGTATTTTAAAAAGATCCAAAAGTAACCAGATAGAGAAAATAACAGGTCAAGCACATTAGAAAAACCTCATCTAATTACAGACAAGTTATCTGAAGGCATCTGAGATAAATACAGGACAATAGACTAAACACATGACAAATACAAGTTATAGCAAGAAGAATCTGCTTTCATTATGTGGTGACCAGTGACAGAACCCGAGAGACCGGCCTGAAGTTGTGTCAGGGGAGGTTTAAGTTGGATATTAGAGAGCTTCTCTACTCAGGGGGTGGCTGGGTACTGGAACTGGCTCCCGAGGGAAGTGGTCACAGCACTAAGACTGACAGAATTCAAGAGGTGTTTGGATGATACTCTCAAGTACATTGTGTGACTCTTGGGGATGGTCCTGTGCAGAGCCTGGAGTTGGACTTTGATGATCCTTGCAGGCCCCTTCCAAATTGGCATATTCTGTGATTGTGTGATTCTGTGAAGTCACTGGAAAAATTCTTTGGGGAGTCTATCATGTTACTACAAGGTATATTTGTGGAAAAAGTACACTCTGACCAATACTTTAATATCTTTGAAACTGACTGTCTGATTTTAAAAGTCTTGTTAATTCATTAACGGATTTATTTTTACATACTCAACTATAATTTACACATTGAAAGAGAAGGTTTATCATTTGTAGAAATAAATGCTAGCTATGAGACGAGACAAAGACAGAGGGGGTATTATACATTAAAAATGTAATTTGCTGAAAAATGAAAATCTTGTTTAATTATAGATTATAGCCAGGGAATCCATTTATATCAATTACATAAATGATCTAAAAAATGATCTAATGATCCTACTTTTATGCATTTTATCCATTTGTTCTGAATTCATCAATATATTAATTGTATAATTGCTAATAAAGAGGATATTATCATAATTCCTAAAGGAACTTTCCACAGAAAGGAAAGCATTACATCAGTTTCCAAAGTTTTACACACTTTATTTTAAAAAGACTGAAGACCTGTCCTGAGACTAAAAAGTATTTTAAGTAGGGAACTTCAATCAATTTAATGAATTGTCCATTAACAAACTTTTGGTTTCCAATTCTGAAAAATAAATAAGAATCAAATAAACAAATATCTAGGAAAAAACACCTTTCCTCTCTACTTCCGTGTGTCCAGTTCCCCAGCCTGTGTTATATCTGGTCTCTTTGGTAAGGTGAGAGGAAATGCAGGCGTTCAGTTCGATGCACTGCAGGTTCTATTCTGTTGCTGTGATGTGGGTTCCTCCATCAGCTGCAGTCCCTTTGCAGTCATGCTTCCTCCTCAGACTCCTAACTGTCTGTTCTGGGGTGGCTGCTTTCCCTCCTGCCTTGCTCTGGGTAGCTATTTTGCTTTTCTTCAGTGTTTTTCTTTCTCTGGTGTCCCTTCTGCCCTGACATCTCTCCTGTATCTCTGCCTGTGTGTCTCCTTCTGCATAATTGTTCCTATGTCTCTCGAAGAATTAAATCTGAATAAATATTATCTTATTTGGTAAGGGATTTTTAAATTATAAATGAGAATGGAGCCTCATGAAACACCTGAGCATCTGTCCAAACACACATAACTTTAACTGCATATTGAAATTATCCCAAACCAAGGGAATTCCACGTCCTAAACCATTTGAAAGGTTATTGTGGCCAGGTGTCATGAATTGGCACAGGAATAAGGAGAAGAGCATGGACAGCCTCCAAGCAGAAATGCTGATGAGGGAAGAGAATAGAAATCAGGCTGGAGGACAAATGTCATGGCATTTGTGAAAAGAACATCATACCACAATGATGTACCTAAAACTGAATGTTTTATGAATATGAAAAAAGAACACAAGGTTAATAAGTGTAAATAAGAAAACTGTAAGCTGACTATAAATAAATCTTCTTTAAAACAGTTAGTGAGGACACAAGCATTTTCTTTATATTTGCCTTATCTATCTACTTGCCTTACCTTTTCAGCTCTGAGTAGTGACTTTCAAAGCTCTGGTTTCGATGGTCCCAGAGTAAGATGCCAGAGAGGTGTTCAGATGCAAAGAGTAATATTCACTGACTAGTGAATACTGCTTTGAAATCTGAGACTGCTCAATGTGTCTTGAATAATGCTTTCTTTCTGTTTTAATTTAACATACCTGCCTTCTTGTAATTAGGAATGTTAAACATACCTTTATTTTGATATTCTGTTTGAGAATGAAAATATTGAAACTTTAAAGTTTCAATATGTCAACTATTTTGCTTCTTGTTGTAGTCTGTATTGTCCCTACTATTGCAATTCTATGCTTTAAAAGAAGCAGATCTCACAGAAAACTAGAAACTAGTGACTTTAATTGAAGATTTAAGAAAAAGTAAGTACTTAATTCAAAAATTAGCAGAACTTTAAACTAAATTGCTTTAGGATTTTTTGTCCTCTAAAATTGCTTTTTCAGCCTCCTTTTTAAATTAAATTCTCTGCAATTGTCTAGGAGACTGTAGGTTGTGTCAAAAAGACATTTTCCACCTTTGTTTAACATCCAGTGACAAAGTTTGCTTTCTTCAAGAAGAGTTAAATAGAAAGGCTGACCAATTACCATTTTTCTAAATTCAAGGTGTTAAAAATAGTAGATGTTTCTGAAGTTTTGCTAAGTGTCTAATTGCACTAATGCAAGTGATTTGCATATGGATACATATGGAAAGATTTTTTTTCACTGGGTTTAACAGCCTATTGGCTCAAAATAGCAAGAAAAAACTCCATCATTAATTTAATGGATTGAATTTTTTCCCAGAATAATAAACATAATTATTTTTGGTTTTTAATTTTATTTTAACAAAGTAGATGAAGACAAACAAGTTACTCCTAGCTCAAGATTTGCAGTCACAGCCCAGAAAAATGTTGTGTGTAGTTAAACTGATATTTTTCTCAACATAAATATTTTTACATATGCATTTAATTCGAGATTTGTTTTCTCAGACGATGTGTAGGAAATATTTTTTGCACAGAGTAAAGATACCACATATACAGTTGTACCAAGTCATGAGTATAGGAGAGATCCCATACTGCTGCTATCTTAGCAGCAATTGCCTTAAGTGAAGTGCTGTCACAAACTCCAAGGCTTTCATGTGCTTAGAAAGGCTGGAAAGCATAAGGCAAAAGTGGTGGGCATGGAAGCGAGCAACTGAGTCCCATGCTTGTTTCTATGTTAGTCAGCAGATCAGAGTATGACAGGGTGTTAGGGGAATGCATTCTGTAACCTTTCAAATGGAGACACAGCAATTGCTTTCACATATGTTCCTTAGCTTCCCTCAGGATTTATTCATTGCCTTGATGTGGAGTGCTTACTATTATCTCCCAGCATAGGCCCTACTTGTTAAAGCCAGGCTAGACTTCAGAGGAAAGAGAGCAGGAAAAAAAAGAATAGTGCTACTTTCTAAAGTGTCTTGTTTGTTGTAGACACTCCAAGTCTTTCTCCACAACTGCCAGTAAGATGCTTAAAGCATAACATAGATCTTAACGCAGAATCCCTGATGTAATTGATGGATTTCATCTGTAAGAAACTGCTTTTTTTCCTGCTGTCCTTGAAGTTCTCAGACTACAGAAACTGCTCCAACCTGCCTCACAAAGAATAAAAGATTGCCTGCAAGTAATTCAGTCCCACATGGGTGGATAGGCTGAGAAGCAATATGACACACCATGTGATACAAAAAGTTCAGATTAAAATAGAGAGCTTACTCAAATAAATATCTTCTACTGACACTAGCAGGACCCGTTTTAATATGACATGCATGCTCTTCCACTTCTTTTAGAATTATATTTCCTTTAGAGTTATGTGTTACTAGTCAGTACTGGAGTACCATTCCAATCTCCTTGAAGAACAGGAGAAGGGTCACATAGAAATAAGGTTTACACCTCTGGAAATTGCCCATACCAGACTTTTCTTGATTTAAAATTAATTCAAAATGAGTGATTCTACCAATATTCTAGTGAATATGATCCATAACACATAGAAAGTGTGAGGGTTCCTGGAAATTGCTATTTTGGGATAATGTTCTGGCACTCAGAAAAAGTAGTTTTGTCCAGAACCAACTAGAGGTCACCCTTAAGCTTTTAGTACCTGCCAAGTTATGGGCCTGATTGTTATAACTTGACAGTGTGTAAGTTGATCATGTGCCTCATGTGAACTATATGGCTTCTTCATGGAAGACACATTGGCTCTCAAGCTGTCTAGACACATGATCTTTTCATGTTGCAGCATGTAGATGTTTGGTATTGGGGAATCCTGTTCTCTAAGTCTACTGATATAACAACTGGTGTCTCAGCTGTCTCTGATTCAACTCATTGTTAGACGTAAAACTGTAAAACTGCAAAACTGCAGTGTGACCTTGGTTTAGGTTACTGAGAAAATTGCTGAATGCCTGATCAAGTACCAGGTCAGCTTCATAATCAGTGTTAGAAAACAGTTTGGAATAGCTTAAGATATTAAGGCCTGGAGTATGATTTTTTGTGTAATTTCCCAGATATTTATTTATGTCAAACCAAATTTGCACTATTTGAGTTTTCTGAAAAAAAATAAAATAACACAAAAAAGAGAATGTCCTTTCATTTCTCAGAGGCTTTTTTTCCACATTTGATTATTAATTTGTGAAGAAAAGGACAGAACCTCTAAAATATGTAATTGTTTTTACAAGAATATTAATAAGATCCTATCTATTCCTATTATCTAATAAATTATTAAAATTATAACAGGTGTTCATCATACTAGGTCTCCTCTAGAAGAAACCATGGGTTACTTATAAATAGAAATTACCCTTTTGACAGGAAAATAATTTTAAAAAGTATTTATAAAAATTCAGGAAGGTGTCCCATATTTTTAGCCACATATACAATGTTATTTGAACTCTGAGCTAGAGAATTGTCTATGACATAAAAATTTCCAGAGATGCATCATTAAAGATTTAGGTTTTTTTTTACGAACTGAAAAAGTAGGATGCTTTCTAGAAAAGAAAATATCTGGTCATTACCCTATACAGAGTTATTAATCAAAGTTCCATCTCACCTTTTTGTATACAGGGTAGTTATTCTTTAACAAAATAATTCTTCAACCTTGTGCTAATAAAAGCTTTTAGACATCAAGTATTTTCATAAATCAAATGTCATGAATGCATTCAGATTTCTCTAAAACCTTCACTGGCCACTTGGAATTTGCATTTACGTTGAATTATGGTATTCTGTAACCTTGAATTTTTGAACATTTCGCCATCTGCTTAGAGGATATTTAGAGTTTCCAAATATCCAGAAATCCTGAGCATACAAAGGTCAACTCCACTGAGCGTATGGAAAGAGTTTGATGCAGATGCACTGTAATGAGCTTGCTGTGAAGATGCCCTATACATTTCCAGTAAATAAGATACAAATATTTATTCGTTAGGTTTACTGTTTATGTGCAAGCATTCTAAGTATTAAGATACAGGGCAGATATACAAACCTGTACAAATCTTGGAACAGAGTGAGTTTGCTATCCATCAGTTATGTGGGATATTTTATTTCAGAACTGACAGAAATGTATTCTCCATGAACAGAGATTAAAAAGTGATTCTTTTTAATGTGTGTTATTTTGTTTAAAACATTGAAATGCCCCAATCTTTTGATAGTGAAAATTACAAACATAAACAACTTCCCCCTTCCCACTGAAAAAAAACCCTCCAAAACTGTGCAGGCTCTTACAGGTAAAAATCACAGTTCATATTAAGTAGAAGAACATTCAAGAGAAAATCCATATCCTCCAGATTCCACAAGTTGCAAACACAAATATTTTATTTTTATGAGTTCTATCATGTATCTTGCTTACATTTTTACAGTCATTCTTCCTAAACTTGTATATTTCTCTGAATTTTGTAAGTTAATCACTGATGTATTGCCACCCTTCTTCATGCACTTGCTTATAAAAATCAAGTTACCTTTTTTTTTTTTTTTGAGTGAGTAATTATAACAAAGTAGAGCCATAAAAAATAGGTTTTATCCCTGGAATAAGAACCTTTTATTGTATTACTTAAATGTGCGTGGCAAGAAAAAAAAAAAAAAAAGATTTTTACTCCTTGATTATGGTAGCTCAGGGGAGTAAGCGAACTTTGATTTGCTTGCAATCCAATATGTTTAAGCTGTAAAAATTTGTAATTAAAAAAATCTACGCATATAAACTTTTTAAAATTTGCTTTGTTTCTCTGGGAAATTATCTACAGTGCAAACTGGTCCGTTACATATTTTATCCCATTTATACTCCTGTTACTCACAGGTGTTTGGGATGTCTATGATGGGCACCACAGGGAAAGAATCTGAATAAAAGCCTGTGTTCCCTGAAGCAAATCTCTGGCATAGATGGACCATTTCTCAGCAAGTTAATGCTACAGATATACTCTATTAGTTCCTTTACTCCTCTGGGCAAAGTTATACTGAGTATTGGCACCAACGGGGAAAAAAATAGGAACATCTGTTTGAATCTTAAGACACTTGTTGATGGAGCTAGTAAGACAAAGTTATTTAGTTTGTATCATTGCCGAAAACTATTTGTAGCAATAGAGGCTAGAAATTAAATCTGCAATGCATTTTTCTACACCCATTTTATACCACTGCATTTGAAATGTAAGAGGTTTATAGTAAAGTATTATTTAGACTTCTTGCGTGCGTTGTGTGCATAACCACTTCCTCTATATTCTTTTAAATTGTGTGCAATTTATATTCTTTTTTATCTTTATAAGCTTACATTTTTTTCCATATTACACTTTCTCCATCAAAGTAAACTTCAACTTCCTCATGATTTAGCCATTTCTTTTAAATGCTCCTTCACTATGAAATCCATTATTATTCCTCTATTCTCATAAACAGTGTTGTTATTCAGTGTGTAAAAACAAAAAGACATGAAAATTAAGTTTATTTATTTTTCACATGCAGCTCCATAATTTATATTTACAGAAGCTCTCTGTATTAAGCTCTACTTATATCAGGAGAAAGTAAAGAAGACCTAATTTTAAAGACACCTAGCTATTTTCTGTCAGAGCATATGTAAAACCAAATGGAACAAAGAGGTACCAATGGCTACCGTGATTTGAAAAAAAGTGTCAAGAACTTCTTATTTACATTTCTGATGTGAATAATGGTAAAGGCTTCTTCTCCATCCTGGCCATTAATTCCACTTCTTATATGAAGGTTCATACTGCAGACAGATGCTTGGTGAGTCCAAGTTGCACTGTCCTCTTCGGTGATTCATCAGTTACTTTTGAAAGCTTACTGGGAGATCTGGAGAAACATTTGCTAATTTGGCTCTAATCCCAAATTAGCAAATTTGGGATTGGAGCCACAGCACAGAGATAAATACAATTTTTTAAAAATTATTGTTAGTTAACTGCCTCATAGGTGAATAAACCAGCTAATTAGGTTACTTGTTTTGGTTCAATAATATAGCAAGGAAATATAACAAAATTTATTCTAAGAAAGACAGTTTGTCATATATATGCTTGAAAACAAATTCTTGTGTCATAAAGAAAGTTTGCTTCTAAATAGCAGCAACCTTCTACTACATTTATGGTAAATGGGATTTTATCTCTAATACTTTGAAGTATTATTATTTGAACAATATTAAACAGTAATGTAGCTCCCTTTTTTTCCCTTTCTTATTTAAATACAACTGGTATGTTGGTGTCAGCCAAAAGATTCCAAATAATTTTTCAAAAACTCTTTGTAAATAATTAGAATTGTGTTTCTTACATTGAATTCTAATTCTTCATGTAAGAAATGAAATTAAACATTATATGTACCTTTTCAACAGTTTTGCTTTGTTCTACATTTTGGGCTCTTGACAAGTGTTCAGAATATACAGTCAAAATATATTTTATTGGGCAGGAGAGAAGAAAGACCAATCACATATATATATATATGATATACATATATGATATTTAGCTCATATTTCTCTGTGTTCATATACAAAATACTTATGCGTCCTGCATAAGGGTCAGAGCAATCCAAAACACAAATACTATGTGCGTAGACACTGAGCAGCCTTGAGGTGAAAGACGTGGGTGTGCTGGTGAAAAAAAAACTCAACATAAGCTGACAAGGTGCACCTGCAGCCCAGAAAGCCAGCAACAACCTGGGCTACATCAAAAGACATGTGACCAGCTAGTCGAGGGAGGTGATTCTGCCCATGTACTCTGCCCACATAGATCCCACCTGGGGTACTGCATCCAGGTCTGAAGCTGGCTATAAGAAGGACATGAACTTATTGGAGCAAATCCAGTGGAGGGCCACAAGGAGGATCAGAGGGCTGGAGATCTTCCTATGAAGACAGGTTGTTCAGCCCATAGGAAAAAAGTCCAAGGAGACATTATAGTAGTCTTGTAGTACCTAAAGGGGGCTTTCAGCAACCTGGTCTAGCGGAAGGAGTCCCTGTCCATAGAAGGGAATTTGTAACAAAATGATATTTATCCCTTCCAACACAACCCTTTCTATGATTATTTGAGTCTATGAAACACAAAGAAATATGAACAAAAAGCATTTTGAATCGTAATTGTGGACAATACCATAAGTTAGATGAGTCTCCCTGATGCAACTCTCTTTAGCCTATGCTCTCCAGTGTGAAGATAGCAGTAGGATAAATGCATCAAATGATGCATTTTCACCACCCTTCACACCGAGGAAAAACACATTTTTCAGTAACATTTTAAAGTAGCAGTCATTCAGATCAAGAAGTCTACTATGCTTCAGGTGACTGAAAATTTCTTTGCAATCTGTTAAAAATGTCCACTAATCAATCAGCTAGATTTATCTGTAAAGCTTCCTTTACACTCTGCCAGCCTGAATTGAGTCCTGTTCTATAATCATCAATTCTGCATTGCTGGTCCACTGATGTTTCACACCAGACTCAACTCTTGCTGTGGATTTCCATGATATACTTGTCCCTACTTTGTGGAACAGAAATTTTAGTTTCTAAAATAGGGTTTCGGTTGAGCATAAAGTGTATTTCCAAACAGAAACTAGCAATTCACTTATATTAGAGTTTGAGACTGTTCAGGGCTGGCTTTTCTACTCTCCTGCAGTGAAGATGAAACTCAAATCTTCCAATACTTTAATTGGACGTGTTTCTACTTCTTGTGTGCTTGTTTATTTGCTTGTTTGTTTCACTTCCCCAATGCTCCATAAAGAGTAAATGAATACACAAGAGGGAACCTCAATTACAGAACAATAGGATTCCTGAATGTTTGGCAACAAACGTGAAAAAACTACTTGAAATATAAGGCAAGAGGAGTAATTCTGAATGACATTTGATGATTGAACGCTTTTATAGTACTGTCAGAACACTCTAATTTCAAATGCAAGATTCTTATTGATGCTGTTTGAAAAATAAAATCTGCCATTGACAAACTCTTACAAGTAATAAGTATATTAGAGTCAGGACTGGTGAGAGTTTGGCTACAGAGCAGGGAGAAAATGCATCAAGGTTTTGGATAACATGATAAATTATTTAACTGGAGCAAAAATTAAGCTGTAGCATGTGGGACTGACCCAATATTTTTGTAGAAGCAAAAGTGTTCTATAAAACATGAATTTATTTACACTGAGGTACTATATTGCTCTACTCATCACATTGGAAAACAGAATTCAAGTTAAAAGTTTAAAGAGTTTTAAAAAGTGTACAGTAAAAGAAGTTTGATACAGAAGAAGAAAAGGTTTTCCCATATTATATTTTCCCCCTGTGGAACACATATTGCTTACACAGTCTAATCTGCAGCATCTGTAATTTAATGACTGATCCTAAGCTTCCTGACTTCTATTTTTCCATTTCAATTTCCAAATAGTTTGGTCAACTCTATGTCTGAAGAAAATGCATTGCAACAGGACCATCTCCAGAGACTGTGATCAGACTGTTGCTTAGGGACTGAGACACATTTTTTATATGTTTAGTACAATTTATGAGACCTGATCTTCATGTTTTCTTACAAATATTTATTCTACAAAAGAATGAAATCGTTGTGAGAGAAGCTGCCCACAGTAGTTTCTATGTGAAATCTTAAATTCCATGTTAGTAGAATAAGACATAAGAGGAGGAGTTCACATTTCAATCCTTTATATCCTAATATATGAGTGTGATGAACCAAACAACAGAACAGGAAAGAAGCAAAATTATCTATACACAAAAAAAATACCACCTTGGTAAATCTTCCTATTTAAATGTAAAAGACCCGCTTCATGATGGTAAGGAAAAATAAAATAACAGAGCTAAATCATGTCAGTGATAAGCTCTACAGCTTATCATAAAGCTGAGCATAAATAAGTAATAAGGCAAAAATAGTAACAAAGTGGCTTGATGTGCATGCACCATGTATACCACTGTGTCCATATATTTATTTCATTACTTCTGTCAACATTTTTAGCCTTTAAATCTGAAAACATATTTTAGAATAATCACAGTACTACCTATTGTGTTATATTTTGTGTTAAATTCACAAATTAACTCAGAGGAGGTTATGAACTTGATTTTACCTGTCAATTAAGACTTTTCAATGGATTAAGTATGGAGTTGGCCACTGCATAAGTATAAGCATCAGATAAATGTTTAGTTCAGTCTGAAATGGTGACAACAAAATTCCTGTCAAAGCCTCTGCTCTTCAAAACCATGCATTTCAGAAGAAAAGTAAAGATTTGTGGATCACCCTCTTAGGTGTATATGTATGCAAATATTAATGTGCAAATAGATGCAAAAAAAAACATTTTAAATATGCAATTTTTGTCCCTGAAAGACTATGCATGAACTAAGCCCTGGACTGCTGTGCGTGTTTTGGTTGTTGGGACCCTAAAGGGAGTAGCTCAGATTATCACACATAATTTGTCTCAGTATAAGACATAAATGAATCTCTTAAATCCTATACAAGAATTAAAAAAAAAAATAAATCATGTGGAACATTTTCCATATAATGTATAAAGAGTGTTGCATAACTCCATCATACTCAAAGTTAATACTTATGTACATGCCAAAAAGTGTCAGTTTGCATCAGGTACCCCACTCCTATGTAAACATATGGTTTTGAAGTCAAGATAAAAAGGAGATTCACAGCACCACCATGTTTAATATTTTTCTTTCTTAAGAATGTTTGTAGTCTGTAAAGTCAGTATTATCTGCAGTAGCAAAAGCCAGAACATTTTTGAAAGCATTTATATTTAATACAGACATAACATTTAGTGTCATCTCAGTTTCACTGTTGGTTTGCTTACTTGGTTTTGAAAGCAATTCGGTGAGAATATTCAGTATTCTGCAGCATTTTCTCTACCTCAGTTTAACTGCATTAAAATGAGTGCAGGATCTCAACTGTGGAATAGGAGCTGTGAATATTGAGTTTCATTATACTAGAAATCTTAATTTAAACTCAGTTTCATTGTTGGTTTACCTTATCAAAATGCTCTCCAGCAAGCTGAGCAGACGAGATAATGCAGAACAGAATATTAGTTATCACCCACCAAGTACATAAACACAGAACAAAAGTAAATAACTGTCATGCCAAAATTATATGCTCTTCCCTAAAGAACTGCTGTTCATAAACATCTAATTAATTCAATAAAGGTATGACTGGGTATATTCAGTAGAGGGGACTGCTTGGTTATTTTGTTCTCTTATAGAGAAAGATGTGGAGGGGAAGCAATTGCAGTAGACTTCTGAAAATTACTGAAATTAGTGCCTTGAAATTACTAGAATTTTAGGTTTAATATATTTAATTATTTTAATATATTAAACCTAAATCTATTAATACAGTTTCTACTCAACGCATGTTTTCTCAGAATCTCAGTATGTTACCTTTTACATCTTATTAACATGATGAATAAGACAACTGTTCAACTGATAATGGCATGTCATTCATTTCAATCTCTACATAATTATAATTTTGAAAAGGTGATATTTTCACTTTTCATGCAACGAAAATAAATACTGAAGCTTTCTATGTGAAACTGTACAGAAACACAGTATGTTGTACTTGTTATCAAGTTTCTGAATTTTTACATCTGGAAAGAGTGATCTTGCTTTGAGGACCAATGTGCAATATTGTAGTGTTTTTTCATGTTTATATAAATTGCACAGAACTTGTTTCTCTAAATATTTGGTATCCAGTAATTCAGATAATTAGACAGTACATTTACTTAAATTTGTTGATCAGATGAGATATTATGAATAGCCTCCTTCCTTTACCCAAAAAAATTTAGTAAAGCAATTAATTTTAACAAGGTGGAAGAGCTGAGAAACAGAAGGACTTCATGGTAAGTAGTAAACAGCAGCTGCTGCTACAGTGTGTATACTCTTGCTTTGCATTGACTTCCTCTTTAAACTAAATGAAATTTTTTCTGCAACTTTGAGAATATGAATAGGTAAGTATTTTTTATTTTAAAATAATAATATAAAATATATCTTAAAGTATAGTATATTAAAATAATATACTAAGAGAGACTTATTGTAAATTATTTCTTTCTTCACTGTTTGTGAGGAATGTGATATTTTAGGGTAAAATTCTTCTAATGAATGATAGTGGGGACAGGAGATGGGAAGGTCAACTAGAATGGAGGGAAATTGCTGCTGATAGTAGGAAATGAGGGAGTGCAATTAAATATTCTAGAACTTTTACGGTGATCCGATTTGGGTTTTTTTCTGCAATCCTGAAAAAAAATTAATTAAAGCTGATTTTCTTGATTTATTTAGTGTGTTTTACTCCCATTCTTTCTCACTATGCCCAACTTGTTCTCTGATTGCAGATTGCCATTGAAATATGGAATGTACAAGGTACTAAAATGATTCAATTCATTCAGCAGGTTTCTTCATCCCAAAATACACAGACATAGTTAACCTACAAAGAGTATTAACTGGAATACAGATAACACCAATAACAGGTATGTCTAAATGTGCATTTATATATAAAAATGGCCCTTAAAATTACCATAACTTCCTAAAACATGTTTAGATTATTACTTTTAACTCTTTGCTATTTTTTCAATGAGGTGACACACACACAAGTTCACTGTAGGGAATCTTTATAATATCTTTCAAGTTTTATATGAGTCAGAAGTTCTTATTTTCTGCTTCATGGTGTGTGGTAAGAACTACAATAACAATAATCTGTGGTAATTACTGTCTCTAAATTACTTCAGTTGAGCTTTCTCTGCAACTTTACACACTAATTTCTGAAAAGGCAGTGCAAGGAATCTCCCCTTTTTCAAAAGGGAAAAAACAGTTTTGAGAAATTGAAATTTTGTTTGTTTCTTTCAAATGAAATCAATAGATTAGACATGTTGAGAAGTTAAGCATTGTCTGTGTGTGAAATATATCCAATTTTTTTGTTTGTACAATAAAAAAAAAAAAAAAAAAAAAAAAGACAAGTCTTGTGATGTTCTGTTTGCTTGGGTAATGATCCTGTTTTATCTGTTCACAATTGTGACAAATGCATCTGCAAAGCTTTATAAGTGAGTGCTAACAAAGCTGTTTACACATCTGTTTGACTTTTCAAATAAGTACGAACATATAAACAACTAGGAAGAAATATCTCTGGTAGAGCAAGAGTATATAGAACATACACAAATTAGAGACATGTCTAAGTAGTGATAGGAAGTTCATATTTCCATAATCAGCAGGTGTTAGTCAGGAGTTCATTCCTTTTATGGCTAAGCAAGAAGCTTTTGAGAAAGAGTGAAGAAACCATTTCTGTTTCTCAGCCCATATAATGAGTGCATCATTAGGAATGGTGCACTTGCCTTGACAGTAAAGTTCACTCCTTTTAGACTAGGTGGATTATAGCCTTTAATGAGGGGATTTCAGTCTATGTAGAGCTATGGAAATCCATCCATATAGAAAAAAATACAGTACTTTCTTGCTAGTAGAGCTTTTGGTCAGGATGCAGGTTTACCATGATTGCCTCAAAACTGGTCTTAGCACTGGCCTAACATCTTCATTTATCCACATTTTTCTGTGAAGAAGTCTGATTGTAATCATTCTAAAACATGGAAGAAGCAATAAAACATACTCCTAAAGTTTTCTCTGCATAGTTCCTGATATGTTAATAATACAAAAAACTTATTCAACCTCTTCCTTTGTGTTCCATTAATCTATATGTATTAAAGAAAATTATTCTGCTCAGTTTCACTTAGTACAACAGCATTGCTGAGGCCCACCCCAATATGAGTTACAACTGGAGAATGTATATCCTTCTTTTCAGTAATCTGTCCAGAGTTAAGTGTCCCTTTGTCAAAAATGACACACAGCAAAAGCATAGGAACACCCTGATTTGCCATAGCCATACCTCACGGAGTTTACAATTGTCTCCCTAGACATCTGGCATCAGCTTGAAGAGTACTGGTATGTTTTCTCATGGACAAACTTGTCGTCCTTAAGATTGATGGATAAAAAGGTGAAAAGGGCTACTTCAAGAACCTATAAACCAAAGTCCTGAGTTGTTCTCATCACATGCACCAATGACCAAGTACAATTTAGTGTTCTTATAACTCCGCTGAAAATATTGAAAAGTTCAGAAATATTTTTACTTCAGAATTTATTTTTACCTTTTTTTTTTACATTTTTGCTGTTAACAAACTACAGAATTCCAAATATTGATGTTTTCAGAGGGAAAAACCCCACAAATCTTCAGTAGCCCTAAAACAGTACTAGAATCTACTAAAAGAAAAATATTAATGACAAATCAGAGCTGTAAATAAAATATTACAAAAGTAAGGAAAATTCTTTAGCGATGCATCAGTCATTAAACTATGTATTTATATTCTCTCTTTCCACTAACTATTCAAATGAAAAAAGTCACAGCTACTGTTTCCACAAAATGTTACAATCTTTTTATTAAAAATAATAACTAAAAATATATTATAAGCTCAACATAGTCGTCTTTCTCCTGAGAATAATCAGGCATTTGTCATATTTAACATAAATGTTCATCTTGGTCTTCCAGCTCTACAGAGCTGAAGTTTTAATGTCTAATATTTTTCTGAACCAAATACATAAAGGCAGGGGAATAGGCAAAAATAAAAGTTTATGTGCAGGCACAAAATATCTGTTACATTTAGCTGACAAAAATTTTTAATGCAGTAGCTGATGTTTGACCATGGGGAAATTATAATGTTTTGAAGAGTTTACTTTTTGGGGTAAAAGGGTATAAAGGATTTCCTAACTGAGAGAATTTCCTTATGAAAGGTAAAGATTGGATCCATATAGTCTTTCTGTGTATGAATTCAAACATCAAAAGAAGAAAATTTGGAATTAGAAGTCCATATACAGTTGAAGGGCTATGATCTCACTGCAATTGTAGATTATGTGGTGGGATAAGTTGCCTGACTAGGTGTTGTATCAAATGATTAGAGGCTTCTTAGGAAGACAGCTTAGGAAATACTGAGATGGGGCTGTCTTGACATAGCTCAATGACATGAATGACTAGACAGGGGAGATGTTTTGCTTGACATAACAATTGCAAACAAGGAAAAACTCATCGAGGATGTGAAGTGTGTTATGACAAATTTTGAAATGTATAGAGAAGTTAGCAAGACAAATAGCAGATTCACAAACACTGAACTTCAAGGGAAGGAAATTTGGCCTTCCTCAAGAATCTACTTGGCAGAATCCCTTGTGAGAATTCTCTGAAGGGCAGAGGTTCCAAACAGAACTCACTGATCTTTAAAAACAAATTATGTGAAGAACAAGAACAGTTCTTTCCAGTGTGAGTCTAATCTGAGAAGCAGAAGGCTGGCATGGAGAAACAGGTAAGTACACAGAAAAAGGAAGTGGAAAGGAAATGGAAGTGAGAATGAGTTACCCAGGACTAGAGAGACAACACCTGGGAATGCAGGGATGGAACTAGGAAGATGAATCTCACTTGGTGGGAATAAGCTGAGCCAGAGCACCTGCGGCTCAGTTAATTAGGATGAAAAAGGAGTGTTTCGGCCTTGACTAATGTCTTGACAAAGAGAGTGCTGTGTTCTCAAAGTGGGAAATCACTTGACAGTGTGCATGGTTTACCACGACTGAAAACAGTCACAGAATCATAGTGTAATTGTGTGAAGTCAAAACATTAGGTCAGCAAAAATCCTGGGAATTCTGATTAACTGAAAGACAACACCAGCTGCTGTTTACCAAATAACACTAATGAAAGGGAAACAGAGATCTGCAGAGAAATCCTGAAAACTGAATCGCGTGTGTGCAGTCCCATTCACGCGTCGTCGATAACTAACACTGGATACATAAGTCAACAGGAAGGGCTTCTGTAAGTTTATCAGTTGAAAAGAAACATCAACAAAAACCTTAAGAAAAATTTGGTCCTGCTACTCAGTAAACAGAGTATCCAGTAAGAAAAGGACATAGGAAAGACAACAATACTTAGTGTGTTTACTTGTTTTTGTCGGTTACCTCCTCCCTCAGTTTTCACTGGTCAGTTCTTTCCAGTTTCCAAAGTTATTTCCTTCCAAATAAAAGGAATAAAGCATCACCTACAATCAAGGATAATAAAACTAAGAAATATTTAAAGCAGCAGGACAAACTAAGGGCCATGGAGACAGGTGGGATGTTCCCAAGGGTGCTGGGAGAGGTGATCAATGCATTTGGACATTACAAGGCTGTTTTTTGTGATTTTTGATAAGTCATAGGAAACAAAAGGTTCCTGAGCACCAGAAAGACCTAATATCACTCTCATCCTCAAGACTGGGAAGTAAGAGGACCTGGACAGTTAAATGGAAACCAGTTTAATCTCAGATCCAACTTGAAAAATCAAGAATATGATTGGCCAGAGTGGATTACCCAAGGGAAAATCACTCTTGACCAACCAGTTTGCCTTCTGCACTAAAACAACTAGCTCAGTTAGACAAAAAAAGTATGAACATTAGATATATTTTACAGTTCTGTGCTCCTCAGTAACAGAAAAACAAGGCACATGAGGAAAAGGTGAAAAAAAAAGAATTTGTTCATGAGGATAAAGAAGGATGTTGCTGCTGTCAAAGGAGGGTATAATGATGATATAACCCGTTGCTACCTACTGGTGCACAGGGTTAGGACAAGAAATAACAGGCATGGCTTGGAACAGTAGAAATTCTGGCTCAATATAAGGAGGAAAAAAAAATTACCATGATGAAGGTCAAACACTGGAACAGGTTGGCCAGAGAAACCATGGGCTCTCTATCCTTACAGATTTTCAAAACTCAAATGGACAAGGTGCTGAGCAATCTGTTCTCAGCGGACATACTTAAGCAGTTGGGCCAGGAGACTTGCAGAACTCTTACAATATTTACAATTCAGTGATTAAAGTTTATCAAATAAAACCAGATTATTTTCTCTGTTATTTTTCATAACATATACTGCTTAAATACCGGGAAAAAATACTCCTCTGCATGAAATTATGAAAACAGAAGAAATACAAATACTAGGAGAAAATTATAGCTGTTTATAAGAATATGAATAAGAAACAAAATTGTAAAGTTACTATTATATACCAAGAGTAAGAGTTTCCTTTACTCTTTTTAATGTTGGGGTTTTTTAGGTTTGTTTTATTCTTCAAAACAGTATTTTTTCCCAGATTTTTTTTTTGATTACTACTATTTTTCTGGCAAAATATTAAAATTGTTAAATCTTAAAAGTACTAGGCCTTTGGGGAGCCTAGAGCAAAATATAGGCCAGACATTTGCATATGTCAGCTTCACCCTACTGAAAAGGAAACAATCCACAAAACAAGGAAATTAATATGCATATCTTCCCTTATTTCTTTTAAATTACTCTTTAGTGAGCATTAGAAGCTCTAAAAACTCTCTACTGACTCTTTATATTTCAATGCACCAGTTATTGTAATGATAAGAAGATTAAAATATACCTATAAAGTTTAGTGGAAATAATAACAATGCAAAAAAAATAACTTGTTTCTTCTCAAATTTGAATAACTTAGTTCTTATTGTACATTCAACAATTGCAACCCAGTCTTTATCCTGGGAGATTTTCAAGACCATACTAGAGGTAGTTTTAAGCAGTCTGATCTGACCTCACAGCTGTCTCTTATGTGCAGAATGCTAGAAGAGAGACACCTTGAAGTCCATTCTAATATGAATTATCCTGCTATCTTAGTATCTTTTGCAACAAATAGTATTTAGGCTGTATAGAATTTAATAACATTTCCTTCTCAAATTTTCATTCTATCAAAATGTACAGATTGAATTTTTTTTTTAAATCCCCAGGGAAAAATAAACAACAAAACCAATACTACCTTCCCAAAAATACATCCATATAAACCATTTATTGTTTTCTTTATTGTTTTCTTTATTGCAACAGCACCTTGATTACATAATGTATTAGACCAATCACTTCACAGATCAAACTGTTCACTATATTTATCTAAAGGAAAGGACTGCTGTAATAATGTTATTTCTCAAAAATGTCTCTTTTACATTCTTTTTTCCCTAGAGGAAGATAAATAAAGATATCTTTTTTTACAATACATTATTAATTGATGTATTGTAATATTTGATCCTCTCTAAATTAATCAAATCATCTCTAATTAATCAAATATGTATAGAAATAAATTCCCTGTCCTTCATATTCAAATATATGTAAACATCTACTCCATCACGATACTTGTTACTGTTTTGTGAAATCTGAAAAGGCTTACATTTCTCTGCTCTGCTGAGTAGAATATTACACAACAGGGCTGAAAATTCACAGCTCCAAGAGCATAACTCCATGAATAAAATTTACTTGCAAGATTGTCAAGGAAATTTGCTTAGATTGTTTTCTCTTTTAGGTATATAGCTACCACGTGGCATCTTACTGGCTAGTATAAGCCCAAAGCAATGGAAAAAGAGGGGAGAAGTCAATGTGAGTATTATTCCACAGTATGATAAATTATACTTGGAAATAATGAATATTTGTAGTTACTACAAGAGCACAGGACTACTATGAAATTTCTGTCTTTCTTTTATTACGCACCAAACTGTTCAAAACAACTATTACTTCTAGATGTCATCTATAAATCAACACAGGCCAGTGGCAGCAGAGTGATGGATATTCACCCATCTAAGGGATTTGATCATAAGACACAAGCTAAAACAGTGACAAGGCAGAGATAAATGTTTGTGTTCAGATTAACATCCCAAGGTCAGAGTGCCTAGGCATATCAATGAGGAATTTCAACTAACACTCTAAGAATATTAATCTGGAAATGTGTAACAGCAAACTGAAGAAGAAATTAAATTTTAATGAACTTGTCTATTTTGATTGTCCAAGAAAATATTTATAGTAAACTAATCACACAGAGATTGGAATTTGTTCTTCCACAGGGCCTGTTTCCTGAAAATATTAGTCTTGTCCTGGGTTTTAATGGTAATTTTATTTTTCATTTGTTTATTTTACAAGGATGCTAATAAAGTCTTTATTTCTTGAATGGAAAAGTAGAACCAAATAATGTCATGACAGTCATGCACTACTAATTGTAGGATGACTGTGTGTTTATACAAAGTCGTGTTAAGGTTTTACAAGATTATTTAACATTTTCATTTGTAGAAGAAAATAAAAGAAGATAGTGGGAGAGACAGCAATTAATGTCAAAAGAACATATCA
Source organism: Lophotriccus pileatus (assembly GCA_035583135.1). Taxonomy (NCBI): domain Eukaryota; kingdom Metazoa; phylum Chordata; class Aves; order Passeriformes; family Tyrannidae; genus Lophotriccus; species Lophotriccus pileatus. The sequence goes on from JAWWES010000001.1 coordinate 60,857,474, forward strand.
GCTTCCTAAAGCTTCTTTCTCTCACTACATTTCTCCAATGTAGTGCACTTCCACTTTGTTTCTGTACATTCTGTGAATTATAGTATCCAGAAAAAAAATCTGAAATCATAAGTAATTCATCCAGTCTAAAATAACTTTTAGGAAAATCAATTTTGTGAAGTTCACTGTACTAGATCATTTAGAATCTGTATACTTATAACTTTGGTCCCTGATGACTCTGTCCTAGTTTTTAAACTTAGGAAAGAAAAAAAAAAAATAATGCCAAGCCCCTTAAACTTACTATTTCAGTAATAGATGGCAGAGTTATTTTGAAGTGTAAGTACTCGTATGTGTACATGTATATATTTAATATACATAAACACATACATACCCCCTTCCCAGGTGAATCATTCATTAAACTATTACACATAGAACAATTTTAAATTACTAAAGTCTTTTACAAAATTTAGATGAAGACAAAGAAGTGATTTATTTATAAATGTCAGCCTGCCACTCCTACTCCTTTTATACTCAGCAATAGTTTTATTCCCAGTTTTAAGAGTTTGGGATGAGCTAAGGTATATTTATGGTGTATATATATGCATACACAAAAAAATCCCTATACAATTTAGTAAGCTCTTGCACCTATTGCGGATGAGTGAATAAACTAAAGTGAAAGACTTTAAGGTGTATTTTGAAATAGAAAAATAAGAGAATTTTTTAATTTATTTAAATGATTTCTGATTAAGTAAGCAGGTATTCTCACTTACTGCCACTATTTTGTAAGGGTCTTGCAAGGGAAAGAAAGGGTTGTTACTGTAGAAACCAATCCAGTGTTAAGAGATTACTCTCAGATCTTACTTAAATTTACTGAGATTTATAGTTCTGTTTAAGGGAAAAAAAAGGTCTTGAATAGCAAACTTATTCAGGATAATTTAACCATACGAATATTTTAAATGTAGAAAAATATAGAAATAATATACAAATATAAATATGAATATTTTTAATTTAGAAAACAAAAAACCTGAACAGCTCCTACAGTTTGTGAGCCTACAACAAAGCATAAGAACACATAGTTAAGCAAAATTGGTCTTAAAACACTTGAACTTATTGTTATTTTTAAAGAATTTTGTTCTTTTACTTCATTTTCAGTGTGCAAAAGTAAAAAAGAAATAAAGATACACTTTCATCTGCAGGTTAAGTAGTTAATTTGGCTCCACAGCCTTAGAGGATTGAAGTTGTTGTAGAGAAAATCTCTGGAACCCTCTGCAGGCCAATTTTGATGCATTAAAACAGTGCAAGAGGAATCAGAAAATAATAATTAATCATTAACTGTGAAAAATGTTAACATGATTGCAATCTTTATGTCTTCGATTTCATTGTTATTCTGAAAGTATTTTGGAACATTTGGGAACTGCAAAAGAACATGGTTTTCAAAGTTATAAGGAGGAGAAATTGGGTAGGAAACTTGTTTCTAAAAAAAGGATTGGCATGACTGTCTGCAGGGACATCAATGAAATAATGCACTGTATTTAAAAGCTTCATCCAAGAAAAAGAGAATAATATTAATTATAGCCTTTAGCTCTTTTCATGGCAATCCTTTGGTAATTATAGTTCAATAGAAAGAACAAAAGTAATTTAAAGATATATTTCTTCATAAGATACCCAATTTTATTTCTTCTTCGAAAAGAATGCATTTCAAAGGAGAACTTTGTTTTAACTTAGATATGCACTGTTTGCACAGAAGTAGTGAAATAAACTGTAAAGATATTTCTATAGTGTATCTTATTTTCGTAGCTGCATCCATGGTGGCAAGTTTGCTTCTTGGTAGTAAGTTAAATGGCATCAACTTTGATGATACCTGCTGAAGACCTTATAATTATTGTTGGTAAATTTTAACGTGCATTTTTATGAGGGTTGGGGTTTTTGTTTATTTATTTGGGGGGGTTGTTGGGTTTTTTTGAAGGGGTTGTGTGTGGTATTTTGTTTGGTTTTGTTGTTGATTTTCCTTTTGTACATGGAGTGCTATCTTACAATACCAAGTTAAATAATTATGTAGAAACTTAAGACTCTATTAAGAAATATGCGGTGACACGGTAAGGAGACAACGAAGTCTTAAAGACCAAACTCAAGACAGAAGAAGATTTAAGTTAGGAAATGTATCTAAATTAATGGGAGTTTGCAATTTTATATATCGTGTCTCATCACACCTGGATGAGACATGTAGATACACTTCTTTTAAATAGACAAATGATACATGAGACTGCTAAACATCATCAGGCATCTTGCTTACACACACACACACACAAAAAGTGTTTTTCTGAATGTCATTTAAAACCTGAGATATCTAGCTCACCCAATTCACTACAGTTAATTATTAAATAAGAATCTAGCAATGTAAGATAAAACAGCTGGATGCTCTGCTAATCTTCTATTTTTAGAAAGCTGTTTATAACTCTGAACAATGCTTCTATTAGAAATCTGAGCAGCATTACATGGGGTAGAGTGAAGCCACAATTTGCAGCTTAACCCTAGCAGGCTGCTCAGCCCCACACAGCCTCTTGCTCACTTCCCTTCCAGCAGAACAGGGGAGAGACTCATGGGTTGAGATAAAGACATTTTCATGGGTAAATCAAAGCTGTGCATGCAAGCAAGACAATATAAGGGATTTATTCACTACTTCCCTTTGGAAGAAAGATGTTTAGGCATTTATGAGGAAAACAGGTATTCAACAAGTGTAATGATTACATAAGAACACAGAGGCCTTAACTCTGAATATGTTCCCCCCTGTCTCCTCCTTCTGTGGTTTTACTGATGAGCATGACTTATGTATGGAATATTGCTTTGGTCACCTAGGGTCAGCTGTCCTGGTTCTGTCCCCTCTTAACCTCTGGTATCCCCAGCCTCCTCAATGGAGGGGGAGTGTAAGAAACCAAAAATGCCTTGATGCTGTGTAACCACTGCTTAAAAATAGCTAAAACATCCCTGTGTTATTCAGACTGTTGTGGTCAAAAATCCAAAATGCAGCACCTTATGGGCTGCTGTGAATAAAATTAACTCCCAGTCAAAACCAATATACTACCAAAATGAGCTTATTACAGTAAGTAAATGAGACAGAAAGCAGTTAGTGGTAGATGGTCTCCTGATGCAGCCATTTGTTACAGTAGTTAGAAGTGAAAGTTTTAACTTTTCATATGTTCTTACAAAGAATGCAAATGGGACATAGCACTACATGAAGTTTTCCAGATATAATTAACTGTATAAACTAAGACAGCAGTCTGAGCTTTCACAACCAACTCTGAGAAATACATGCTTTTAAAAGACTACTTTTGCTGCTGTCTCTAAAGACTACTAACCTTTTTGCTATTTTCCCACTGATTTTTACTCCTGGGGCCTCACATTTGCTCTTGAACAAAAGATCTGCTTTCAAAAAAAAAAAAAAAGAAAAAAAGAAAAAAAAAAAAAGATTCGCTCATAGGTAGTTTTTACCTTCTTATATCAACCTGGACTGAAAGAATTCTCCTGGCTTCCAAAGTCTGCGTTTTTTCAGGCCAGGACTTAAACATATCACCTACTAGAGATGAACTATGCAGAATATTTATTTAAGATAAGCACTACACATGCTTGCATATTTATGTTGGATGTGCTTACGAGGATTAGATGGCATGCAAATGGTGCAGGCATCTTGGTTTGCTGCACACAACATACATGCTTGAATTGAATTAAGATCATCTAGATTTATCCTGTGATACCATCACAATAATTTTTTTTCACCTGGACTAAAGTTCTTGCATTTAGTTTTATGCCTTTTTTTTTTTTTTAAGTAAAATATTCTTATATGTTTTATTGCCACCTAAAAGTTATTTTTATGTGAGATTTAACTGTTATTTGTGTAACTTCTGTAAATTTCAAAGGCTCAAAAATAGTTACTCTTTTTAAATTTTTTTTAATTGCTTTGACTATGTGTAAGGATTTAAGGTCCCCAACAGGCAGTTGCTTCTTTGCAGTTTGACAAATAGTCTTTCTATGAATTTGACAATGTCTAAGATATTAACAACATTTCAGTCCATCACAGCATCCAGACAAAAATTCCCACTGTGGCAAACTGTGTGAAAAAGCAACTGTGCATACACATATCACAGGTCAAACAAAGATCACCCCAAGTTATTGGAAGATGTCATTTGTAACAACAACCACTGAAGTCCACCATGGATATGCCTCTGTGGATACCTGGAACTTGGATTGTAAAATAAGCTACCACAGCGGGAACTTGAGATAAGATAAAGGTGGTACTATTGTCCAGGTGTAATCTCAGACTTAGGAGGAGGTTAACAAAGCTGGGGGAGAAGAATATATCGCTGACAGTGGACACAAAGAATGCAGAATTTATGGCCCACAAGGGAAGCCAGCTCAGCAACAGTGCTGAAATCATCTCGGACTGAGTAAAAGGCAATTCCAGCAGGGGGAGATCACAACCCACTGTCTTGCAACTCACTGACTCAAGAAACCCACCAACTCAAAAGAAAACAAACTAAACATGTGGCCTAATTAGCCTTAGAAGCAAGGCAATAATTTAACCAATAGAATAAGAGAACTGTGCATCCAATGATCATTAATTCCTTTTTTTGCTAAAATGTATGAATAGTGAAAAATTTTGAATTACCTTGGGACCCTCACCACAGAGAGACCTAGGGTGAAGAAGGACCAGTGAGACACCACTGGAGCCACAGGTGGTGAGTATCTTCTGCTTGCAGTATCTCTCTCTCATTATTTCTCTCATCTTTCTTCTGTTTCTTTCTGTTTCTCTACCTTATATATTAAACAAAACTGTATTATTGACTTTGTCATATGGTCTCTTTTGCACCTTAATTCAGGCAGAGGCATCTCTCACTAATTGAATCTTAATACTATGACATATTTCTGAATGTATATTTCCACTTAGCATACCCCAAAAAATTCATTTTCAGTGGTGTATAAAAATTTTTTTTCTTTACTGTTTCTGAGGATTCTAAATGTGTTCCTTAGTGATTCTGTGCCAGAGTGAAAAAATAAAACATGAAAATTTTAACAATCTGATGATATTTTAAATTAAAAAATTGGATGGAATAAGTTTATTTTTTATTTTTGTTGATTATTTTATCTTGATGACAACATATTTTCATATTTTACCTTCAAGGAAAATGAATTTTAAAACTCTTTGTGAACAGAAACACATTGCTATTAGTTTAAGAAAAACACACATTTCCTTTATAAAATTACAAAACTCAGTTTTCCTATTTTTATGGAGTTTGGATGTGCAGAAAACAAGTAGGACTCAGAACTGACCCAAAATAACATCTTCCTGTAGTTCCCACATGTTGCTGTAACATTTTTTTTCATGCAGGTACGTTTTTCAGAAAAACACACTTCAAAAGTACTTAGAGCACTTAAGGCATTCTAAAAATTTTATTTAGTAATGGAATAATAGTAAAGAATAGTTTTTTGAGACAGAAGAAGAGGGTTTTTTCCAGCTTTCATAACACTACATATGACATGAAAGTATATCCCTAAGAGAATGATTTTGTTTCACCTTAACCTGTGAGATGTTCAGAGGCTTCCTTACAGAGAACTTTTCCCTTTCCCCCTAGAATTGCAGTCAATCCATTTTTCACTAGGTTTATTTATATTGTTAATGGTTCAAGGAGCATTTTGAATAGGTAGGCAGTGAATGATAAGCATAAAAGCCTTTGGAGTCTGTCTATTCAGATAGGCATTGATGGAACTCTACTTTAGGATGCTATTTTTATACTTGCAACTAAGTTTTGAAGACAGTGAGCCTGAAACATGGCTTCCCACCCAAGATATTCATGAAGATATTGCTACAGTGCCTGAAGTGTCTAATGTAAACCATGAACTACTGTAAATTGAGGCTGTAGTAGGAATGTGTGAGATACCTACAGTCTTTTTATCCACCACTATTAACATGGCATTGATTTGTGTTGCAGGTTCTTTATAATGGAAAATATCTCTCACTACTTCATTCCCTGTGCTCAAAAAAGCTCTCTAACAAAAGCTGCAGAAAACAAAAAACAAAAGGAGGGTAGGGAAAAGGTAAATCTGTACCTTCTACTACTATCTTTTTTTTTCCTGATTTTTAATAAGGTGAGATGCATCTTCTTTGAATCTGTCCTTAGTTTTTCCTTAATCAGCGATTATGACTATCAAGTTTGAGTAATAGTTCCTTATTCTTTTCTGCTTGCCACAAATAATCTTTATTTTCAGACACATAAAGCTACCCATAAAATTACCTCTATTTCCTTCAAGATAAAGATGTACTCTATGAAAATCCCGTTACCCCAACACATATCTGAACTAGTCACCCTGCTCCTCTATTTAGGTAATGGTCATAAACTAGCATGACTAGACCATGACATCATCTCTTCTGAGTAGATGCTTCTATCTGGTCAGACCAACCTGGATGTAGTAACCATACTTCTTTCCATTTTTTACACTTGCAGTGTAAAAAAAGGCTAACAATGACAGGATGAACAAGAACAGATGATAAACAGAAGAGAAAAAAATTAAGAATAAGCAGATACTTATTTTAATTCACTGGTATATCACTATTATTTAAATGTTTACAGAGCAGCAACTAAAAAGAAACTGTCAAAAATTGTTTTACCAATCTTTGCATTTTTCATAGCTATATCAGCTTGGGTATAAACTGACTATAGAAAAATATGTGAAAAGCAGAAAATAACTGATTAACACTGATTAAGGAAACATATAATGGTCTCTTTTTTTTTTTTTTCCCCCCAAGTGGAACAATATGTTAAACACTTCTTTTTGCACTAAAGGTATGCTACAACTCACATTAAAATACTATGTAGAGCAGGCTAACAATAATGTTTTCTAAACAATCTCAATAACTTTAATTTTACTTATTTAGTGATTGTTTGGTATTTGGAAAGGCTGTTTGCAAACAAGTTTATCTCAGTAAAACAAACAAGAAAATAAACCCATGGTTTTTGTTGAAAATGTCATCACACAGGAACCAGCATAATGATTTTGTGCTCGTTTATTTATTGTTGCTGTCCCCAAGATGTAGTCTGTTATTTCCAAGCAGTTTCTGGAACATTACAGATAGCAGTAACATGCACTTAAACTTCTGCCAAATTCCAGAGACGTGGCTCAATGCACTATAAGAGAGTACTATTGAAAGCGTGGTAGTTTTGAGTACTGCTTTTCTAGTAATGCTAAATCTTCCTGTGTATATAGTGTACCATAGTGTAAGAACAGCTATCAGTTTAGAAATGCAATACCTTTATAAAGGACTAGTCTGTCTCCTAATATCAAAATGGTAGCTTCTGTGATGGAAGATATGCATATTCTTGATGATTTAGTCCCCCCATTTTATTTTTAGCAAACAACTGAGTTGCCTGCATTGACAGTTTTCTAAACAGGAAAAAACTTGTTATTGAATGTTTTCTCTGTAAGCATAACTCATTGGTACTAATAATTCAGCACTGTACAAGTATATGTAGATGAAATCTTAAAAAAGAAATATACTTTTCTACCATGTTTGTTTGTTCTATGTTAACCCAGAAACCTATATTTAAGTGAGGGAGCCCCCGGTGGTCTAGTGGTTAAGACGCAGGGTTGGTACCCTTGAGACCGCGGGTTCGATTCCCGGTCAGGGA
>JAWWES010000001.1:60865231-60884171 GCA_035583135.1 Lophotriccus pileatus
CGCAGGCTTGAAGGCCTTATCTGCATATGCGGGTAAGGACCTTCCCCGGCTCTTCGTTCGCGAAGACGGGCCATTATTATTATATTTAAGTGCCAACATAGACATTGATTCTGGTCATGAACAATAAATCAGCAATACAAGATGAACAACAAAGGAATACTCATATGCCAGAAATGGACAATAGAAACTGGCAACTTTTGATTTTCATTTCAATAGAACTTCAATAATGTATTAAATACTTTCCCAAGCGAAAGCCAACCTGAAAGCTCAGACAAGTGAGATATCAACAGTATTTGTCCTCTAGCAAACCAGACTAATGCTAGTTAAATGAGCTAGAAAAATAATGAAACAAACATGAATCCTGCTATATGATTGCTAGCTGCAAAGTTTTGTAACAGATTTGAGGCTGGAGACCAGAACGTGATATAAACCCTGGTGATGAATGCTGATTGGTCTTCAGTGCACAGAAATCAAAGGGACCTGGCCTAAGGCTATGTTGCTAATGAGAGATCACTGGCTGTTTATGCTAAAAACCCATACAGGAATAAATAGTGAAGGTGGGAGCCCTTTAATGTAAGAGAGGCACCCGTTGTCCTGGACATCTGACATTGCAGAGGACTAAGTCTGGGTTGGAATGGTTACGCATGGGAGCTGCGAGACCAGACAGGATGCAGTCAAAACACATGTAAATGGATTGTACAATATATGTCAGTGAATGATGCAGTTTTCTTGTGGCCACCTGAACCATAACTACTTGTGACAAAGTTTTTCATGGTACCTTCTCTTCTTTATGAAAACAACTGAGTATAGGTATATATTTACGTATATGTATATGTGTATCTATATGCATATATTTATGCACATCATCCATCCAGATTTCAAAGGTGTGGAGTGGGTTTTTTTGCAGTTTCTTTTGCCTCCAAACTCCTGGAAGCAGGAAGCTTTCACTGAATGCCTGACTTTTAAGGATATCCATAGGCCAGTGATAAATGCATGCTGAAGGCTCATCTCCCATATGGTTCTGCTTACACAGCTTAGAGTCAGAGACTCAGTTTCAGAAAGGACATGGACCTGTTGGAGCAAGTCCAGAGGAGGACCCTGAGGATAATCAGATGGCTGAAACACCCCCCTCATGAACACAGTCTGAGAGAGTTGAATTTGTTCAGCCTGGAGAAGAGAATGGTCAAGGGAAAGCTCACTGAGGCATTTCAGCACTTAAAAGGGCTTATAAAAAAAGGCGAGTAACCTTTTACATCGGGAGATAGCCATAGGACAAGGGTGAATGGTTTTAAACTAAAATAGGAAAGATTTAGATTAGATGTTAGAAAGAAATTCTTTACTCACAGAGTAGTGAAGCACTGGAACAAGGTACCCAGAGAAGTTGTGGATGCCCCATCCTTGGAGGTGTTCAAGGCTAGGTTGGATGGTGCTCTAAGCAACCTGGTCTAGTGGAAGGTGTCCCTTGCCATGGCTTGGGGGTTGGAACTAGATGATCTTTAATGTCCTTTCCAACCCAGGCCATTTTACAATTCTGTGGTGGTTTTGACAGGAGAGTTTGCAGCCACTGGAGCATGCAAAGAGCTTACAGATTCATGCCCAAGCTGGTGGCAGGAGAAAAGGGTTAAACAGGGTTACAACTGCAGACACTGCCAAGTGCTGGAGGTTTCAAACATCCTTTTGCTATAATGTTTATGCCCAAAAAGACAAATAAGGAGACAGAGAAGTAAGAAAAAAACATAGTTGTCAGGAGGGAACACACACCTATTAGTCTTTCTTATCTAATAAGCAGAAGGGACAACTGGGAGAGAGAGCATAAGCTCTGTGGTGTCTGTGCCAGCAGCAGTGGCAGGTTCAGCAGCAATGGTAAGACTGGTATTGAGACTGTGATCCTGCAGTGGAAATGGTGGTAATGATCTTCATCACTTACTGGCTCAAAGAGGAAGAAAGAGCCAGGCACCACACCTCCTTTCTTTCAGTAGGCACAACTCACTCACGATGTAGCAAGAACTGGGCAGGGACAGTCATTATTCCTGTGCTGTATAATCTTGGGGAATAGAGTCTAGGTACTTGTTTTCTCTCAGATCAACACAGCTGAACTTGCTCTACTCCTATCCTGTCCTGTCCTGTCCTGGAACAATTTTATTTATGTTTAACTGTGCAGGATGATCAGCTATATTTTTTCATGCTTATAATTCCCTCTTCAAAAACTCTTTTGCGTTCTTTCCCTGAGTGTATTCAAAACCACATTTTAGTACACTTTGCAGTCTGTGTGCTGAAGCTCGTCGGCACAGTTGTTATATAGTTCCATAGTTAGGTTACTGCTATGTCTTATCTACAGTTGTTACCTTTTACTTAATTTCTTCTCTGACTTGAATTTACCTTACAGAACCCAATTTCAATATTGTTTTAAAAATATGAAGAATATTTTGTTGTTTTTAGTCTTCACAGATACAATTACAAGGTAGTTTACAACTAAGCACAATTTTGATGTTCAGTAGCTGCCTTTTTTTTTTTTTCCTTCCAAGTATTCCAAGAGATGAAAGCAGACCTTAAAAGATAAAAGTGAATTTAGAAATAAAATGAAAGTGGTTTTAATATCTCAGCTTTTGCCATAAGCTTTGCTATATAACCATGCAAATTCACTGTTTCTGCATGTTGCAACTGTATTGTGCATTTTTCCCTCTTGGATAATGTGCTTTCTACTACTTCAAAGAATTCTAAAATAATTGGACTTGTGTTACATGTAGGAAACCAGGGTGAAATTAATTGAAATTGATGTTAATTGTATTATTTTCTTAATTGCTGCAAATGTGGGTCAACACTGCCATGGACTTCATATAGATTTTAATAGAACTGTGAATTATAAGATATTTTTGGATTTGCTTCAAGCATTAAGTTCTTAAAAAACTTTAATGATTGAATCTCATATGTAATGCCATCCCAGTGAGAGCAGATTCTGAGCAGCACTTCACGACGGGATATTCACTTTGGAAGTGTACAAGACATGCATGGCTTGTTGTTCTAATGAAGGAACTCAAAATATGTTTTCTAGCAGACTTACTTAGCTTCAGATGGAGAATCTCGTTATAGATAAAGAAACAGAGGGCACGGTTCAGTTGTTAGCATAAAGGTGTGACATTTCCTTAGGGTACTCTGTATAGTATCCAGTTGCTGGTGTAGACGATCAGATATGGCCCTAAAGACCTGTGTCACACTTCTCAACTCTGTATGAAAGCTTCCATTGCTTTAGGGCACCTGAAATGGCATTATCCATCTGTGTCTAATGGAGATGAGAAGCTGTAAAAAAGATTTAAATTACTCCAAGTAATGTGGGTAAATGTTCATGCAAGATACAAACAATAAATTAGCTGTCATCAATATGCTGCTTCTTGGAAAAATTAATCAGAGTATCACAAGAAGAGAATACCATTTTCCTATCTGTGCACAGGACTGAGATATAATGTCAGTCAGATATAAAGTAAACGTAATAATGACCATAGAAATACCATGGTCTACTCATGATTTACTCAGATGTAACATTCTCCTAGGAGGAAAAACAGTACATGTGAGATCCTCAACAGTGTAGTATAAGGTAATAGAAAAAGCTACAGAAGAATACTGTCATTATTTTAAAGGAAAATGTGAAAAAAGTGGCTAAAAGAGTAAAAAATTTGCATGTGGTATGAAGCTTTTTCAAGGATATCTTTTAAAATTTTCAGAAAAAATAAATTAAATGGTTATTCATTTTAATTTGGCTTTTACATGAATCAAAAAGAAACTTGAAGTAGATTAATAAAAAAAAGAGTAAATCTGAAAAAATTATCAAAAGTTAATTATCAAAAAGAAAAAATTTCAAAAAGGAAAAGGTGTATTCAAATGGAAAGAGCATGAACTATAGATCTGTAAACATGTATCTTTAGCAATGAATGCACTATTGCCTCATTTACACATCATATAGGTACCTAAGTAAAGCAGATATTAAAAGATTTTGAGAAATATCTTGCCTGAACTACTGATAATCTGTATGAGAAAGAAGAAAACTCTCAAAGATTCCATACTGTCTAAAAATGACCAATGTGCAAAAGAATTTTAAAAAGTGTATCTAATTGCAAGTTAAAAGAATTCGCATATGTACTAATTAATAAGAAAATTATCACTTCATTTGGCTTAAGTAAAATAAGAAAGCCGTAAATTTGTTTGTATTTCTAAAGGACTCCAGGCATAATGTAAGGTACTGGCTGCAACTCTAACTAACAGCAATTTTAATAGAAAATATGATTTGCATATAATTTTTATCTGCACTCATGCTTTAACTGTAAAAAAGAGTACATGCCTCAAATTTTTTTGGAGCTTCTTCTAGGATATAAGAGGATGCATAAGAGAAAAACATAGAAAACTAATTACTGGAACTACATGACCATCCGTGTTACTTCAGTCCCTGGGAAGGTAGTTCTGAAAACTGTTTCCAAACATGTCAAGGACAAGAAAGTGACTGGTACTGGTAAGATGCCTCTTGAGTGCTGGGTCCAGGTCTGGGCTCCCTGCTGCAAAGGAGACGTGCACACACTGGACCAAGTCCACAGAAGGGCCCCAGAGATGATTTAGTGTGTGAAACATCCTTCATACATGGAGAGTCTGAAAGATCTTGGACTGTTGAGTCTTGAGAAGAGAAAGCTCGGGGGGATTAACATGTTTAATAACTGATGGGAAGGTGTAAATAACACAGAACCAGACTCTTCTTAGAGGTAGCAGGATGAGAAACAATGGGCAGAAATATGGGAAATTCTGTGTCAGTATGAGAAAATATTGTCTTTCCACCAGGGTGGTTAAACACTGGAATGTATGTATGAACTTACTGTTAGTCTGTAATTCTTAAGTGTCTAATCAGAATGCCACATTTATTTTTTTTCTGTCCCATTGCAGTTCTATAGGCTTTTCCAGTCAAAATTTATAATGGAAAAGCTCATTAATAATTCCCTAAAATTACTATGCTTTAAAAGTTAATAATACCTACACCCTCTTTTTGATGTTTTTCTGGCTTGTTCATGTTTTTCCAGGCCCAAAGACTGGTCACATCTCTCTGGAGCAGGGATGTGGTGGAGTGTCACAGTGAATTGTCAATACCCCAAGTTTTCTGTAGGACGAGTTTGGTGTCTGGGGGACTCTGATGCCCAACTAAAGTCTAAATGCTGCACTGCAGCTTCCACCAGCCATTATGGAGCAGCCACTTTATCACTGTGTTTCTCATGCCTATACTGTATGTGGCATTCACAGATTTTCAGCTATAGCACAGCTGGGGCAATGGTCACTAGATTACTAGGGATTGTCTAAAATCAGGTCAGATCAACACAAACCCTGACAAGCCCTTAGACCCAGCACTGCCTTGTAAGTACAAAATCTATGTTCCCTTATTATTAATGTCATAATCATATTTACCAGTTGCTTACTTCACCCTGTTTCTTACTCTCTTTTCCTAAACATTCAGTGCTGCCACAGATGGGACTTATATCTTAGGCTCTTAGGATGCTTGATCTGTTGAGGTGAGAAAAGTCTTGTACAAGGTGACAGTCTGCTAAGGGTTCATGCAATTTATCCCTCAGGACTGCCTCCACAAAATAGAGTTTTCGAAGGATCTCAAAAACTACTTACTTAAGAGGCACAAAGGTCACACAAAGCTTGAAGCAAATCAACAGACACCGTCTGAATAACAAATGGATCTATTTTAGCAACTGTATTGTGTGCTTGAGATTTGAAAGGGTCTGCTCTCCCCCTTGCTCTGGTTATTCCTGCTATTCTCCCTGTCCTTTGAAGTCCAGAGTCTGCCACACACTGTATCTTGATACCTAATTTATAAACCATAAACTGTTACATCAGAAGAAACAAGGGTTGTGATCTGAATGTGGGAGGCGATATTTCTTTGCATCTTAACGTATGAAAGTTGAATAGAAAAGTTTAGTTCCCACTGGTGGCCTTGACATTATGAGGTTTTTAGGGGTATTTGTTCTTAGTGTTTAAAACACTGATGGCTTAAAAACAAAGAGGGAAATTCTTTTTTTTTTTTTTTTTTTTTTTTGTCCCTAGAGTACTAATTGTACTGAGATTTATTTAAAATATTTCAGGGAGAAAATCAGTCATAAAGGGTGCGTTCTTTGACAGAGGTCAGGATACTGGAGTATAAGCAGCCTCAAGAAAGCAAAACTAGGTTTCCCTGAAATGAAACAGGTTAAAATGGTTCTCTTGAAGCTTTAAAGTAATTAAAAAAGTGACATCACCTTTAGATTTTAAAAAATGCTCTGGCTTATTTTCTTCTTGGCTTTTTTTTTTCTTTTTGTCTTTTCCTCATTGGTTTTTCCTGTCTGTTTTGTTTGATAATTCTTGCTAAGTAGTGGTTTCATATGTCTAGGCACTACTTCTGCTGAAATGGATCTGAAAGGTATTATGAAGCTGAGCACAAGTCAATATAATACTGTTCGGGGGGGGGGAGGGAAAGAAAATTTTCTTTTCTGTCAGAAAGAACTGTGGCTTCTAAGAGGGGTAAAATAATTTTTTTTGCTTTTCCTTTTACGCTTTAGACATCAGATAAACCAGATTTGGACACTGTGTATCTGGAAAGATGGGGTTAATTCAAGAAATTTCATAGGGAAAAAACCAGAATTATCAGAGGTGAGGTCAATGCAACCTCAAATTTAAGAGAATTTATGCTAAGGAATGATGTTTACATTCATATGTGTTTAAAAAACCCCACAACTCTATTTTAAAAATAAAGGCAATAATTGATGTCCCATATCTACAATAAAATGAAATAAACAGATCTAAATTGCAGCAAAGAAAACTTTGGATAGATATTATCTACTGTGATAAGAGCATTAGTGCAGCCTGCCTGGTCTGCTCCTTGCCTAAGTTGCACATTAGATATGCTATTCCTGCTTCTGTATCTTAGTGAGTTTGAACTTGCCTTGCTTTTTTCTTCTGTTTTGAGCCCCAGTCTGCCTTTTCACTCCAGACTTGCAGGGTACGCTGTTGGCTAAACCTGGTTATCATCATTGCACCTACATTGCTCTTCTTGTTTGCGAGTTGTAGATTTGCATTTTTGTTGGAAGTGTTTATTGTCCAGTCTGCCTAGCTGTCACTCCCAGCTTGTCTCCTTACAGGGTAGTTCAACCCTGACATCTCTGTTGCAGGAGGTCCTCAAAAACACACTAAAAACTTTTTGCATATTTGAAACAAATGTAGTTTTGATTTTTTTTGGGGGGTATAGAGGCACATTTTGTCTCAAACATTCTGAGTATTGCTACCGGAAAGGAGCGATGCGAGGAAAGGGTCCCCCAGAGTTTGGGCAGTATTCTTTTGAGCCAGTCTCCTGCTCCACCTTGAGACTCATTCAGTTTCCCCTTCCTTCATACTCTGGTGATCCCTCTAGGTAGAAGCGTTCTCCATCATACAGTTGCTCCCCATAAGTGGTTGTTGCCTTTGGACTTGGTGAGGCTTTCTGTCCCACCATTTGGGTCTTTAATGATATGACATAGTCAACAGAGCACATTTTCTCTTCCTAGAAGGTTATCAAATGGACTGGGCATGATTGGGTCTTCATAATTTGTTATCTGTTTCTAATCACTTTCTTGTCCTTCTTGCAACTGGACATGGCCTACAGAGGGGTCTGGCAGATTGATGGGCCTCTAGTTCCCTAAGGTTTTCTTCTTCCCCTTCTTAAAGGAAAGAGTGGAGATTTGTCTTTCCAGATACTTCTATTCATACTTACAATAGTGTAAAACCAAACAATTGCAGTTGCAGCTATGGGATAATTTCCATGAAATATCCTGGCCACAATAGCAAAAGTGATTTATAGAACAAAAATAATTCAGCTTCTCTAAGATTCTATGTTTTACCATGTTGCTTCTCATTTATAAAAACAGTAACAACCTCAAATTCTTGTTACACTTCCTGTAATCTTTAATCATTAGCAGGCATAATACTCTATGTTCTGATAGCCACATGACTGCTGTACTATTCATGGGGAGAGGCCTCTATCCACGTATCCTCTTTTAGGGTGCCATGGGTTTCAGCCTTTTTTATTTGCACATCATCAGTAACCAACCTTACCTCTGCACACACCAACATCAGCAAGAGCCTAAAAACCTTCAGATTCTTACAGAGTGCTAGCATATTCCTGAAAGAACAAATTTACCATATACCAATGCAAATAAACCATAATCGGCAAAGGCAGTGGTCAGACTTCATTCTCACACTGATGAAAATCCAAGGCCACCTGAAATGAGTTACCATGTGGTCACCTGACTCTGAACTGCATTCTCAGATGGCAATAGAATTTACCAGTTCTTTTTGTTGGTAAATCTGAAATATTATTGACCTTTGCCAGTCTAGCTGATGTTTGGCAGTGCTTGTCTAGTAGTGAATTCAGCATCGCGTTGAATGATAACTATGAGTTTCAATGCTAGTAATAAAAGGCTTGTTCTCTCTCTCTTAAAAAAAAACAAAAAAAAACCCAAAACAAATAAGAAAAGAAAAAATGGGCAGGTAAAGTACATATGGATCTAAAAATCTAAGAAATACAAGGCAAAGAGAAATTTTCCAGCTTAAGGACTACTGTGAGCCTGACCTCATATTAACTTTAACTTGCTAAGCACATAAGGTGAGCACTTAATTCAGAACAAATACCTAAAATTAATGAAGTCCAGCACTCATTAATACTATTAGAAATTAGTTTACTGAAGACTTTAAGATCTTCTGTTTCTTTTAAATCCTTAGCAAACTTCAGCATTAATTTCTATATGTAATATAAAGTCCCAGAATTTGTCCATGGTCATATCGTGTGTCTGTACATCTGCCTGATTATCAAAAGTAACTGAGAGTTCTCATCAATTTGAAACATGAATAGAATGCTTACAGCACATAAATACAGAACATAAACTTCATAAAACTTTCAGTATTTTTTAGTTGTTATTTTAATTTATTATTAGTAGTAATTTATTATTATAATTTTTTAAAAGTTGGGTGCATTGTTTCTAGCTGAGATGATTCTCCCCTTAGCAGATCTCAGAGTTCTGTGCTTTGTACTGGTAGCTAGAAAGGTGTTCATAACACGCCTGTGTTTCTGCCACTGATGAGCAGCACTGAGACAGCATCAGGGCTGCCTCTAACATTCTGCCCCCCCACTACCAGCAGGCTGGGGGTGGGCAAGTTCTTGGGAGGGAATATAACCAGAACAGCTGATCCAAACTAACCAAAGGGACATTCCATATCATATGATATCTGGGACAAACTGGTTAGTTGTTATGTGCAACATCTGCCCTCTGGAGCAACCACTACACCTGCTGAAGCCCTGCTTCCTGGGAAGTGGCTGGACATTGCTTGCTGATGGGAAGTAGAGAATAAAAGCTTTTGGGTTTATTTTCTTTTGATTGTGTGCTCATGACCTTCACTGCTGAGTTAGTAAACTGCCTTTATCTTGACCCACAAGGGGTTTTTTCATCTTATTTTCTTCCCCTGTCCTGCTGAGGATGGGAGTGATAGAGCAGCTTTGTGCATGCCAGGCATCCAGTCAAGGTCAAACAGCCACACTGGGTGAAAGTAAAAAGGCATTTTTTGAATACGCAGCATGTAGAGTTAAGGACTGATAATATTTCTGGCAGTATTGCAGATTTTCAGGTAAGTCACTGTGCAAGCATCTGTCATTTTTATCAAATGTACATAAGGCATAAATTTTCTGATTCAATTCTATGTTAGAGTTTAATTTATTCCTGTCAAGTTTTATATATTGGCAAGCAAGCAGAGTTTATAGAAAGGGGTAAAATAATTGAGACTATTCTGGAATCAATCCTGTGTAGAAGAGAAATACTAAAATTAAGAGAGACAAAGAATAGTGCTATACCTTTGAACATGGATCTAGGGCCTATAGAGTCCCTGTAAAAGTTGGTATAAGTCTGACATTTAGCTTACAAATTTTAGGAGGGGTTATGATATTTTTGTTTTTACAACTTTTTTAGTTTTTACAACTTAAGAAGTTTACAAAGACACTAAAGGATGAATGCTGTATATTCCCTGGAAATTTGTTGGATGGGGCTTTGAGCAATCTGGTCCAGTGAAGTGTATCCCTGCCTATGACTGGGTGGTTGAAACTGTTTGACCTTTAAGGTCCCTTCCAGCCTAACTCATTTTATGATTCTGTGATTTTTCCACTATTCAATAAACTCTAATGTAGGCTAATGTAATTATTATCCAAAGAAAAAAGAAGATACAATCATTGACAATGATTTTTTTGATCCTACTAATGAAAAAGAAATAATACAAAATATAATGATACTGGCATCTCAGTCTGACTTTCCAGATAATTATAAATACAAAACTGCAAAAGAAGCATTTGATATATGAAACCATTTACAATTTTGTCACAGATATGTATCTGTCTTTTTCATCTATATTTTTATTCTATATGTAAACCTTAAAAATATGGGTATTTCTTATGGTCACAATGATGATAAATATTTTAGACACATGCTCTTTAATTTACACAGAATCTCCAATTCAAAGACCTATATTAAACAAAGTGAAACAAAATGTAGAGTGATGTCTCAGTTTGAGTGAGACACAAGTGTTTTGCTGGGAATAAACCATGAGGAAAACCCAAAAACTCCTCCCTCTAAGCAATTACAAATCCGAAATTAAGTCTCCGATTGAGGAACAGTGTGGGAAAAGGAGACCAAAATTATATCCAGGTAGGAATAACAGCCCTTTTCTTTAAAAGGTCTATAAATATTGGCAAAAACAACAAGAGAACACTAGTAAAACACCCAAACAATAATCCTCCACTTAGAACAACCCCCTGTAAGACAAAAAAATGAACAAACCCTACAGTGAAAAAAAATCAATTCAGTTTGTACCCTTTTGGGGCAATTATAACCACAGTCCGCAGGAGGTGATATTGAATCGCTGGGAATGTAGAGCCTGCAGTTCTAAGAGTCAGTCAGCAGAGGGCGCTGTTGGATCACTGGGGATGTGGAGCCTGCAGTTATTTGAGTCAGTCAGCAGGGGGTGCTGATGGGTCACCGGCAGTCACCACATGTTGGTCACCGTGCGCCGAGGCAAGCTGGACAATGGAGCCCTCCCCTGGAGGAAGGGAGGAGGGGGAGGGAAAACGCAGCTCCCAGCGCTGGAAAAACTCACTCTTTCCTACTGGTCCCAGACGTGCAGTGATGTCGCTCCGTCCCTCTCCGATGAAGATTCAAACAAAACAGGTCCAAACAACTGATGCCCGTTCAGAGAAAACGGCAGCAGCTCGACAGCAGCCAGTCCAGCACCTCCAGTGGCTCCCGCCACTCCCCCTAGCACCGCCCCCCACCCCCGCCAGTCCCGAAAACTAGCTCAGATTCTGACAAAGCCAGGCAATTTACATATCAATGCTGTTGGCCAGATCGTTAACTTCGGCCATTAGCTGCTTGGAAAACAGCCCCGACCAGCTCCCCTCCCCCAACACAAGCAGGGAAAAGGGACAAATTCCAGCTTAACTTTAAGCGCACAAAAACCATGACAAGTACAAACTTGGATATAAGTATGCTTCTTGGTTAAATAGTTTTAAGAACTTTTGCTTAGTAAGCCTAGTTTCAAACTTTCACTTTCTACTATAGGAAGCAGCAGAAACTGAATAGTGTTGTGACACATCTGAGAAGGTATTTTACCATCAAAAATCTAACAGCTAATTCAGGTTAGGATTAATTTCGAAGCTATGTTTAGAGCTCTAAAAGTTAACCTCCAGAACCTGAGCAAGGATCAATTTGTAATCAATGAAAGGAAAATAAACACCTACAGAAGAAATTTCAGGTTGTTATAAGACAAACAGCTACCGTAAATTAGATGTGGAGATATTTATTCCTCTCCTTTGGCCATAATGAGAGTGCAGGATAACTTAGATGGCAGCTGGTAGAGATCTAAATTTAGATGAAATTGCTGTGTGCCTTTTTACATGCCAGTAACTTTCAAAGGTTCTTTTCCATTAAACTCAACTAACTTTAAAGCCCATTTCAAGGAATAAAATGCATCTACTCTTTTGTACGTAATCATACTTGTCAGGGCTAATAAATTAAACACATCCAGGACCATTATCTTATACCGAAGCCAGGTGCCACAGAAAGGTTTGTGCCCATACCACTGAAGTCTGTTGCTCACTGAATAATGTTCCCACTAGTTAAACAGGTAAATAGTCTGTCCCAGCACCTGGGAACACTCTATGGCATTGGCTTGTTTTATGAAGTGATTAACTTGTTGTTTCTCAATGCACTTTACTGAGGGTGTATAAAATACCAAATTACTGATATATTAACAGAATTCAATACTAGCAGGCATTATTTTGGCATTTACCTAAGAAACTATTACGTTCAACTTACGTGAAATAGATAACATGAAGTCAAATGAATATGAGATAGGAAGAATAGCAACACACAGGGGGGTTTTTTTGTACATGTCATTGTTTTTCAGATGCTTAAAAGGATACCTGAAGCATCATGCAGACATATCATTCAGTACTTCAGAGCTCTGTAAGGTGGTAATACCGTAATCCTTTTAATATTCTAGTCTGGGATTTTAGATCATTGTGCTGGTTTTGTGTAGTTTTCTTCACACTGGCTAGTATGCAGAAATGTTTTGGATTTGTGCTGAACAGAGGGTTGATAAATCGAGATGTTTTTGTTGTTGCTGAGTACTTACACAGAGCCAAGGCCTTTTCTGCTCTGTGTACAATCATGCTGGCGAGAAATTTGAGGGTTCATGGGAGGTTGGAAGGAGACACAGCTGGGACAGGTGACCCAAGCTGACCAAAGGGTTATTCCATACCATATGGCATCATGCTCAGTATATGAGGTGGATGGAAGGAGGAAGAGGGTGATGTGTGGAACAGTGATGTTTGTCTTCCTAAATAATCGTTATGAATGATTGTGAAAGTCTGGAAAAAAGTTATTACTGGCTCAAAACAACTGTGTGTGCGGAAGGCAGATTAGCTTCTGCCAAGGTGGGATTGTGCTCTGTCCCCCCCATACACTGCCTCCTTGCGAGCCACCAGTTCCGCTGTAAGTCACTGGCATGCTGGGAGCACTGCCCCCCACCACACCTCCTGGAGCCCCTAACCCAGCCCCAGAGTGTCTGACACACTGGAAGTCCCGCCTCAGGGGGTGGGGGTTGCCACAGGAGTCCAGAGCAAGTAAAACCAACTGCCTCGTGGTCTCAACCCTATTGTCATTGTTTTTGCGGTAGCCAGATCTATGCTGGATTTAAGGTGGTATCTGTAATTCTCTCTCTCTCTCTCTCTCTTTATTCTTCTTCTCCTAATAACTTTTACTTGATATTTGGGTAACTTAAACCTGGATGGCTTGTAATTTGCTGAGTCAATGCTTTGTGAAATGCTTTGCATTGATTGGCTGTGTGCTTTCAACTTTTGCCAAGTTTCCTTTTTTTTCCAAAGTTTTCCAGTAAAAGTGTGTTCTTTTGACCTCCAGAAAGGATTGTAGTGTTTTTCCTGTGTGCAGCCTCGAGGTATAAAAGAACCAAAGGCCCTTTTAATAAATCCGTCATGTGGGTTTTGGGGCCTTGTATCTTTCTGATGTAAAACCCCTTTGATGAGCTCATGAGGTGAGCCTGTGGTCTTACGGTGATGAGGCCCTGCTCTCCTGGAGATGGGTGAACTGACTATGGGAAGCAGTGATTTAATATCTTGCTTTACTTTGCTTACATGTGTTACAATCTGTTTTAGAAGCTCCACGCTTTACTAGGTGTTACACTTCTATTTCAGGAATGAAGAGATTTTGCCTACGCAAACTCTTGCAAAGCCTTTAGATTCTTTGGTACCTTGAGTTCATGTCCAGATAAAAACTACACATTTTTCTCTAAGAGGTTGCCTTTGATTTGGTGAGAAAACAGGGTTTTTGGCAAAAAGGGTTTAGCAGAAATAACATGCAACTTCACAAAAGTACTACAACAGGTTACTGAAGCTAGCAAGCATTGCTATGGTAAGGGAACCTTTGCTACACCCAGCAAACACAAACTTAAGTGAAATACCCATAACTTAAGTACAGACAAGTTGCCCACAGGAGTAAAGGAAGAGGGATTAAGAGAAGGAAGAATAAAGAGAGAAAGAGAGGAGAGAGACATATTTACCACTCTGGAGGTCACATGTTGGCAGGTCAGGAGGGCAGAGGCCAAGGGGGAGATGCAGACCCTGTGCATGTCTATTTATAGACTCTGGCCATTGTGGCCACTCCCTCTAGGCAGGACCTTTGTCTCACTGCCACTCACTGTCCCCCTTGCCAAAGGGAAGGGTGCCACAGCCAATTAGAGGCTCCAGGGGGTGGGGGCCACCAGGCTGACCTTACTGACAGCCCAGACACATGGCTTTCCTTGCCAGGTGCTCTGCACGGGCATGGCCTTGTTGGCTACACGCCTAGGTCTGGCCCTTTCTCCTCCTGTGCCCCCCAGCACAGACAACATGGTTTATTTGACCCGTCAATCAAACAATCAGGTAAGATACGAATCTGGTTTTTGACATTATACATAGCTCTTACTTTCCCTATTAAACTGTTTTTATCTCAACCCGTGACTTTTCCAGCTTTTCTGGTTCTTCTGATTCTTACCCTGATCCTGCTGGTGGAGCAGTGAGTGAGTGGCAGCATGGTACATGGTTGCTGGCTGGGGTTAAATATGGCAATTATAAAGAAAACAAAATTTCAAAATGGAACTTTTTTTCATGCACTATGTGCGAATTATATTATATGGGGCAACCCTGGATGTACATACAGATGGGGAATGAGATGCTGGAAAGCAGTGCCACAGAAAGGGACCTGGGGGTCCTGGGCAATGGCAAGTTGAGTATGAGTCAGCAGTGCCCTGGCAGCCAGGAGGGCCAACCATGTCCTGGGGGGCATCAGGAAAAGCATCGCCAGTTGGTCAAGAGAGGCGATTGTCCCGCTCTGCTCTTCACTGGTGCGGCCTAACCTGGAATATTGTGTGCATTTTTGGGCACCACGATATAAGAAAGATATTAAGCTGTTAGAGAGTGCCCAAAGGAGAGTTTAACAAAGATGGTGAAAGGCCTTGAGGGGAAGCTGTAGGAGGAGCAGCTGAGGTCACTTGTTCTGTTCAGCCTGGAGAAGAGGAGACTGAGGGGAGACTTCCTTCTTAGGGGGCAGGCACTGATCTCTTCTCTGTGGTCACCAGTGATAGGGTCTGTTACAGTCCAGTTAGTGGCTGCAGTGTGGCTCTTTAAAGGGGTACCATGAAGACGAGATTAAGGCACGAAAAGCCAGATGTTAAGGTCTCAAAAGGGGAATGAACTTTATTTTTATCAATAAGTAAATAGCGAAAACGAGGGAAGGGTGGGGAGGAGAAGGGGGAGAAATAAGGATAGGGAAAAACTACAAAATTAAATTGCAAAAGGATTGCCACCACCAGTGAGGGAAATACCGAGTCTGTACGACCCCAGGCAGTCCAGGAAGGACCATCAGGTGGAGGCAGGTGATAAGATGGCTGGATGGGCAGGTGGGAACAGTGACAGGCAGGCGAGATGGACGGAAGCAGGTGTGGGGGTCAACAACCAACACTGGACCCTGGGTTGAAACCTGACCAAGCTGGAGGCGAGAAGGAGAGATGCGATGGAGGCAGGCAAGATGGAATCAGGCGGGATGGAGCAAGGAGTGGGGACAGGACTGGAGCAAACTGGAACACTGGAGTTTGGTGAACTAGAAGGCCAGTTATCCTGGACCTAACAAAACAATACTGTACTCCGGGTGTCCTGGTGCCAGCATGGTGACACTGGTCATGGTCTTAAATACCCCACAGTCAACGCTCACTGGCCAGCTTGCTTCTGGGCAGACTTCCTCCACGCTGCTGACTGGTCAGACAGTCAGTATCTGGGCAGGCTGGCTCTGCCAAGGGGGGAGAATGTAACTTTTCTCTGCTGTAGACTCTGCAGGGAGGGTGGCAAGTAATCTAAAAATGTCCTCTCAGGGTGATGGAGATGTCCTGCCAGGAACTGAAGACAGAGTCTGCCATTTTTTTCACCAAACCGGTGAATGTGAAAACAACAAAAAGAGTAAGAGATGAAACAGTCTCTTACAGGGCCTGAGGGAATGGTCTGAAGTTGTGCTAGGGGAGGTTTAGGCTGGATATTAGAAAAAGGTTCTTCAAGCAGAGGGTGATTTGATGCTGGAATAGTTTCCCCAGAGAAGGGGTCACAGCACCAAACTGCCAGAGTTCAAGAAGTGCTTGGACAGTACTCTCAGGCACATGATGTGACTCTTGTAGATGGCCCTATGCAGGGCCAGGAGCTGAACTCGATGATCTTTATGGGTCCCTTCCAACTCAGCATATTGTGTGATTCTGTGATTCAGATATAACTGTCACAGGATTTGCTTCTGAAAATCAATTACAAACATTAGAACTGATTTTTAATGTTGTCATGATTAAAGGGTAATGGTTTAAACATTAAATATCTTCAGTAAACACTCTTGTTCAGTAAACTCTTTGCTCTATAGTAATTAGATATAAGGCAAAATTATTCTCCAAATGCCAGAAGTTGATGGCATTACAGAATGTAGGTCAAAGCTAATTCTTAAAAGATACTGTTTTTATAAAACTAGGTCTGTGAACTAAGTGCTGCAGAATTTATTGAACAACAGACTTCTATTGTTTAATCTATGCCATTTGTTTAATCTTCATTCCATGCTCTTTTTTGTCATCATACCTTTCATTTTTTTCTCCATCTAAAAATGAATTTCCTTTGTCTTATTTAAGTTCATGAGATATTCAGAAAGTAGAAATATTTGGGTTTGGGTGCTCAAATATTCATTAATACTGACTAATGTCATAAGAAAAAAAGGTAAAAAGATAAAGGTAACACCCCCAAACTAGTAGGAGTTAAGAAAGACCAAAAAGAATTTAAGATTTCTACTCTTTTCTATAAGATTCAAGTTAAACTGTAACAGCTGGAATGTAATACTTTTATATATATAAGAATAGATACATATATAGATATATTAAGGTTGGAAAAATTACAAAAAATAGGATATATCTTCTTCTTGGAGTTTCTTTCTTTCTTTCAGGATTGCACTAAGACAGAGACAGAACCACACTCTTGACAGCAAATTTGTGTTAACCTACAGTAAAGTAACATTTCAGAAAGCAACAGCAGTAAAACATAATTTTAAATTTCAGCAAGGCTGATATCCAATTAACAGCAAAACCTGCATGAACCTTGGCAATGAGAAGATTCCATTTTGTGAACAAGAATCAATTAATAAAAGAGAATTCTAGGTAAGAAATATTATAAAAAGTTCTTCCTGTGCTCTTTTCATCAGACTTCAAAGGGACTTTTCTCAAACACATTAAGAATATACTATAATTCAAAGGTTGCATTTATGTTGCGATATTAGCTGTAAGAAGCAAGAGAACTGAAATATGCACACTGTAAGAAGAGTAGCCTTTGTTTCTTCTGAAGAGAAATAATCATTTCAGCAACAGAAGTTTTTCATGGGCTTTTAAATTTCAAAAGGAAAAGAAACCTATCCTACATTTTCTGGAATCTGAAATAAAACAAAGAAATCGTTTCAATCAGAATGAAATAAAAGTGACTAAGACACTTTTAAGTGATTTTTTTAAAGATTAAAGATTAGATAAAGACAGTAGTATACTGAGCAACAAGAAGAATACTTCTTCCCTATGCATGGGTGGAAGTACTAATAGAATGATATGACCAGTTCTAGTATCTGCAGTCCAAAAAGAAAATAGTTGAAACATAACATATTCAATCATTTGAGTTTAATCAAAAAAGTTACAGAATAATTTGATACTCATACATATAAAATCTATATATGTGAATATATATTATATATTGAGAATGAACAAGTAATAGCAGAAAACAGCTTAAAGTAGAAGAAAAGAGCAAAATTACACCTACTGAGCTGATCAATCAGCAGTGGAAATAATCGTGGACTTTCAACTACTAACAGACAAACTTGGATATTTTTTCTAAAAATACATCTAGTTGAATTACAAATGAGCAAAGAGAAGCCTTACATGTTTTTATTTTAATGAAATAATTATTTGCCTGGGTTTTTTTGGTAATAAACTATACAGTGCTCAGAATTCTAAACAGGCTAGTAGTCATTAGAAAATTTGAAATTCTCACTCTCTTTTTCCGTTTTTTTTTTGTTTTTTTTTTTTTTTTATTCTCTTTTGCCTTTTTTTAATCGTATGAAGGTTGCATGTGAAAAGTCAGTGACCTATAAAATATCATTTATTTGTCTTTAAATCAGCTGAGATAGTCAGTACAATAAATAGCAGCAGCACAGTCTTTCTTTGGAACCTGATCCTGTGGTATAATTTTTCACAGATTTTTGGAATTCCTTTTACACATATGAATATCCCATCCCAATGTTGACAGCAAATTGGCAATGTTTCTTTTTAAGTGTCTCTGAAGCACCTCCACCATCTAACTTAATAATAACAGCTTCGAGTGTTTTTTTTCGTTGGTTTGTTTGTGTTTGTTTTTTAAATAGAGAGAAGTCTAAACACTGGCTGTTTTCTATCTCGTGCCATATGCATTATCACTCAATACACTAAAATCTAATGTAGCAGAATTTGTAATGTTTCCCAGCAACTGCAATGCATTTTTAACACTTATTTGCCTATCATCATGTTGAATGTCTATTTATGGATACACAAAGCAGTTTCTGGAGATGGAGAAGATATTAAAGTACTGACCTTATTTACTTCATAGTGAAAATACCCTGGAGGCATAACTGTGAACACTGACCAACAAATCAGAGGAAGGGAGGGACAGAGAGAGGGACGGGGCGAGGGAGGCGGGGAGGAAGGAAGGAAGGAAGGAAGGAAGGAAGGAAGGAAGGAAGGAAGGAAGGAAGGAAGGAAGGAAGGAAGGAAG
>JAWWES010000001.1:60884271-60928198 GCA_035583135.1 Lophotriccus pileatus
GGAGTCCATTAATTTCGGATTTGTAATTGCTTAGGGGAGGAGTTTTTGGGTCTTCCCCGTGGTTTATTCTCAGCAAACCACTTGTGTCTCACTCAAACGGAGACACCCACACAGGCCAATCTGATCTTTAGCATGGATTTAACCCATCCTGATATTCCCCAACTATTCAACAGACCTGGAAGAGGCAGAACTGAGAAACAATCCTCCCATTTAGCTGATGACCTAGCTGCTGGACCATCCTTCCTGTCTCCATGTGTTGTGTGTGTATCTTTATTCTCCTTTCAAGGAAACTGATTTTGGCAATAGCTTGCTAGAACAGAAATCCTTATCTGTTATTTAAAACTCTGTATTCTCAAAGCTGGAATTGTAAGTAGGAAAATCACCAGCCTGGATGTTGCATGTTCAGTCCTGTCAGCCGCAAACAGGTTTTGCTTTCTTTCCTAAACTCCTGTTGTGCTCTAATAGAGGCCTCTGACTTTGTAATAATGGGCTGGAAGAAAAGATGCTCAAAAACCAGTCCTAAGATATCTCAATTGTCAGTCACTAAGGTCTTCAGATGTATGTGCTACATAGATGCAGTATAAGATAGAAATAGTTCCTGTGTAACATTATGGAATTAGGTTATGAAAATATTAGTTATATACTTAGGGAATTAGTGCTAACGATACATAATAAGTACAGTCTTTGACCAGCATGAGCTGCCCTAGAGCCACCGGCAGCACTTGAGTTTCTACCAGTGTTCAGTGAAAATACTGAAGCATATCTGCACCAGCCTCTGCTGATCACTCCCAACAGTGAAGGAAAACCAGCCTGCCTCTACTGCAGAGCTCTCTGGGCTTTCAGTATCCTAAGTCCAGGGAGGACTTACCTTCAGCCAGGGCTTGTGGAGGAGACCTTTGAATCTGAGAAGCCTTTTGTATCTCTTGAGTTCCTTCCTCAGCTTTCCCTGCAGTGACAGTGACAGAGGCATCAGAGGTGCACTCCCCAGATGGGAGTCAGAAGCCTCACATCACTCATGCCTCCCCACATTAAGTCTTTTGAAATTGCAAATGCTGCTTAATCATTGCTGATCCTATATCAAACTCCTTTGTTTCTTCCTACTTGAGAAAGTTGAGATTTTACTTTAAAAATGTCATAATAATTAATTTCTTGACAGAACTGTTAGTTGCAAATCAGTTCCTTGACATCCATGGACTGCTGCTGCTTTAAGCCCCAACTGTAAGAGTCCTGCAGCCTTGGAAGTCCCCTTTCCTGCCAGAAAACTGAGTTTTCTACTCATTCACCTAGGACAAATCCACTACAGCTCTCAAATAGTGTAGGGGAAGTAATTTTTCAGTAAACCAGAAAGATTATAAAATGTATGCTTCTCACTATAATATTTTCATTGAGATATTTCAAAATCTTTTTCCTAGCTTTGCTACTTCCATGGCCCCTGTCACAGAAAGTAGTCCAAAATAGGCAGGTAATTTCAAGAGTTTTGCAAAGAAGTGCAGTAACTTCCATTTGCATACCCCAAGTGAATGTGTCCTGCCTGATTTAAACTGATGATTATCAAGTGCACTGCAAAAAGTCCTGAGCATTGTTCTGCTCTAATTGCCCATGAACTGTCACGGCTCAACGTTGTCATTGCTGCTCTCAGTGATGTTTGCCTCCATGAGGAAGGCAGCCTTAGAGAACATGGTGCTGATTATACACTCTTTTGGTCAGGTAAACCCAGAACTGAAAGTCATCTTTCAGGAGTTGGCTTCATGTTTAAATACTCTATTGTCTCTAAACTTGAAAACTTGCTGACAGGTCATTCTGATCGTATTATCTCCTTACGCCTTCCACTACACAACAAGCAACATGTTGTTCTCTTCAGTACATATGTCCCAACCCTCCAAGCTGACCCTCCCAAGAAATGTAAATTCTACACCAATCTGCGCCGTCTTATCCAAAAGGTACCTGAGGATGATAAGATCATAATTCTTGGTGATTTCAACGCCAGAGTAGGAAAAAACTCTGAAGCCTGGAAAAGAGTACTAGGCAAGCATGGTGTGGAAACTGCAATTACAATGGTCTCCTTCTGCTAGAGTTTTGTGCAGAGAGCAGCAGCTCACCATCACCAACACTATCTTTCCTCAGAAAGATAGTTTGAAGACAACTTGGATGCATCCTAGATCTAAGCACTGGCACTTCACTGACTATGCCTTGGTGCGACAGAAATGTTTGTGATGTTCGTCATACCCGGGTGATGCCTAGTGCAGAATGCCAAACAGATCATCGACTTGTGCGCTGTAAATTTAACTTCCACTCTAAGATCAAACCTAAAAGGGGCAGTATGCCAAGGGGGAGACTCCAAGTTAACAATCTTCAAACAGCTACAGTGAGAGACAGCTTCCAGGCAAATCTTCAATCCAGGCTCAAAGATCATTCCATAGATCCCTCTCCCGAAGAGCTTTGGCAACTTATTAAAAATAGCACCCTGCAGTGCTCTGAAGAATCCTTAGGGTTCTCTTTCAAGAAAAACAAGGACTGGTTCAATGAAAACAATCAAGAGATCCAGGAATTGTTGAAAAGAAGAGAACTGCTCACCAAGCACACGCTGCTCAGCCATCTTGTCATGTAAGAAAAGCAGCCTTTCGACTTGCATGTAGCCAGCTCCAACCGAAACTTTGAGTCATCCAGAACAAGTGGTGGATCAACATAGCAGAAAAGATTCAGTTATGTGCAGAAACAAGTAACTACAAGGGATTCTATGAGGCTCTGAATACAGCTTACAGTCCTACGCACCAGGTTCAAAGCTCTTTACTCAGTGCAGATGGTCAAATGCTTCTCACAGATAAAGTTTCCATTTTGAATCGATGGTCTGAACACTTTCAGACTCTCTTCAGTACCAACCATGTAGTTCAGGACTCAGCAATTCAATACATTTCACAACAGCCGGTGAAAATTTAATTGGATACTGCCCCTACTATGGGAGAAACTCTTTAGGCCATACAGGAGGTGAAAACTGGCAAGGCAGCTGGGGTTGACAGAATCCCTCCTGAAGTCTGGAAGCACGGAGGCCAAGCACTCCATGCTAAGTTCCACGAGTTCATGGTGAGCTGTTGGGAATGAGGCAAACTACCATCCAATCTTCATGACGCAGTCATCATCACCTTGTACAAGAAGGAAGGAGATAAATCATACTGAGCGAATTACCGAGGTGTTACTCTGCTCTCCACTGCTGGTAAAATCCTTACAAGAATTCTTTTGAACAGATTAATACCTGCTATAGCAGAAGAACTTCTACCTGAAATCCAATGTGATTTCAGAGCTAATAGGAGTACCACAGACATGGTATTTGTTCTCAGGCAACTTCAAGAGAAGTGTAGGGAACTGAATAAAGGACTCTATGTAACTTTTGTTGATTTTGCCAAAGCTTTCGATACTGTGAGCAGAAAAGGTCTGTGGCAGATTTTGGAACATTTAGGATGTCCCCTCAAGTTCCTTAAAATGATCATCTTGCTTCATGAGGGCCAGCGTGGCCAAGTCAGATATGGAGATGCACTTTCTGAGCCTTTTCCAATAACCAGTGGTGTGAAGCAAGGCTGTGTTCTTGCACCAACTCTATTCACAATCTTCTTCATCATGATGCTCCAAAGGCCATGGCAGACCTTGATGAAAAAATGGTATCTACATCCGATACTGTACTAATGAAAGCCTGTTCAACCTGAGGCGTCTGAAGGTCCCCACTAAGATCTTAAATCATCTTGTCCAGGAGCTGCTTTACGCTGACAATGCCACCCTTGTCACCCACACAGAAACAGCTCTGCAGGGTTTAACATCCTGCTTTGCAGAGGCTGCTGAGCTTTTTGGGCTGAAAGTCAGCTTGAAGAAGACAGAAGTTTTTTGTCAGCCTGCACCTCAGGAAGTCTTCCATCATCCCCATATCACCATTGGCAAATCTGAGCTCAAATCAGTCCAGCAATTTGATTACCTGGGAAGCATCATCTCCTCAGATGGTAAGATTGACACAGAAATAGACAACAGGCAATAGCAAAGGCATACAGAGCTTTCAGCAAACTCCATAAAAGAGTTTGGTGAAAAAAACCACTTGAAGAAAAATGCAAAGATCAGCATTTACAGAGCCATTGTTTTGTCTACTCTTTTATAGGGGTTTGAATCATGGGTCGTTTACCGCTACACTTACAACTCTTAGAACCCTTCCATCAGTGCTGCCTCCCTACAATCCTAAACATCCACTGGATGGATTATGTGACCAATACATCTGTCTTTGAACAGGCAGCACTCCTGAGTATTGAGGCCATGCTGCTGAGAGCACAGCTGCGTTGGGCAGGGCATGTCTCCAGGATGAAGGACTACCTCATCCCTAAGATTGTGCTCTATGATGAACTCACAACTGGCTGCTGCAAGAGAGGAACGCCGAAGAGGAGATACAAGGACTCCCTGAAACGATCCCTCAGCCTTGGCCATATTGATCATCACCATTGGTCTACTCTGGCCTCCGATCGAGAGACCTGGAGACAAACTGTCTATAACGCTGCTGCTGCTTTTGAGAACACACACACGATCACTCTCGAGAAGAAAAGACAGCGCAGAAAGAGTTGTGTCACCTGGGGAGTCTTTAAGCTGTGCCTTTTGCAACTGGACTTGTCTATCTCGCATTGGCCTTTTTAGCCATCAGTGCACTTGTAGCAAGTGTGGGTACAGCACTTCCCAAATCTTCGTTTGCGAAGCCTAGCCATGGTGATGATGATGATGACCTTAAAGCAGTTTATACAACATTTAGGCCCATCTACCTGCTGTTTCAGGAAACAAGAGACTCACAGAAAGTCATAGATGTCCTAGTTACAGTGGCCCCCTTACCCGGTAGTTGCAATTAAGTGGTGAGTGACCAGTGGTTCTGGATTTCCCTTGCATGTTACTAGAGACATCACTGAGCCCAGGAGGAACTGCTGTGATTGGGGTGTGTACACACTACTGAAAAGCTGAGAACTCAGGAGGGAGGAGCTATCTAACTAAGATGTACACTCTCGAAAATGTGCTTTCCCTCTGAAAATGTCACCTTCTCAAAATTTAGTCCCTGCTGGATCCATTTATTGCACTCCAGTCCAATTCATTTGAGTTGGTGTTAAATGCAGAAGAGTTTGAAAAGCATGAATGACACTAGCACCATGAAGGATGGAAAGGTGATTTGCTCAGGACTGTCAGCAAAAGGAAAAAATGCCTGAATCATTACCATATTAAAGCCAAAAGGTGTTCTTAAAATTGAAACTAGAACCCTACAACATTGTTCAAAGTATATTTTCATGTCAGATCTGCCTTCCTTATTTATTCCCCTCCTATGTTAATTAACTAGTCATATGATTAACAGTAAAGCCTTTAACTGCAATGACTCCTGTAATTGATTCCACAGAACCCATCCCACATTTCTTCAGGCTGTATTAGACAGAGGTGGGCACATTTCTGGAAATATATTAGATTTAAAAAAAAAAAAAAAAAAAAAAGAAAGAAAGCAGTTGTTTCCAATCCATGTGTACTTTCCAGAAATGATGAAAAAAAGAAAAATATCGGACATCCTAGAAGATATGCATCTTTTAAAGGTGCGGGGAATGATTTCATACAATGCAAATAATCCGATTTCATTTGCCTAGCCCTGCTACGGTTCTCACAGGAGTTCTCTCTATGCTGAATTAGGGGAGCCTTAAGGTCGGGCTTAACCCCAAGTGGCTAACTATATGTAGTTTATAGGGAACTGGGCCAGAGACGTTCCCACTTGTTTTGGCAATCCCTTTTACCTGCAGTGCTGCCATGGGACAGGGCTTGTCGGGCATCCTGCCACCAAGGTCCCCATTTCTCTGGGGTACTGTTGTGAAGGCCGCCTTTCAGGGAAGAATGCCAGAGTGTTTACAAGAGGTATACTGTGCTGGAAAATCCAGTCCATAAATTAATTTTGCACCGCTACTGTCTTACATAGCCATCTCATTTGCAAGACAATGTTCAGTTCCTTTACTATACATGTCAGCTTGCTAGAAAACTCAGCAAATAATTTTTTTGTGCAGCAAGTTTTATTCTAATTAAGTTGGTGTAATTCTGAGATAATTTGAAGTGAATTCAGTGTAGTTCATCCAGATTTACATCACTTTAATAATGATAACAGTCTGGTCAAGAGTTAGAAAAGGCTATGTAAAACCTTATCTTCGTTTGTTAATTGACTTGCATGGTAGATGAAGGGTGAACAAGCCATGATAATGGCCTATTGTCATATAATTGAAAACTGTCTTCTAAAGTACAAAACATGTAACCCGAAGTTATTCATCTGTGAAATTAAATCACTATCTCCCACCTTCATTCTTTGAAAGCATATTCATAAATGACATAAAGAATAAAGGGGATAGAGTCAAGGTTGTCCCTTTTGTTTTAGACAGTAAATATTAATATGCATTTAAGAAGGTGAAACGCCTTAATGTTTTAAACCTATGGAAATAGGGTGATTGTCTTAGTTTAACAAGATTACAATTTAGAAATTAAGAGACTTCAGGTGGAAGTGTGGAAAAGGAAAAGAAACAGCTTTTTTTAAAAAAAAAAAACAAAACTGAATAAACAAATGGTACAATCAAAAACTTTCAGAAGAAACAAACCAAAGTACCAGTTCCCCAGGTGGGGGGGAGAAACCCACAGCACCCTGAGAAAGGGGCAGGGGGGAGGCAGAACTGTCCTAAATTCAAAAGCTGCTCACAGTTACTTGTGCTCACAGCCAGAAACGAAGAAGTCCTTTTTCCAACAGGCAGGCTTGAAAGCAGAATACCTTGCTCTGAGATGGGTCGGTCTCTCTCTCTCAGTCGTTCTCCACGAGGTATCCTGTGGGGGAAAAAATCTTCCTCTCAGGAAAAGAGAAAGAGGCAGCCAAAAACTGGGCTCCTGTTCTGTTCTGTCCTGGACCAAACCCAAAAGCCCCCGAACAAAGGACTCCCAGCCCTCCCCACGGCAACCACCATTTCCCCGGAGCACTCCCCCTCTCCTGCGCAGCTTTGCTCCATTCTCCCCTGCCTCCCCATCCTGGAAGAAACAAAAATGGGTGTGGGGGGGGGAGTTCTATTTGGGAAAAAAGTCCAACATCTCTTTTCAAACCTATCACAGTGATATAATCTTAAAGGTAGTTTCTCTAGAGTTTTTATATTTTTTACTTTTGGAACCTGAATTTTAAGGCCTCTTGTCATCCTCAGGTTTCTTATTATGAAGGCTGATTGGTAATATTCTCTAGTGTATCCAACATATGGCATTGTATTAATCATTTTGCTTATGAAGGTGAATGTAATTAGACATTGCCAGTCACATCCTCTGTCATCTCTTCTATTACTTTATCCACATGGGTGAATACAATCATGGAATCATAGAATTGATTGGATTGAAAGGGACCTTTTATGGTCATCTAGTGCAGCCTCTCCTGAAATGTGCTGGGGCACCTTCAAATATGCCAGATTTCTCAGAGCCCAGTCCAACCTCACCTTAAATGTTTCCAGGGGTGGAGCATCTACCACCTTTCTGGGCAACCTGTTCTAGTGTTTAACCACCCTCATCATAAAAGCTCTTTTCCATATATCTAGCTTTCAGTCAGTCTTCCTTTGGTCCACTCAGGTCAGGAAAGACTTGCCCTTCCTGAAGCCATGCTGATTGCCTCAAACCACATCCCTGTTCTCCATGTGCCTTAGCACAGCTTATAGGAAGATCTGTTCCATGATCTTTCTAGGCACAGAAATGAGGCTGACAGGTAGTTCCCAAGGTCCTCTTTTCATCCTCTTAAAATACAGTTGTGATTTTTACCTTTTCCCAGACATCAGGGACTTCATCTGACTGCCATAACTTTTCAAATATCATGGAGAGTGGTTTGGCAACTACATCAATTCCCTTAGGACTCTGAATCTTGCCAGTTCCCATAAATTATAATTATGGAATTACAATCCCATGGATTGTAATTATGCATATTCAGGTTCCTCAAGGAGTCTCAAACTTGATGATCTCTTACAGCGGGAGGGATTTTGCTCCTCATTCCCTGTCTTGATAGTGAAAAAAGTAGATAGTAGATAGTGAAAAAATCTTCCTTGAGCCTTCTTTACTCCAGTCTAAGCAAGCCCAGCTCCCTCATCCACTCCTTGTATAACTAATTCTTTAGACCCTTTATCAGCTTCATCGACCTTCTCTGGACACAGTCCAGAACCTCACTGTTTTATCATCAAAGATTTAGTGCCATTCATGATGAACTCCTCATGGGGTTATTAGTAAAAATATTGCAGAAGTCACCTAAAATAGACAGATAGTCAGGGACTCCTAACATGCTTTTGGCATGATCAGGTGACCTGCCTGGTGGATGAGGAAAGCTTGTGGATGTATTCTACCTGGACTTCGGTAAAGCCATCTCCCATAGCATTCTTCTGAAAACGCTGGCAGCCCATGGCCTGGACAGGGGCACTCTGTCTGGGTTAGGAACTGGCTGGATGGCCAGGCCCAGACAGTGCTGGTGAACGGGGCTGCATTCAGTTGTTGGCCGGTCACCAGTGGTGTCCCTGAGGGATCAGTGTTGGGCCCAGTCCCGTTTAACATCTTTAATGATAATCTGGATGAGGGAATTGAGTGTACCATTAGCAAATTCGCAGATGACACCAATTTGGGGTTGGAGGGGTGGGGGGGCATGTAGATCTGCCGGAATGCAGGAGGGCCCTTCAGAGGGACCTGGAGAGGCTGGAGAGATGGCCTGATTCCAACGGGATGAGGTTCAACAAGGCCATGTGCTGGGTCCAAGCACTTCAGGCAAAACAACCCCAGGTAGTGCTCCAGGCTGGGGACAGAGTGGTTGGAGAGCAGCCAGGCAGAAAAGGACCTGGAAGTTTGGACCAACAGGAAGCTGAACATGAGCCAGCAATGTGCCCAGGTGGCCAAGAAGGCCAATGGCATCCTGGCCTGCATCAGGAACAGTGTGGCCAGCAGGACCAGGGAAGTGATTCTTCCCCTCTACGCAGTGCTGGTAAGGCCACACCTTGAGTGCTGTGTCCAGCTCTGGGCCCCTCAGTTCAGGAAGGATATTGAGGTGATGGAGCAGGTCCAGAGAACAGCAAACAGGCTGGTGAAGGGACTCAAAGACAAGAGGCTGAGGGAGCGGGGGTTGTTTAGCCTGGAGAGGAGGAGGCTCAGGGGAGACCTCATCCCTCTCTAGAACTACCTGAAGTGAGGTTGTAGCCAGGTGGAGGTTGGTCTCTTCTCCCAGGCAACCAGGAGCAGGACAAGAGGGCACGGTCTTAAGCTGTGTGAGGGGAGGTTTAGATTGGATATACAGAAAAAATTCTTTACAGAGAGAGTAATCAGGCATTGGAATTGGCTGCCCAGGGAAGTGGTAAATTCTCTGTCCCTGGAAGTTTTTAAGATGAGATTGGATGTGGCACTTAGTGCCATTGGTCTAGTAACTACAGCGGTGTTCGATCAAGTGTTGGACTTGATGATCTCAGAGGTCTTTTCCAACCGGGCTGATTCTATGATTCTATAAAGAGGAAGGCATTAATGAAACAGTGTAAGGCAGTAGGCTATCTTGTCTGAGTAACTGTTTAAAGGCTCCAATATCTGAGTTACTCTGATTTGTGATAAAAGACCATTCTTATAACACTAGGATTTCAAGATGTCCTGCAGAGCCAGCAAGATGTTTCATTTATCGCATATTGCAGATATGTGGTGTTTCTAAGGCTCTTCAGTTTATATCCAGTCTTTTTTGTAGTGTGAAAGTCACTTCATTCATCATTTCTATGCTCATAAAAACAACCTGCACATACTGTGTTACTATGTATATAGAGAAGTGTTACACTGTATAGGATGGCAACTGATTTTTTAATCTTTTTTTTCAGATATGAAAACTTTCAGCATCTGTATCTTTCTTGAGCCAGAAAAATTTTACAGCTTATAAAGATCCTCCTTTAGTTTGTATTTACGGCAGTGGACCCCAAAACATAAACCTCCTGAGTCATCTATGAGCATGTAACCACTTTCTTTTGCTTAAAAGGCTAACTGGGATCTGTTTGCCTTTCAAAAGGGCAATTAGAAGTGGGTCTGCTTCCTCTTTGTTACTGAGTTCTCTGCTGTCACAGTGTGTACAAGTCCTGTAACCTGATGTAGCAGGCTGTCTCTCATGAGCCTTAGGTGAGTCTTCATCTGTTTGGTGGGTATCGAGAAGATTTACGCTGGTGAAAAACACGTAGTTGCAGAGTTGAAGCAATTTGGCACATGTGCTTGAAGTGTAACTGAGGGTGCTTATGGCACTTTCAGGCTAAACCTGAGAGAACTTGAGGAATCCAGTCGTCTTCAGCAGTCAAATTGGGAGATTGCATTTTTCTTAGTTTTTTCATATGTGCTTGAACTATTTGCTTGGTTGGATGAGCTTTTTGTTTTGTTTTAAGTTGGCCTTGAATATCTTAAAATAACTAGAGTTAAAACTGTCAGCATAAGAACAGTCATAACTCTTTGTTTTCTAGAATGATGCAGAAAGATCAAAAGGCTTGAATTAAGGTAAGTCACTCAAATCTCAAATAGATAAAGGAATCTAGTTTGCAGACTGAGACTGCTGATTCTGAGGTGGTAGGATTTTAACATCACTTAAATGTCTGCCAGTTTTACTCAGAGAAGAGCTAAAGCGAACATGCTAGGGCCAGTCCTTCCCAGTGCTAATATACATATATGTGAGGAAAATGCAGCTACTGTCCTGCAACAGTGCTGCAGCAAGGCAGAGCTGGCCAGGCAGAAGATGAAGATTACACCTGAGGCCAGAGGGGCCCAACTTTCTGTACTTCCTTGCCTCATTACACAAAGCGTATTTTCCCATACCCTACACAATGCTACTCCATGGTGATGCTGTGCCTTAGAGTACTGTGATGTTTCACATAAAGACTGTGATTACAAAAACGTAAAAGAAAGAAAGGAAATCTAAGGTAGTACATATGCAAGCTGAAAGAAAATAATCAAAACTAAAGTTATTATGGTTTAACTGAAGTTTTCTTTCCTCCAGTATTTCTTCTGAAAAAAAAAAAAAAAGTCTGCAAAAGCAGCTTTTGTTACTGAAAACAACAGTTAACAGAAGGTGGCAATATTTGGCCTGCCTCTCCCGGCTTCTAAAGCATTATCAGGTGGCGTTATATTTCTCCTGCTAGGTCTGCTGTTATTGGGAACTTTTGACACACAAGGCTCTTGCATAGAAGTATGGCTGTGTTTGCTTCTGAAAAGTGTAATTTGTGATTGTATGTATTTCCATCTACTGGGTCACCATTGAGAGGGATAGAATGTACTGATCTAGTTTTTCAGTTTATTCTCTAAATCAAAGACAAAAAGTAGTTTTAGATCCATGCTTTCAACTGAATGACAGGTGGAATACTGTTCAGAGAGATAAATGAACATATTTCAGTTCAAGAATCCAAACTGAAAATCACAAAATTATGACCCACAATGGCAAATGTAGAACTATCTTTACTTTTTGAACACTGCAATTGGCATCTTGCTTTATCCTGTATGCAAAGACAAGGGAAAAAGAAAAAAGATGATGCTTACTTAGGCTGCTCCTTCAGTTACCTTGGCGCTGGGCCCAGAGGATAACAGTCATCCACCCCTGGGCAGCTTGGTGGCTAGATTCTAACCTATGCACTAATCACTGAGTGTTTCAAGATAAACTTATGTATGTCAATGATGAACTAAGTAGTTCAGTCCATAACTCTGGTCCATGGGGAATGTGGGGCCAAGTGGCTTTGAAAAATATAACAATCAGAAAATTATAGGATCTCTTAAGATCGGTTCCTAAGATCGGTTCCTTGCTATGGCAGCTACCATGACACAGATGCCCATAGAGTCTGCTAATACCCAGCAGGGTTTATTTCTTTAGGCACAGGTCTGTGTTGCCCATGACTTGTATTTGTAAAGCCTGAGTTAACTGATGTTGTGCTTCAAGGAAGACATATCAGTGCACCAGAGTGGCACCAGAGATACTCACAAAGTTATTAGACACCTTGGGAGCCCTTGGAACAAGGGAGCATGCCCATGAGCTGAAAATGTCTATACAGAATCACTGATGCAAGTTCACATATTTTTGGGCTGGCTGAATGTTTCTATTTGCCTCAGCTAATCATCTCCCTAGTGCCTGAACCAGCTATGCTCCCAGGGAAAGTGTGGTATCATTGCTGCACACTAGCTCTGAGTGATTGCAAACCAAGTGCTCTGCATGCAGAAAAAGGGAGAATTAACTGCGTTTAAAAAATTCAGATCAAATCACTATGAAGGCACCTGTGAGATAAGTGACACCTCTGATGTGTTTCATCATTTAAATAAAGAGGTTACGAAACCAAATCCTGTGTTGATTCAAACACAGACTAAATTTATGTTCTGAGCTCTGCCAAGCTTTGACACACCTTAAAAAAAATACAGACTTTTCTCTGTAACATCCAGGTCCTTTTGATTGTAGGTGGAGTTAAGTTTTCTTTCCCAGTTTTACTGTTTGGACTGTGGACATGCTAAATACTATTTTCTACAGCCTTTTTAAAAGAGGAAGCATATTTATTATTATTAGCCAGGTGCTTAAATTACAAGTAAATAAGAGAGATCTTGAAGGCATTAAAAACTAAAACATTGGTGGATTAAAGACAAATGATTTTCACTTTGCCTTTGTGAAGATAGAAGGTCAGAGTCTTTCCTGGGCTGTTGTTCTTCCTGCTCTTCATAGGCTAGAGGGGTGGGAGCATATAATTTTATGCTCTTTATTTCTTTTTAAAAAGCACTTTTGTACTTGTGCCAACATCTTGAAATTGGAATGTTTACATGTCTTGGGCACATCTTTGATCCCAAAACCTCTTTCTGTCCTGCTCACAGGGGAAAGTTACTGCTGCTGTAAGTGTAGATGATGATAAACTAGAAGGGAAAGCTGACTCAGACTCTCAGCATTATTTTTGCTGAGTTGTGAAGATGTGTCAGGTGACTTTTGCTAGGAGGATTTGTCATGGCTACCAGCACAGAGAAGCAGTGTCCTCTGAAACCTTTTGTTGCATTCTTTAAATCCATTTTCAGCTGTCTCCCCTCTTCTTTCTAACAGAGATGCACTGCATATGTCATCAAGGAAAAGAAATGGGGGGTGAACCTGCAGAAGTACTCTCTGACCCTGAGATACAAGGGCATAGTTTACCTATCCAGGATCCCACATATTATTTGCTGCTTCTGGACAAAGTATGATTCTGGCTTTATTGAGGCAAAATGAACGGAATTCTGAGAACTAGTTACACGATATAGCTCACATATTGGAAAATAATAGTTCATTCAAACTATTTCAAACAATCTATGCCATGTGTTTCTGTGAGGGATCCCATTAGAAATATTTGATAAGGCTATGTTAATGCACACACAAATGACTATGACTGTGACATTAAGCCTAAGGGATTATATTTTTTAGGAACGAAACAACAAAGCAAGTCGTCAGTGTTGACACTGCCACACCATCAAATGCTGTTCTAAGAACCATTCCTTTAGTATTTAGATCACTCTTGTCTTCTCCTCTGGGTGCATTTTTCAAAGCAGATTATGTGAATGGACGTAATTCCTCTGAAATTACTGGCAAAACTCCCACCTACTTCCCTGGAAAGAAGATAAGATGCTATTTATAAGATGATGACTTTTTCCCACTGAGAATAACCTTTGTGATGCTTTGCCAATCATTGCATTACAGATACACTGAGCTTTTGAATATATGATGAGTCACTAAAACTTATCAAACTACACCAGAGGAACACGTAGAATTCCTATAGTAGTTTTCATTCTAGGTCTCAAAGTCCTTTGTAAGCATAGGTTAGCTTATCATTTCTCTGTTAGACAAAATGGGGTCCAAAGTAAAATAACCAAAGCAAAATGGTAAGCTCATAGAAGGAACTAATATGCAGTAGCACATTAAGGCTGAGTTCCTAGCTTTCATACCTCTACAATTTTCACTGGATGTGAACACTTATTATTTTGTGTTATCCATAGCTAGGCATTATCTATGCCTTGGTGTTTTCTCTTCCATTTAAATTCAATTAGATATAGAAGTAGATAGAAAAAAACCCAAACAACAAACAGACTGTGTCTGTGTTTTTCAGTGAAACCCAATATATTCAGGCCAGATGCTGAACACAGGAGTTGGAGTTTTGCCTATGTACAGAGTATGAGACAGCCCTAGTCTATGAACAATTCCACCAGGCTTGCATTAGCTCTATTTCCATCTCTTCAGTATGAATTAATTTGACAAAGTATTTTTTTTAATAACCAAAGTAATCAGAACAGAAAAGAAGTTCTGCAAATGCTCCCCTCGGTGCTCACTCACTTGAATAAAAACCCCTATTGTCATGAAAAGTACACCAAGGATACAGAAATACTTTTTAATGAACTAGTTTTTGTGTCAGCATGAAGTCTGGGATCAGATATACAGTGCTATTAGTCTTATTTGTGTCTACCTAGTCAGTCTTCTGTTTTATCTGATTTTCATAAATGTTTAGGCGGTAATGTAAATTATTCTTTTTAATCTCCTGTGGCGCTCTGAGAAGCAAAAAAACCCCAAAATAATCTCAACATCCAACACTGATTTGCAATCAAGCTCCAAGGTTTCAAAATACATCACATAATTCTTTCTAATGGTGCTAAAGAGCTCTAGGAATCGCATAATGTGGGGGATTATTGGTCACAGTGATTGGCTGTTGTGAAAGACTCTGTATAAATAGTGGCAAGTGTGTTGATATGATTTACTAGGGAAGGCACCAATTTTTAAAAATGTTGTGTTTCCATATCCTGTGTTATGCCTAGTCTTATTTATGTTTGCATTGTATTCACGTGAGCAAATATTAGAAGACAGGATGGCATTTTAAAAGGCACAAGGTAAAGGAACCTATAAGGGGCTGGTCTGGCCTTTGGTCACAGGAATCCTCACTCCAAAACTTAGTACTGCACCTGGCATTACTAAGTGAGTGTATGATCTGTATAGTACATTTAAAAAAGAGATTTGACTTAGATCTTTTAAGCTTTGACTTACGATTTTTTGAGCTGTGTTTATGTTGGATAGAGCACTATATAATTTCTAGAATTAGACAGTGCAACAAATGGTTTTACAGAACTAATATTATTCCTCACAAGCTGTACACAGACTTTAAGAGTAATGCTCATGGAAACTCCTGGGTTTCATCCAGATTCAGTTTTCTAAGACAGTTTTTGCTTGATTTTGTGAGTATAATTTAAATTTCTAGCCTTTGTCTTTTTTTTAACCAGTCCAAATTAACATGCAGCACCAGAGCTACCTGTTTACATTTCAGGCTTTCAGCACTAAGTCCCTAGAATATTCGGTTTTAAAAATTTCAAAACAGCATCAATATTTCTTTAATGCTTTTTAAAAGATGACTGAATATGTGTTCTGACCTGAAACCAATACATTGCCTACTATTTAAAATATTTGTTGTCAGATTTCCCTGGCACTTAGACCAGCGGGGACCAGAAGTTGTTCTGATGCGGTTTTTTCGGTGATCCCTGTAGAGAACTCACATTATGACATTAATGAGGAAGCTGAATTCAGCCCTCTTTGATCAATGGAATTGTAGAACAAGCTGCGATGCTTTTGAAAAAAATATGAAAAACTCCTAAGAACATAATTTGATATTTTCCCCAGTATTGTCACAGGCTTTCATATATTCTGATTTTGATCTGATCAATGTAATTTGTGAGCATCTTTTCCTGAGTGTGGTTTTTCCACACATTCCTTAATTAAAAGTACAGAACAAAATCACCAGTGCCAAACTGCTGTTTTATCTTTCACAAAGCTATGCTAGTGATGTTTCCTCCCGCATTTTGAATCAAGTACTTGCACAGTCAAATCCAGGATTACATTATTCCCTCTGGACTCTTCTTTCTCAGGCTAACTGCCTGGCAGATTCTCATCTGGAAATTCTATACCATTGCTTTTCTAAATCCTGCCTCTGACTACAAAGACTTAAGATACTGTCTCATCAGTATGCGGATGTACTTCAGTGGCTCCGTTTAGTTTTTTCTAAACACTGACTAATTAATTTCCTGTTTAAGACATAGCTGATCAGAATGTGCAACTGGAAAACAAAAATCTGAAAAATGTGTTGGCTGCAAACTTCTTGCTTTCCAAGAAAACAGAAGGGATGTGTTTTGCAAGCATTTCTGTCTTCCATTTCACCTTTGTATCTGATGTTCTAGACGTCACCGTCAAATTTAACATTTCTTGGACTCACTGGCTTTCTCCTCTGCACTTTTTATGTGGGAGTGTGTGATGAGGAGAAGGGAGGGAGGGAGGGAAGAAGGAAGGAAGGAAGGAAGGAAGGAAGGAAGGAAGGAAGGAGGGAGGGAGGGAGGGAAGGAGGGATGTGAAAAGTATTTCAAAGGTAGATTTAATGAAAAAGCTACTTAGACTTAAAATAGAAGTTACCATATTCTCTGCTTCACAGTGAAAAAAGCTGGTTGGGGGAGGGGTCTGGGGTGGAGGGGGTGGGGAGGTGGTGAGAAAGGAGACAAAAAAAAAAAGCAGATGTCAAGGAACATTTGGTTGTGCAAAGACTTATGAACATGTGGAATTGCCCATGAAGCATAATTGTGGAATCAAAAAGCACTGAAACAGTTGCAACAATTAAATGGTATCCTAAGAGACATTCAGTGCTAAAAAGGACTTTGATGAGTTGAGTAATGTTTAGTCATTTTGCCACCTCTATCTTTATATTTTATATTTAGGGTTTTTTTTCTGTAGCTGAGTAGGGCAATATTACTCCTTCCATTATAAATTTTGCAGGGTACTGTACAATAAATTAAGGATTTACAAGTTATCCAAAATATTTAATTGGAAAGATTTTTACCCTATTTTTATTTTATTCTTTTTTAGGGAGGGAAAAAGAATAAGTAAAGGACCCCAAGCAAACCAGAATTTCTGAAAGTTATTTTAAACAGACAGTTATATTTTGTATACTGGGAAAATATGTATTCGATCCTTCTCCATAGGAAAATAAAATGAATTAGAAAAGTAATGGGATTTTATTTCAGTACACCCATCAGTACTAACCTGCATGTTGATACAGATATATCTGTGAAAAAAAAGGAACCACCTTAATTGTCTAACTCATTTATATCAGTCCTAGAGAAGATAATGAGATGATTAATGTAATTAACATCAGTAGAGTTTGGCTTATGTGTTAGAAATATAAATGGTGGGTGCTTGGAATGCTTAATAAGCACTCAGTTATAATTAGTATTTCATAATCCTTACTACTGTGTTGGTGTAAAACCCTAATGCTTTGCTAAAAATATTAGTACCATGTTCTCCTTTCACACAAAATTTGTGAGAAGTAAAAATTAAACTAATTTTATGGAGATGTTGCAGAAAGTTGAAGACCTAAAATATATTTTTTTAAATATATATTGTTAAGGACATAGCATAGCAATATTTGCCTTTTAAATTGTGGAAAAGTTACAGAAATTTAGTTCTGTTTCATTTTATTTCATGAGCTATATCATTTACCATGTAGTTTTTCTTTCAATTATAAACATACAATTAAAAAAAAGAAGAGTTCTCTTTATAGTCAGTGAATGTTAACCATGTATTGTTTAACTGTTCCTTCAGTCTACATAGAAGAATTTAAATTCTTAATAAATGCGGAAACATTTGTTAGTTGGTTAGCAGTAAATTACTTTCATTTTTCACTCATACACATAGTTACAGTATTTACTCCTAATGACCCCAAGGACTTATTTTTACTACTTTCTTTGTGTTGACAGCCACATTCCTATAACAGGTGACTTCTGCCTAAGCTGTAGTACAGTGCTGTTTCTTTGAAGGTTAATTTTTAGATTAAAAAGGAAATCAATGAACTGCAGCTGAGATGTATGTCAAGTCATTTTGGTTTTCCATGGCTGTATTCTATTCTTAAAATTCAAGAGACAAGCAATATGCAGAGTAATTTTCATTTTTTTCTGGGCAACTCAGACAACAGCTTATTTTTCTCAAAGAAACACATAAAAAATCTGTCCTTGTGGGAAAAAAAAAAAAGTATTTCAAAATTTGCAATAGTGTCACTCTG
This sequence comes from Lophotriccus pileatus, assembly GCA_035583135.1. Lineage (NCBI taxonomy): Eukaryota > Metazoa > Chordata > Aves > Passeriformes > Tyrannidae > Lophotriccus > Lophotriccus pileatus. The sequence goes on from JAWWES010000001.1 coordinate 60,902,373, forward strand.
CTTAATCAACATAACCAATCTAGAAAGAAATTAAAAAAACCCTAAGCAACAAAAGCTATTGTACAGAATCAAAACTGTCGATGTTTTTCCTTTGGAAGTTCAGTAGAACATCTAAAGAAGCTGGACCTAAACTATGGAATAGCATGAGGGGAGGGACTTCATTGACAGTAGGGGAGTAAAGAAAGAGGTTTTGAGGAGAACCAAGTTGCTCATTTTGGTGACACTAAACCATTCAATGGTCTTGGTGACACCATCAAAATATTAGTCTCGGAATCTGAACAGGAAAAAGAGCACTAGTGAATAAGGCTAGGCACTGGGTGAATTCCACACTGATTAATTGCTTCAAGACCTTAGTTGTTTTTCCAAGAAAATAATTGGGCATAGCTTGGAGTTATTTCCCTTCGGTTACAGCTTTCAAAAGACATGGTACTTCAACAGGACTGGCTTCTTCACCTCTACACGATCCTCTAACAGTAATGCCAGACTGCTTTGCACTTTCACATACTCTCACATGCTCTGAAGTCATGCCCTAGGACACAGAACATATGCCATCCTCTTTAGAAGCACCACTTAGTGCATACAACAGAATTATCGCATTTCAGATATTTTGGCCTGAAAAACTTTAAAAATAACAGTTATGACTAGATACCTCTGGTCTGAAAAGTAATGGAGTCTGACAACATATTATAAAAAAAAGCTTTTTGAGGCAGTAAGAAAGATGAGCAACAACATGCCCATACAACAACTCACCCAATCACTGATAACAAATACAGGATCATAAATCATGTTAGGGCTCTGCCAGAGTGCCAAGGACACTTAGAATCCTGGTAATCTCGCAGCAAAAAGGCAAAAATGCAAATGCCTTTTGAATACACATGAGTTACACACCCTCTTGACTCCACCAGAGTGATTTGAGAGTATCATACCTTACATGGATAATGTGGATGGCATCCTGCCCATGCTGCTGCTATTGGTGAAGGGTCAGGGTGTCAAGAGACAAGGTGTTGGCAATTTGTCTATGACAATGATGTTGATCAAGGGACAAGGTATCAGGAACCAGAGTGTCAGTACTGGATGAACTGAGATGAAATCTGGATTAATGTAAACGTATTATGGGTGCCTCCAATTGATTAAAAGGATTGCGTTCTACCTAAACTAAACTTGAGTTTACTCAATCACTTATATCTGGAGCTACAGATTAATGCCTGCCTTTGTTTTATTTAGCAATATGAAATACAAGCATAGCAGATCATAGCCACAGCCTCATGTTCAAACTTTGTCTTAGTAATCAAAGTAGAAACTTTAATCTCAGTCCAGTAACTCAGGTATTGTCAAACTCATCAGACTGCAGCTATGGGGTACAGCTATCTTAATTTCTCCTTCTAGAGATTTTCTGTTTTTATTAATAATCAAATAGTAATTGCCTGTAAGAAAAAAAACCTCCTTCATAAGCACAAGAAAAGAATTGTAACTGCTATGGGTAGAATTCTGAAAAATTATTCTTTTTTTGTGGCCATGACAACCATCTCGTTGTCTTCTTGCACAGGACTGTTTCATTTAATGTAAGTGGGAATTAAACTTCTAAATCATAAAGGTAGCTTGTGAAAAAGTGTAACATCAAACAAGCTGCCTGAGTGCAATACAATGATTAACCTTGTGGTAGCTACTTGTATGCTTGAAAGTTATATTGAAAATAACATCAGGGGGAAAAAATGACAAACAGCTCCATTACAAGCTGAAGAGAATCTTTTATTCTTATTTGAACATTGCTGACAGCATGAGCTATAAAGAAAATAAGGACTCTGTTGTAGAAAGCATTTTTTATTCTATTTTCATTTTTCATTGAATAGTTTAAGTTTCCATCTCACGTAGTTTGACCAGAAAAAAATCACCTGGATTTGAGAATCACTTCTTTCTTGTTAAGTTAAACCATCTCTTCTGAAAATCCATCACAGTGTATCAGTTATGCCATTGGCACAAATGTAACTAGTAATTTCCAAAACATTTTTCTTACAGGGAGAGTAAAAGACATCTAAAGAACAATGACACTGAATGAATTAATTAGGAATCTGTAGAATAGGATAGAAGTCTAGATTGGGAAAAGTAGTACATCTTAGCACAGATCTAGCTTTTGACAACTACAGAAATAGCAGAAATCAGTCCAATTGCCTCTTAGTAGATTCTCACTGTGTAAAATTAGGGTGCAGATCTCCTTGTCACAAGGCATTATGATTATTACAAATGTATGGGGGAAATAATTCCCCTCATGGCCATTAGAAAATAAAAATATAACTTCAGGCTTGAGAATTTGCAGATTGCTAGTGGGTGGCAGAATAGTCTGGGAAAATATCTCTGCATATGCGTCCTATGACTGTGCTGCTTCAGAGCTATCTACTTTTAGCCAATGGTGAGGACAGAATGCTGGACTGATGGGCCTCTGGGCTGACATGCTATGTAGCTTAGTCAGTTATATGATTGTTTGCAGTTGCCTTTTTTTAATAGTTGAGCTGTCCATAGAAACAAGTTTTCTGATAATATATGTCTGTGGATTCTGAAGGCATCAGGGTAGAGTAAAGCTACACTCTATTGTCAACCAGAGGATAACAGTTCCTTCTTCTGGAAGATTTTTCAAGTTACCAGCCTAGCCTTCTGCTTGGAAAACCTTTTGTACAATACATTAATTGCATATGTTGGTTTACAGAGGCTTTGTAAATTTTAATCTGAGAGATGCAGATACATTGTTGCTGAAATCACTGACAGCATTCTAAGTTCAGCAGCAACAGTATGTGCCAGTGTGACAACAGGCTGAGGGTTGCCTTTGTTTTAGGGTATATCAGTGTAAACATTTCTCCCTCAGTTCATTCATACACAAGAGAGTGTTAATGTCTCCCCTACTTAGCCAGACCAATGCATAGGGAGTCTATCTATCTGTCTATCTATCTATCTATCTATCTATCTATCTATCTATCTATCTATCTATCTATCTGGGTTTCAACCCAGGTAGGTTCCCTCCTGATGACTGCGGTTGCCCAGCATCGTGAGAGTGAGCCTATCAGAAGATCAGTAAGAGATATCTCATTGTAATGGTGATTAAATTGTGTATTGCAATTGCTCTATCTTGCTAAGCATAACACATATTTTATTGTGTCACGCGGTATATTTTGTATCACTCTGCTAAATCAGAAGTACAATGTAACATTAGCTATCTTAAAAATAAGTGAATTGATATGAAGTAGTACACCCTCCATGTTTGAAGTGCTTAAATGAACTTGGTCAGAGCATTAGATTCTGACATTGTTGCTGAGGTCTACTATTATTTTTTGCAATGAACATCATTCCTAGAAAATTACTTTTCTAGGGTATGCCAGTAAGTAATAAAAAGAAAATTCACATGTATCTGGACACATATAAGTACAAATGTTTACATATCCATATGTCTATGTAACAAATTTTGTGTACTATGTGTAAGATAGAGAGGAAGAACTAATTCTGACAGATGTGTAAGAAGACTTTGGGTTTCTAATTTCCTCAGAGTCCTTGGGCATCTACATTTGGACTCTTGTTTACTGTCATTTCTGTTCATAACACTTCCCTATCTAATCATGGTAAGGAAAAGAAAGGCTGATGAGTCATTATGAGATAAATGAGATACTGCAAGAGCATCATAAAAGTAATGGCATTAATATTAACTTTTAATTTGGTATATTGACATTAAGAGACCAAATCTACTCTGCAAGATTGGATGAAAGCTTAAGGGGTAAAATAATCATTCCCCTGTTACTAAAACAAGGTGACTGTAAACACAGTATGTTTCCCATACTTCATCCCTTGCAGAATGTTTGAGTTTGGTTTTTTTCCTTTTCAGAATAACAACATAAAGTCTTTTTCAGATCACTATGCTCAGTGACTATTTAATTTAATACAAATTGCCCAGTGTTAGTATCTTGCCAAAGTATTTATTTTTTTTTGTTTGTTTACACTGAAATGCATTTACCCTCTGTTGTCCCAATTACATAAACAATCTAAAAGCTTTTGAGTCTAGTTGAATGGTTGCTACTGTTTGCTACAGCTTCAAATTTGATGCTTATTTGAATGCAGTTTTCAATACCACGTTTCAACATTCTCTTTAAAGCTACATCACCTGCTAAGATTTTTTTTGTGTTACCACAGGGTTGCAAAGCATCCTTGACACTAAAGGAAAGGCTTCCAGGAATATAGGGTCATAGGACAGTTTTGTTTGGAAGAGGCATATGGATATCTGCTAGTCCAACCCCTGCTCAGGCCAGGATCTGCTAAAGCAGGCTGCTCAGAGCTCTGTATGGTTGGATTTTGAATATCACTAAGGATATATAGGAGAAATTTCAGTTGCCTTTCTCTTCTATTTCTTTATTTTATCAAGTTTTGCCAAAATGGCTTCTGTTTGTGAGCGGGGGAAAAAAGGCAAATAAAGGAGTAGAATATGAACAGCAAAATTAAACAAAGGCATTTTCAGTCCTGGAACTGAAAGATAAAATGGATCATAAGCCATCTGGCTGGATTTGAAGAGTTGTATTATCTTTTGTTAGTAGTTGAACTCTTTGATGCAACTGCATCCTCAAGCATAATTTTGTAATGGTCCTTCACAATACTGCAGTTAATATGGTGATTTATAACGGATAGTCAAAAATGGGTAGAATTAAATGGAAAACAAATAAAATATTTCTGCAATACTTTTTTTTTTTTTTTTTGCAACAGATGCAGCAATTATGAAGTGACTTTAGCGGTTTGACCTATCAGCCCAGTATATTACAATAGTCCAAATGCTGTGTTTTGTGTGTTGCTGATGCCCATCATAAGGTTTCAGAAATCCAGAAACCCAGTAAATTAATGCAAAGGTGATAGAGTCAAATAAAAAAATTCTTATCCCTACCACAAAATTACAGAAACCTATGTATCTGTGTATTTTTGTTTGCTGGCATATGACAAAGGCTTTTTGAACTAATTTTAACTATCAGTTTACAACTAATATTTTTTTTATAAATCACATTTTTTTTGAATCATTGCAACTCACATTTTTTTATAGATGATTATAGCTGATTATTTTATTTTTTTGGAATAAAATAACACGTGCTAACTAACTTGGTTGAATGAGTTAAGCTCAGACTTGTAGCTTTACCCATATCTTATAATCCTTTTAAAGATACTTTATTATGCAAAGATGTTGACTTGATAAATCCAAGGTGTAGCCAATGGAAGGCAAGTAGCCAAAGGCAAGTAGCTGTCCGGATTTCCCAGAAAGACACTCACCAATATTTAGAGCAAAATCCAGATAATTAGAAATTCTTCTCTGATTATGTTGAGACATTTTTTACCCAGTGATTCACCGAAAGTGTAATTTAGCCTCAGAATAAAAGATATAACCCTAAGAGTATGCAAACTTTCTGTACATATGTAGGTGAAATGCTAAGACTAGGGCTACTCACGGTTATACATTATATAAATGTTAACAGTTCATCAGGGTATCTATTTCTATCATAATCATTATAACACTATAACCATAAGTTTGTGCTTAAATTAGTAGTAGAGACAGGACATAGTAAAATATCTTGTTCAACCTGTCAATATAAACCTAGTTGACACAGTCTTGATTCCTTCAACAGGAAAAAAAAGTATTTTTGCAACAACAACAAGTGGAAGGAAACCATGTGAATGTACCTTGAAGTGTTTATCATTTGAAAGTATGTAAACCAAATTTTAAACCTTTGCAACTAACTAAACTAACTATTCAGGTTTTCTCCATTTTTTTTTTTTTTTTTTTGGTACTCTTCTGCCTTACTGCAAGGCATACTACCAGAAAATTTTCCTAATCGGTTCTAATAAAGTGAAAAACAGTAGAACAAAATGCATAACTCTTCCTAAATGTAGACTCCATAATTTTATTATTGGAACATATAAATTCATATTTTGTGTCTCTACATCAGCATTCTGTCTTCTGTAGGAATCTTCCAGGAAGTGAACAAAAAGGTTCAAATACCTCATATTGCAGAGAATGTTTTGAGTGTTGGAAATCTGGAAATATTCCTGTGATTTTCTTTTACTTGTACAGATATTAAATATTTCAGTCTACTGTTCCAATGAATAGAAAAAGTCAAGATGATCTTGTCATCTTTGAACTAAATATCCTATTTCTTTACTGCATGCATAACACTCCAGTTGTAATGACAATGGAAATACTCTAGGTAATAAGATCTTTCTTTTCTAAAATGCCATTTATAAGTTATGCTTATTCAGTTCTGTATTTCAAAACAATTTAATGGTTTTCTGAGTGGAGAAAAGTGTGATTATTCACAGGATGAATTCAGATGTAGATTCAATATTTCTACAGAGACAGAGCCTCTCTACAAACAAGATAGGTAAATCCAATTTCAATAAGTTTTGTGGATCATCTTCTACAGTAAATTCAGGCTTCCTTGTATCTATTAACATCTTGATTGCTTTAGCTGATTGAAAATAAATAAATGGAATAATATATAAATATTTATTTGGAATAAAATATAAATATTTGTTTATTAGTTTGAGTCTTGCCATTCTTTCTTTGGTGTATTCATGGTTTATATGCAGAAAGTGCCTCTTCTGAGATATGTTTCTGTGTATACTACAGCTTTTAAAGTGAATATGATTATGTTGGAGATGTGACTATAATCTTCAAATCTACTTCTGTTGCCTTAGGAAACAAAAATTACAAAACAGAATTCTGTATGCAGGAAAGACACGTGGATCCTTAGTCACTGAGGTTCTGTCACTGAAACATCTTAAAAGGGGCTTTTTATTGAGTCAGCTGTCTAAATCAGCTTTCCCATCAATTTTGCAACCATTTGTAGTCAAAAGTAATGAGTGTCTCAGCTCATAGGTTTCAAAGTAATATATTAGAAAATCAAAGTAAGAGTGCACTGAATGGAAACTGCATTGAACTTCAGAAAGCAATATTGATAGTTTTTTTCCTGCTGAGGCAATTATAGTGAACAGCAAAAACTGGTTTTGATGCTATTAGCTGTTGACAATTTAATTATTCTAAGGATTTCCTTAAGAAGTTCCTTCAAAGTATTAATGTGCTGCCCAACACAAAGTTAAGTTGATTTTTTTTTTTAACAAGGAATTATAAATTGTTACTAAATTGCATTTAAAACATAATATGTATGAAAGCCTTAAGACTAGAAATATGTTTTCTCTGGAGGGAGCTGAATTAATAAAGGCAATGCAATAGGTCCAGTTTTTAAATATATGTTATATTCAGTAAATCAAGAAAGAGTAGAAAGGACTGAGGGGATGCCAGCCTTGCTAGAGCTGTCAGAAAATCCTAAATGTCCTTTTGGATGATGATGTCGATGATTCCTTGATGGTCTATCAAAATGATCTGTATTTAATTAATGTTTTTAAAAAAAGATTAATTTACAATATTGACCTTGCAATAATACAGTAATGATTTTTTTTCTGTTGTGTTTTGGTTTCCTTCTTCTAATTATTTCACTTTTTAATTTCACCTACAGACTCACAGAATCAGCTAGATCAGAAAAGACCTCTGAGATCATTGAGTCCAACCTTTGATGTAACACTACCTTATAAACTAGACCATGGCACTAAGTACCACATCAGTCTCTCCTTAAATACCTCCCAGGGGCAGTGACTCCACCACCTCCCTGGACAGCCCATTCCAGTATCTCCAATGCCCAGTCACTCTCTCCATAAAGAACTTCTAATGTCCAACCTAAACCTCCCTTGGTGCAGCTAAGACTGTGCCCTCTTGCTGTATTGCTGGTTGCCTGGGAGAAGAGACCAATACCCACCTACTAAATAAAACCTCCTTTCATGTAGTTGTACAGACTGATAAAGTCAGCTCTCAGAAGCAGAAATACTGCATAAATCATTGTCTAGAAAAGGAACCTAAACTTCCATAGGAATTCATCAATTAAATTAAACATAAGGAGCTGAAAAGATCCCAGGAAAGTTATATGTTGTGAAATTTTTGTTCACTCAGATCTGAAATATAGAAAAGTTGGAAGAATGTCCAGATAGGTGTTTACTAATTGCCTATACTATACATGGAGACTACACTGGAGACTGCAAAAAATTTTTCATCAGAAGCCAGAGTGTGACTGTAGGAATGACCTCAGAAGCTTATAAAATTATTTAGCATCCCATTTAACAGTGAAATACAATTGCAGAATTATCTCTGATGGACTCAGTTGTAAACTGATAATCTCTACTAGTCATGCCACCCAGAAGCAAAATAGTTTAAAAATTGTGTCTTATCAAATTTTGTCTCCTGTGATGCTTCCTTCTTCATCTCAAATCATACAAATTTGTACTGTTTGTTGTTTGGGTTTTTTTTTATAGTCTGCTTTTTCATCTTAGCATGCGCCTTTATGTGGAAGAGCTTGCTGCCCAGCCTAAACATTTGTTGATTCCTGCTTTCCAGACATGCATGTCTTCAAGAATAATCTAAGATTAGCTAAGCAAACTAGTAAATAATGGGGGGTTATGCTTCTCTGTGCAAAGGTATGATAGCATAGTTCTTTGTGAAACGAGTAGTGTCTTCCATCATCATAAAACAGGAATTAAGTGTTGTCACTGTTGGGAAACGGGCTCAAAAAAATACTGCAACATTACTGTATAACAGCAATCTGTGTTCCAGGCATGGCATGATGAAAGAGTTTCATGAAACATACATAAATACTAGAACGATAAAAGGTACTCTGCTAAGGGCTCTCCTAGCTTAACATCTGTTTCTTCTGAGTACCAGCTGTTATAAAAGAAAGCAGTCTGAGACCTTGAGTCAGCTGTTGTATAACTAAAGAAATACAGAAATTCAAAAGCACTCTCTATATATGCATTTAATTCCTGATTCACAAGCCTTAGAAAGCTCTCTTCCCAGAGCATTGGAAAAAGCCTCATAGGATTTCAGGACCTATAGATAGTAATGCTTTAGTCACTAAGAGAAAAACAGTTAAAAATCTGATTTCTTCTCTAATATTTTTTTTTGTTTATTTATTCAATATTTATTAAAGGAAAGAGAATTTTTTTTGTTAATAAGTTATGTTCAGATTGTCTCTTTAATTTGCCAAATTGTTTCAGTATATATAAATAAAATAACTGCATATAAAAATTTGTATGTCTCTGTTAAACTGTAAGTTATAATAAGTTTTAAATCTAAGTTCTTTTATCTGGGGGATTAGTTCGTAGTAGCTAAATTTTTTTAAAACTTAAAAACATCACTGCAATAAATATAGACTTTTACCAGAGGTGAAGAAAATGTGCTAATTAACCTTTCCTTACAATAAAATCTAGATTTATGAAGGCATTAGTGTCGCTATGTTATGCAGATCCACCAGGGAGAGCAAGAGCTAAAAAACCTGAAAACTGCAGTGGAACTCGGCATTCATTTCAGACCAGAGTTGCAGATGTGTTAGTAGTGGTAAAGAAACTTTAAATTACACTGGTAATCTGCTGTAACATTCAGCTTTGTTTGTGCATTAAGTTTTTAAAAAGTTCAGCTAAATGTACCTTCTTTAAGTTGAACAGTCTCAGCTCTCTCAGACATTCCTCACTGAAGGAAAGGCTCCAGTCTCTTCATCATCTTCATGGCCCTTTGCTGGACTTTCTCCAGTATGACCATGTCTGTCTTGTACTGGAGAGTCCAGAACTGCACACAGTATTCCAGGTTTAGCTTCACTAGTTCTGAATAGAGGGGAAGGATTATCCCTTGACCTGCTGTTTCTAATGCAGCCCAGGATGCCGTTTGCCTTCTTTGCGGCAAGGGTACATTGGCATTTCACAATCAACTTGGTGACCACCTAGAAACCCAAGTCCTTTTCTGCCAAGAAGCATTCTATCTGTGTGGCCCACAGCAGTATTGCCTGGCATTTTGATTCTTCAGGTACAGAACTTTGAACTTTCCCTTGTTGAACTTTATTAGCCTCCTGTCAGCCAGAGTAAAAGGCGATTCCAGCAGGGAGAGATGGCAATCCACCGACTCAAGGTCCACCAACCAAAGAAACTCACCAATTCAAAAGAAGAGAAAGGCTGAGCATGTGCACTAATTAGCATTAGGAGTGAGGAGATAATTTAACCAATGCAATAAGAGAACTGTGTAGCTAATGAGCATCAATTCGTTTGCTAAAATTTATAAATAGTGAAAAATTTTGAATTGACTTGACACCCCCACCACCAAGAAGCACAGAGTTAAAAAGTTTAAACAGGATGATGCTGAATCCACAGGTGGTAACTATCTTCTGCTTGGTCTCTCTCCTCTCTTTTCTATTTCTTTCTATCTCTTTACCTCACATTCATTGTTAAATAAAATCTTTGGCATATGTTCTTGTTTTCAGCTTAATTTGGGCAGAGGTATCTTTCAATAATCAGATCTTAACAGCCTATTTTCAGAATATTTCTCTAGAAGAATATCACAATGAGATGTCCTCTGCTGACTAAAACATGGATTAGAAATATGTGCATATTGTCTCATATGAGATAGGTTGGATGTATCATTGCTGCCTTCTCTACTGACAGGAATACTTTCCTAAATTTTGTCCTTTGTAATGAACCACTAAAACTGCTTCTTCAGGTGTCATAGCACAAGACAAAAGAGAATTCTGAGAGATACATTTTGGATTTGGAATCAAAAGCATTTGATTTGAAAGTTCCATAAGAGAAAAATCATTTTCACCTCAACTAGCTGTGTTCGTTTACTTACAGGTTATACTAATCTTCTAAAAAGATTGGTATAACTAATGAGTTATAGTATAACTGAGTATCTGAAAGCAGACTAGACTTAGACTAAAAGCCCAGACTTAGATACTTATATCCACAATTCCTATATTCAAAATATCTTCAAAGCTTTTGTGATTCTTCAAATTTTCTCTGAAAAGGAACATCTTAAGTCATAGAAGAATAAAAATGAAAAAAGCTTTCAAAGCTCCTTTTTGGACTCTCGGTTTACAATAGCATTCATAATGTGAGTTTTTTACTCTCCAATATATGATGAAAAAGATGGGAAACAAGAGTGTATAAACTTCACTTTGCCTTTTAGCACTTTTTTTTTTTTAATATATAATTTTTGACAATATCTAGCAGGTTTTTGTCCTGCACTGCACATTTCCTTGTTGTGGTATTCTAGGCAGAAGGTTCAAAACAGAAGACTCTTCTGGCTTTCAACAGAAATAAGTTTTTGGAATTGATACTGATTGGATATGCTGTGTAGTGGGCAAAATCTCATTCAAAATTTTCTGTGGACTTCTGTATGACTAGTGCAGAAGTCACTACAGTGACTTCTGTATGTTACTCAAGCTTTACCTAAATGTAAAGAAATAGTATAAAAGTGAGTTAAGAATGGCTAGAAATTAGAGAAGACTCCATTGTAATTTCTGGGATCAGTTGAAGGGCTGAACCTGTTCTCTCCCATAAGGATAACGATTGAGTAAGAACTTTATGCGCATTAAGTGATTATCGTGAGTTAGTTTTCATTGGTGAGTAGAGCTTGTCTGTATATTGCTTCAAATTAATTTTTGCAGTCAGTTACTACCATCAGCAGGCCTCAAACCTTAATGTATCCCAATGTTGTGGGATATGTTTGTTAATAAAGCGTGTTACTCCTTAAACTGTTTAGCTTGAGTCCTTCAAGGGCATTAGCAGTTGCTAGAAGTGGATAACTCACTCAACAAAAGTGGAGAGATTCAGGAGTCTCTGTTCCTAATATGTAATAGAGGATTTGATTGTGATACTGTTGGGCACATTCCTGAACAAGTTAGTTGAATCACCTTCCTATAAATGGACTGTTCAGTGGAGTCCCCATAATGGGATGCTGACAGACTGGTCAGGCACAGTGTTCTAAGCTTTGCTTGGGTGTTGGCAGACTGATCAACCATTAAGGGTTCAAGGAACTCCTCCACTTTTACATGATGCTCTTCTGTGCTTCATATCATGTTCCTAATTCATGCAGCAAAGAATTTAAATTAAACTATCAAGAAGACACTCTATAGAAGCTGCATGTTTTACACAACAATTTCTTTAAACTACTGCTACTTAAGTGAAGCCATGGTGAACGTGCATTATTTATTTTTTATGTTTACACTGGGGATTGTAGGCATGTATGTAAGTCTGTTTACTTAAAGCCTACCTGTCAAATATGCCTCATTGTGAAGGATGTCCCTTATTTTAGACTCAAACTTGATGTTATGCTAAATTTAGTCTTTTAAATTACTTATATCAGAAATGCTGAATCAGTATATTGAAGTCATTCAAAATGTTATGCTGAGTCTGCTTTCCCATTAGGGACTGTGACGGCGGGCCTCACTACTGGGATCACATTCACTGTCAATACTCTTCCTTATTTAGCTGACAACACAAGAACTTTCCCACAGATGACATGTGAAGGAAATAATAAGTTTTTTTCACTGCCAAGTAAGGTGAGTGGGAAGTTAACTCCATTGTCTTGAATACTGTGTTTGACACTTGAACGAATCTTGTATTTCACTGTCCCTCCTCTCCCATCTGCATATGTGATAAAACTACATGGAAGAAATTCCAAATGCTCCTCCTACATAAATTTTCTTATAACTTTATTATTGTTTACTTCTTAGAGAAATGAATGCAAGGCTGACTGTCAATACCAGTATTCAGATACCGAGTGTTGTATTTTTAATGTCACAGTTTTCCTTTAAAATAATTTAAATAACAATAAATATAAAGATGCCAAATTCAGTCCTTTACCATTGCGTTTCTCCAAATAACCTTGATATACTGTAAAGGACTTTGCATAAGGTCTTAGTTCTTTTCCATTGTTTATCATCTTTTCAATGCTCAGAAACTGAAAAGGCAGTAGTGGTGAGAATACTTCATAAAAAGCCCCAGTGTATAAAGCACAGTATATTGAGGATTTATTAAATACTTTATTGTGTGTGGGGTTTTTGTTTTGTTTAAGATTCAAGTCTAACATCTTTGCAGTATCTGATACCTGTAGCAGCTTGACCATTTTTTATAGCAGTAGCAAGATTAATGTGGTTGTATAATAGCCTAATTAAGTATAAATTTAGTTTCCCAGGTGTCTGAAAAGTCCTTGAGGTTTCTGAAACAGAAAGATTAGAGAGAGGATTATTCTTTCTGGAAAAAGAACTGGAAAATAATAATTTCATAAAGCCGAATTTTATTTTTTTGCTTTTTTTTACTTCTAAGAAAGAATCAAATATCCAATCAAAATATCTTTAACAGAAAACATTTTCTTGTTTTTTTAATGCAGAGTATTTAAAAATGTCACTGTGACTCATAGATATAATTCTTTGGAAATTCTTCCACTCTATATTTTGGGAATCAGCAGTAGACTTTATAAGGGTGAATATTTTTAATATGCAATAATCATCAATATTCTTTGCTTCTAGTAATTTTAATGGCAAAGCTGTCATTCTCTGTGACAGAGCATGATTTATTGCCCAGAAAACTCGGAGGCACCTCTAAATTTAGGCAAAGCAACTAACAAATCATGTACTGAAGTGTAATGACTGGTAAGTAAAGAGTCTTTTTGTTCTCCAGAGGAAGAGATATTTGCTAACAACAAACATAAGCATTAATTTTACCATATGATTGGTTTGAGTATTTTCAACAGTGAAGAAAGAATCTTTTTCTCCCTTTTAGCTTCCCTCTAAGCACCCATCAGACAGTTCCTCACTTTAATATTTATCCTGCTCAGTAGCCACAAAAGCAGTTTTTAGACCTGTCTGTCCATCATACAAGGCAATCTCTTAAACTCTGCTACGTGCCTGCACATTCTCATCCTACTTTTCTCTTCTCTACCTTCAGAAAGTTTGTTTTGCTTTGCTTTGCTTTGTTTTTTTCTGTTTTGTTTTTTTGTTTTGTTTTGTTTTTGTAGCAAATCCACAGATCTTTTGTGGCCTTTCTGTATCATCAGCAGAAACAACTGAAAATTTGTTTGCCTCATCTTTTTCCTCACTTCAGTAAATTTTCCACTTTGATTTTGGATCCCCCTATTTTTTCCATGTTATTTTTTATCATTACTACACCTAAGAAAAGAGATTTTAGAAAACAGGAAGTCATGTCCTCAATACAGTACACTTTTCACCATTTTACACTAAATGGGGTTTGTTTCATATCGATTGCCTGCTCCATTTTCCCTGTGTCAATTTTTGCATTAGCTTTTTATCCATTATGTGTGACTTCTTACCATAGAAACTCCTGAAAAATATTCATGGTCTATCTGCCTTGTTGTACTACATTTTTACTCTTGTTTTGTACCCAGCATATGAACATATTCATTCTTCTTCTTTCATTTCTCCTTTCAGTGCAAACTTAAAACACTGTTTTAAAGTTTGTTTCGCTTATGGTGGCAGTAAATTACTGGAAAAGAAATGTAGCACAAATAAAAAGCATTTGGTACTCAGTTGCCTACAGAGAGCCATCTACTGCAATTTGAAATACTTAGAGCTCTTTAACCTACACTCCAGCAAGCACTTAAAATTGTCTTTCATCTACATGGATGATCTTAAAGGTTTTCCTGTGAGAATTTTTTTCTCTAAATTTTAGGAGTATGGTTTTGATCTGAAATAGAAACAAAAGTCTTCCAGTTTATCTGCAATGTGAGATTATCTCTGGCCACATCCAGGTGATTAACAAAAATGCTCTTCAAAATGACACACTGTTATCGTGCTACGTCATTGTTTCAAGGAACATGAACAATCCTGTTAGCAAGCGTTAATTACATAGATTAGTTTTTCCCATGCTTACAAAGTAAAATGTAGAGAACATTCATTTTTTTCATTGCAGAAGAGCCTGTCTCTCTAAAAACCCACAAAAAACTACAAAGATCAAACTGGTTTTTTAAAAATTGTTTGGCAAAATTATTAGAAATAAAAGACGTGGAAGCAATCAAGAAGTTCACAAACAAATAACATGCATATTTTTTATGCCTGGTTTAGTTTCCACAATCCTGTTCTAATTTTCTGACAGCTGGCTTCTCAAACTCTGCAGCGACATTTTATTAACAAGCCATTCATGTGCTGTGATGAACGGGCACAACTTGATATCCTTTTGACTAAACCATGCCTTATCCCAGCATTGCAAAACCTGTCATCTTCCCCTAAATCAATGGTTACTGGAGTGGACAATAGTTTCACCTGAAATTATCCTGATAGATTTTCTATAGAAGATATTGCATGAAATAATGTGTAGAATTTCTGTCCTAAAGATAGTAACAGAAGGTGTTTGCAGTTGTTCAAACTCAGTTTAACTGTCCCTCAGAGAAATCAGCAGAAGTTGTTCTGATGAGATCTAGATCAATAGATCCCTTTTCTAACCACACAGTAGGAGCTACATCTGGTTTCTAAAGTCATATTTTTATAAATTAACAAAGGAGCTAAAAAGTAAAAAAAGTTTTGAGGTTTATTACTCTAGCTAGGCAATTCTTTCAACCAAATCATACTAATTTAAATCTTGCTTTTTTTTCATTAAAATGGTTTGTCTTTTGTCACTTACCATGAAAACCTACATGGTTTTCAACTAGGGAAATTAAGCAATGAAGTCTTTTACAGGAAAAAAAAACAAACAAACTGAAACAAAATGAACAGTCTTATCATTGCAAGTGTTATCTTCCTGTTAAATGTCATCTAGAAGAGCTCAAATGAGCATAGAGTGTTCATGCAAAAGAAACGTTTTTTACTCAAACTGGAAAAATGTTGCCATTTTAAAAGACAATGTGAATTACCTTATTTTTCCCCTGTAAAATAGACTTGACATGTTTATTTACAGGGATAATCATATGAGATCATATTTTATAAAGTTTATGTATGTTTTGAATCTCTTATGTAAATGTTGTGGCTTATATTTCTAGAATTTCTCCCAGCCACTCCCTCAGATATGGAAAACTGTCAACATAAGTTTTGTGAAAACCCAAATTATCATACAAAGCTGAATTTATTTTTTTTTGTGTGTCTGAGTGGTTTTTGTTTTTATCATTTGAGATGGTTATGTTTGATTAAATTCATTGTTTTAAAAATGTATCATGACTGCACATAAAAATGTACCTATGTTCTCAAATATCTTAAATGTAGTAGTGCTTTCTGTATATTATATTGAAAACAATAATATTTTGATCTCTATCTTTCATGAAAGGTCAGATAACATAAAATCGTAAATGGTCAGCATAAATAGATTTTAATTTTATGATCTTATAGAAGAGTATATTATTCTATACCACATGCTCTAATAGTGATTTCAAAAAATTTCTCACAGAGATGCAATCATTGAGATGTATATATTTTTTATAACTCTCCCTTCATAAAGCTATCACTTTATTCTCAGGTGCCACCACCTCACTCAGCATCCATGTCATTACATTTTGCCATTACCCAGGAGATTTTACTGCTGCTGCAAAACTGTAAGTTGCATCTTTATCACTATACTTGATAAATGTGTATGCTGACAAGCCGTCTTGCCACACAGCAGTTATAATTCCATTTCACTCACTCTGGTATAGACTATAACTTCAAATATAGCTCAATCATATCAAACACCCATAACAGTGAATGTGGGTCAAAAGAGGAACATTACAGATACTTACTATGGGCCAAATATTTCAAAACACTGAGCAAGAATATGTTTAGATTTAACCCTCACAGTACATTAGGTGATACAAAGCTTAAGTCTTCCATTTGAAAGTCTCACTCAGGAGATACAAAAAGGTCTTTTTAACAGTCTAGATTTTCCTGGTAAGATCAGTTATCCACATGCATTCTTCCAAATAATTGAGAAAAGCTTAGGTAGGTTTGTTTGCTTATTTGTTTTAGGTTTTGTTTTCAATCCAACTGTGAATCTATCTGCTTTTTCAAGAAATGCCTTTATGTTAAAGAAAAATTACTTACAAAAAGTGAGAGAGAGGTCCAGTTCCTTTCTGTGCATGAGTAGATTAAAAACCATATTTCAATTTTCCACTTAAGTGCCCTAACCATTGTGTAAGCAACTAAGACTATTAGGATGGTTCCACTTTGAGGAACATAATTCAAGAATCATTGAGTCATACAAAGAAAACATAAAAGCAGCACAGCTTTGTGGTTTTAGTAGTGATAGACATTACAAAGCTGGGCAGAAGCCTAAATCTAGTGCCAACTCATGGAACAGCTTCTGTGTTTTACCTGGTGGAATTTGCCAGTAAAGCCCATGATTTTTTCTGCCACTTTCATGTTAAGTATTCTAATTCCAACATTTCTTCTTACTTTTTCCTTTCTTTATGTTTTTTTTTTTAATTTATTTTATTTTGCTGAGCCTTGTGCAGTAGCTGCAGTAGAATAATTCATAGTTACCTTAAGTATCTTATAACATTGCGATGGCAATGGTGAAGGCAAAATCTCTTCAAACAGAAGAAAACAGAAACCATTGTTTCCACCATTTTGCTGAATCTTCTAACTCATAATTTTATTTTTTTTTTTTTTATAATTAGAATAGAGCAACTCCTGTTTATACATATTTACACAGACATATATATACTTGCAATAGTTGTTGTATTGGGTCTGGCTGAGCTGGAGTTCATTTCCCCACAGTAGCCTTTCCAGTGTTTTGTTTTGCATTGGTAGCTAGAAGGGTGTTGGTAGCACACGGGTGTTTTGGCTACTGCTGAGCACAGCAGAAGCACCGTAACATTCCTTCCTCAATCTATGGCAAGATACTGGGAGGGGATTCAACCAGGCCAGCTGACCCAAACTGACCAAAGGGATATTCCATACCATATGATGTCAGCTCAGATATAAAAGCTAAGGCAAGGAGAAGGAAGGCAGGCATTCATTGTCTCCAGTGGCTGCCTGTTGAAGAACAATTGTGTGTGCTGAAGCCCTGCTGCTCAGGAGTGGCCGACCATCGCTGCTGATGGGAAGTAGAGAATAAACTGTGTTATCTTTCTCTTTGCTTTTGCATGCAGAAGCTTTCATTTTGCTTTTGCTTTAAATAAACAGCCTTATCCCAAACCACAAGTTGTTTTCTGTCTTTCTCTTTCCCCTGTCTGGCTGGGAAGGGGAGTGATAGAGCAAGCTGGGTGGGCATCTGGCATCCAGCCAGGGTCACCCCACACTAATACAAATTTTGTAGAGCTTGCCACGTCAGCTTACTCAGAGGACTGCTGAGCTCTTACCAGTCCAGAAAAGCTGTTACATGCAGAAGCACATCTTAAAGAAACTAAGGAAACTTCTAGATAGTGTGTCACTCAAGTCAACTTTTTTTTTTTATGCTTCACTGTTAAGTAGCAGTTGCCAGAGGACTATCAGGTTTGTAATTTTGAATCTATGCACCTGTGTTCAGAAAAAAATCTAAATTCAGGTCTAAAAATTCCACTGTTTCTGAAATCCCTGGGATTTTTTCAGTTTTGTATCCATCTGAGGCCATTACTAGTCCTGCTTATATATATATAATGTATAATATATATAATATATATTTGGGATATCTGTTTACTAATAGCAAATCATGCTCACATATGCTGAAATGTTACAATATAAAACATTTCAGAATGTGCCAAATATGCTGACGAAGTAGATTTAATTAACTTATTATGTAGGGGTGAAACTGAATGAATCAGAAGAAGCTTTCGTCAAAAGACATATCCATGGAATACACCTTTCATAGAAAATAGTTAACAGCTGATATTAAAAGTAAAAACAAAAACATTTAATATAATTTCATTGCAGTGTTCCTATATGTGACACCACTACTAAATAATTACAGTTTTTTGGTACTATTTAAGTACAATTAAGACAACCAAGCAATTAAAATGCGTTTTTTACGTTAAAAGATCACAGCTCATGCTGTTTCTATGAATTGTTTATGTAACAGAGCAGAGGGATTCATGAGGCATATGCAGCTTTAGATGAGAAAAGATCATCAAGGATTTATGAAGGCATGTGTGTTTGGTTTTGGCAGAAATTAAACACTGCAGAATATCATGCTACACAACCAACCCTGATTGAATAGAGAATTGATACTGTATTGCAATTTCCATAAGGACCTGGAAGGCTGGGTTTTATGATAAGATTTCAAATTCATGTTTTACAAGAACTGCTTTAGCAGTAATTCCTAGATGTCTGTATAATAAACTTTTCAAATCCAGAAATTAATTTCTGCCAATTTCATTACAGTAACATAACACGGAACCACAGAATCTGGTGACTTGGAAGGGTCCCACAAGTGTCACTGAAGTCCAACTCTTAGCCCTGCACAGGACCATGCCCAAGAGTCACACCATGTGCCCAAGAGTATTGACCAAATGCTTCTTGAACTCTGTCAGGCTTGGTGCTGTGACCACTTCACTGGGGAGCCCATGGAGTTTCAGCACCCAGCCACCCTCTGCTTGAGGAACCTGTTTTTTCAATGTCTAACCTGAGCCTCCCCTGATGTAACTTTGGCCATTCCCTCGGGTCCTGTCACCGGTGACCACAGAGAAGAGATCAGTGTCTGTCTGACCCCCTCTTCCCCTCACAAGGAAGTTGGAGACTGCAAAGAGGTCTCCCATCAGTCTCCTTCAGGCTGAACAGACCAAGTGCCCTCAGCTGCTCCTCATATGGCTTCCCCTCAAGGCCCTTCACCATCTTCCTTGCCCTCCTTTGGACACAGTCTAAGAGCCTGCTGACTCATATTCAACTTGCCATCGACCAGGACTCCCAGGTCCCTTTCCATGGCACTGCTTTCTAGCATCTTCTTCCTCAGTCCTTAGGAACACTTAGGGTTGCCCCATCCCAGGTGCAGAATCCAGCACTTTCTTTTGTTTAACTTCATATGGTTGGTGACTGCCCAGCCTTCTAATTTGTCGAGGTCTGTCTGCAGGGCCTCCTTCGAGGGAGTCAACAGTCAACAGCTCCTCTCAGTTTTGTGTCATCTGCAAACTTGCTTAGTATTCCTTCCAATCCTGTGCCCATGTCATTTATGAAGATGTTGAAGAGCACATGGCCTGAGTGGAACCCCAGTAATGATATAAACATATTTAACAGAACTAGGCCCTGTAAACACCCATTCCTTAACAGCATACAGGACTGATAAGGTAGTGTGTTATCGCTACTTGTTAAATAACTTTTGCTGCTACCTGTCTGTGCCTGGTTTCCTTATGCTGTCAGATCACTGATGCTTTTAGGCAAGTGTTGCAATATCTCATTCTTAATGTCTGCTGTGTTGATGTGGAAATGTCTAATAACTGATACATAAATCCCAGGAAAGTATAGTGTCTGGGATCTCACATACTGCAAGTGCAAAAGAAGTGGAAGATGGTTACCAAAAAAAAAAAAAAAAAGAAGTCTAGAATTACTGAACCTAATTACATATGGAAATTACAAGACCTGAATCTACAATTAGATTCTTAAACACTTGTGTTCAGTGCTGCATAATCATGTGGATGTTTAACTGTGTAATCAATCAGCTTTTGACCTTAAACTTTTGCACATATTTAAAGATGTGTTTTTACAAAACAGCAAATATTTATGCCTATCCTTAGCATAGGATCCAGAAACGATGTCTTTTTCTGTTAGACTATGTTTGCATGCTGTAAAAGAGGCCAGGACTTTTTTCCTCTGTCCCCACAGGTACATAAAATGCTGATGTACATCTGTGGGGATAGATTTACTTTCATCTCAGAGCAGGGTGGCCTTGACCAGGTTAATTACAGTAAGTTTGTTATTCCACAAACCACATCTGGACCTCTTCTGGGAATGTACTAGTTGGCATGGTACAAAACATGCTAAAAAACAGGCAAGCAGTCAGAGAGAAATGTGTGCTAGTGTTCAAGGCCAGGACTTGTCTTTTAGGTTTACTAGGATAGATGTAGCCTGAGAGGCACAATCCTGTCAATCTTCTATTCTTAAAGAATAGTTTTTACAGATCTTCAGGATCCTGTTGCCTATAAGAGGCAGTTGTCTGCCTGAAAGGAAAATAATTTACTTTTAAGAGGTGAGCTTTGAGCCAGAGGAACTGCTGAGCCTTTCAATTCACTATCCAGTGTCTTGGAGACCTCTGTATCTGGAGTCCATAATTTTTACTTTTGGGGAGGGTAGTTT
The DNA here is from genome assembly GCA_035583135.1 of Lophotriccus pileatus. Taxonomy (NCBI): domain Eukaryota; kingdom Metazoa; phylum Chordata; class Aves; order Passeriformes; family Tyrannidae; genus Lophotriccus; species Lophotriccus pileatus. The sequence continues at coordinate 60,923,435 of JAWWES010000001.1, forward strand.
GAGGCTAACAGTCACTTAAAGGTAAGAATGCTTATCCAAAATGGCTGAATGTACACAGCTTGATTTTTTTTTTCAACACCTCTTTGTGTACCAGTTTTACATGAAACAGACTTCGTTTGTGAAGGATAGGATTTGTTTTGCTTCTCTTCATCATAAGTTAAGTCCGTATCAAGTCATCTAGGCCTGGGATCTGCTGAAAAAGGTCACCTGAAAATGTCTATTCTTTTCGTCTGTCTTATAGTCATGTCTCTTCAGTCTTTTTTCATTGACTCTGAAATGGAATTAATCAACATAGTTTGTCTTAGACTACATAGCAAATTGAAAGGCATTTAACGTTTACCAAGATAAATCTCATTCTGAGTCAGTGATAAATGGAAAACCTTTGCCGTCATATTTCTTAGTGAAAATTGTGAACACTGATTTACTATATGCCCACAGTCTGAAGAAAGTTATATGGTTTTTATTCATAAGAATTTTTTCATGTAAAATGCACTACATCCTGTAGTGAAGTAAAAATTGGGTAAGAATTGGTACAATTGCGATTTTTCACTCCTTATAAGTTGGAATACTAAAATAGGGGTTAGTATTGATCAAATGCAATTACTTATATTTACACTTACATAATTCAAGGAAAAGAAGACAAAGATAAACATCTTCATAAAGTCTGATTAATAACAAAAAATTCAAACCAAAAAATTTGTAAAATCACAGTATTTTCTAACAGATTAAAAAATTTTAAGTTGAACATTAAATTTCAGATATATACAGACACATCCATAATGTAACAATTTCAAAGAAGATAGCTGAATTGAATATTTGTATTTGCCAAAGACCAACTTTTGTCAACATTATATAGTCTTTTGAATGCAGAGAATATGTAGATTGTCTATCCAATAATTTATTTATTTGGTTGTTCTATTTTTAAAATTCTTGACTCCACCGTAATATCATAGAAATTTTAATTGCTCTGTTTTCTTCATACAGGCTGAAAAATAAGTAATGGAATTAATTATTAAAAATGGGAAAGATACAATCAGCTTACACAACCTAGCCATCTTTCAAAGTAAAAACTAAACAACTCAACATTTTTAATGAGTTTCGCGAAAGCTATGGTGTTCAACAGGGCCATTTGCTGCCTTACTTTCACTGCAAATCCATTATATACCCCTATATATATTGCACAAGTTCAAGTATTTAGTTCAATGTAAAACCTTGCTACCAATTAAATACTTTAAATTTGCAGGAAAAAAAATGCTTAGAGAAGCCCTCTAGCTTTGCAATATATGTAGGGGGGGAAAAAGTGATTTTCTGATTGATTCGAGTAATATGAATAAATTATTAGTCCTTATGGTAGCAGAGAAAATTAATCTTTTGAGCACAATGAAATTAAAAGGTTTTGGCTTGCCCGATCTGAACAAAGTAAGATGAATTTTTAATACAGCAAATTAATTAGGCACATAATGAGGAATAGGATGCATAATAACTCTAATTCTGATAAATAGCAAAATAGTTCAGATCCTCAAGGAAATAAATATCATCCATCACAAACACGTCTTAAATTCTTTTTGTTGGGGAATATTAATGATAAGAGAGCTTGCATAGAGGAGTTAGATAAATTCTATTTGCCGATTTTGTTCAGCGCAATTACATTACATGTTGACCCTCATCTGTAACTTTTTGTGAAATTGATTTTAGGACATTATTCTTTTCTGAAAGTGTTAATGTACCATAAAGGATTTGTATTATTGTTAAACATACTGTCTGTGCTGGGTGTTACATGTTATTTGCTTTTGGCCTGAAGATCATTTCACAGCTTATAAATCTTTATGGCCCCATAATGTTTTGCTACAATAATTTGCATCTTTAAATAGCTTCTGAATGATTAATTCTAAAAATAAGTAACAAGCAACATTTTTGTTATTAGAGAACATATATCTTCTGTTTTACAATAGTGTTAGCTTCAAATCTCAAGCAGTACCAGTGTGGGAAACAGTAAAGTTGATTAGGAAGGTGAGAAAATTTTTTTTTCTAACTTTACAACATAAAGGTATTTTAATTCAGATAAAGTAGTTAATCAGTTTAAGAAATTTTCTTTTATGAGAACTCACCATGAGCTTTAAAGAATTATATAACTGCATAGCTCTGTTCCAATAGAATGCCATATATTCTATCTATAAATGTGTTTTGAAACCTAGGAACTGAATAAAATAAAATCTGATGTAATCTCATCTCTTCTATAACACATAGAAACAATGGAATTAGAATTTAAAAAATAACTGTTTTGACAGATCTATCATGACTTATTACTCTGCATTGTCTTTATTTTAATTAATAGGTCTATCCACAGAGGAGGCTACTATAAAGACAAGGGCTTGTCCTTGTTGATGCATACAGTCTAAACTGCCATGGAGGAGGACAGCTTTGGGAAAAATTAGGCTCATACCTTTCAAAGAACACTTCAGAATGCAATGGATAGAGAATAGTAGGAACAACAGAGATTTTATACCAAGAAGAAAGCTTCCTCAGGGAAGCATGAAGAGAACAGGTAATCATCAGAATTTCCAGAAAAAGATTTCCTATGGGTGCTGAGAGGAATTTTACTTTGCACCTTATGCTTGATCCTTAATTCTGGTCAGCTAATACCTCCATTTTATTACTTGTAATGTTTTGATGTTTCTGATGTTGCTGTTATAGTGGTCACCTGGTGGTCCAGGTGATTCATACGCCTATTTTGGACTGTCTTTTCAGCTCCCAGAAATTCATGGGAAAGTCCCCACTGATGTAATTTTGTAGATTTGAGCTCTCTCCTTTCAGCAGAAGGTAATGGCAAAATCTATCCTGTTTCAGTTGTAATTTCCGAGATTTCTTACAAAGCAATAGTATGTCTACACAGATTATGCCCATTTATTGTATTTGATGGCTACTACGTATTTATTAGTAAACTAATGTGAAAATAGATGGTAAAATATACACTGACTTTTAGCAGTCGATGATCTAAGGCAATTATCGTACCCCCACTGTAAAACTTAACATTACTTTCCCATGCTTTTATTCGCTAAGAGTAAATACTAAATGTTTTATCTATATTGTCAGTGTTACATATTTTCTTCAAGAAAAATATTGTATATACCCACAGTATTAGTATTTATTCTCTCATTTGCAATTTAAAATTTGTATTTTCTTAGTATGAGCTTTCACGATATTCAGAAAGGCTCTTCTTTAACTTTTTATTAAAACTGAGAGGCTATAGACTGCATATAAATCATTATTTTCTTCACTAAAAAAAGTCAACAAAGATAAAAACTCTAGGCACTCAGTATCATTAGGATAAATTATGTATATAGACATTGATGGACAGGATATGGACAAAGATGGTGATATGAACATAGGTCTGAAAGTCTTGAAAAGTAAACTAGATGGTGCTTAAGAAATTTAGGATTAGCAATTTGATCTTCATAGCAATTGTACATATCACTCCAAACTATTTGCAGAATGCTTTTTATTAGTAAATAAATTTAGTTTTATTTAAAAATGAAAAGGTATGATTGCTGCTACACTTCTATGACAGTTAGCAGAGGCTGTTACTTGTATAACATTCTGCACCCTGCTTTATAAGGAGCTAATGTAAGCTGTTGGTTCATGCTTCATCGTTAACAAAAAACTCCTGAGAAAGCAGTGTTAGTAATATTCAGTGTTAAAAAAAAGTGTGTGGGGGGGGGAAAGGAAAGCCTGTTGAAAGTCTCATCATTATACACTGTTTAATCCTGTTAGTCATGGTAATAAAAATGCACAAAACTGCAAAATAATATCAAGCCATCAGAACAGATCTGTTCCATAAATCCTACTAATTCTCTGATAATAACCTACTACAGAAGAGGTTTCTGTCTTTCATATGCCATCTCTCATATGATCTATCTGTTCATATTTTAATCACAGTAAAGGATAAATCTAGTACACAAAGAAATAAAAAGGTTTTTATAGTTTTTCTCTTTTTGAACTAAAGACTAATTTTTTTATTACATTTGAAACGTATTTACAAAAATGTTTTATACAGGCTTTATTATTTTTAGTGGAAAAATTTATTAATATAGTAGTGAAAAATACTAATATTATGAAAGGGGAAAGATATAATTGTCAAATACTATTAATTGTCAAATTTCTGTTATTAAAATTTTGCTATTCTGTCTTTTTATTTTTTCTTTATTCATTTGGTATAAAGATATCATCATAGCGATAAAGTTATATTAATTTTCATTTAAATGACTTGATTATTTAAAAACAAACCAGTAATTTCTTTGTACATCTGTGTTGGCACAGGACACATCTGTATCCAGGCCTTGACAAATGTAGCCTCTATCTGTTATTCCCAGAACTAAACCCAGTAACTCATGAGAAAAGCACTTTGCCCAGATACAGCTTCTCCAAGGATGTTTTCTTATAAATATTGAATTTCCAAACCTAGTATGATTAGATGATATTCTTAAAGGCATCTGATCTCCAAATTGCAATATTTAAAGGAAGTTTAGGGAGATATACCATCCATTTACAATCAATTAGGTGTGAATTACTAATAAACTTTGTTTTAGTGGGCTGGTATAGGTGTATAGTTTATATTATAATTTTTGGTTGAATCCTTTTTTTTCTTTTCTGAGTTCCATTTTGGTTGGGACAATAACAGATGGTCTCTTAGCTTTTCTTTCTTTCTTTCTTTCTTTCTTTCTTTCTTTCTTTCTTTCTTTCTTTCTTTCTTTCTTTCTTTCTTTC
>JAWWES010000001.1:60928298-60962566 GCA_035583135.1 Lophotriccus pileatus
TTCTTTCTTTCTTTCTTTCTTTCTTTCTTTCTTTCTTTCTTTCTTTCTTTCCTTCCTTCCTTCCTTCCTTCCTTCCTCCCTTCCTTCCTTCCTTCCTTCCTTTCCTCCTTTCCTCCTTTCCTCCTTCCTTTCTTTCCTTTCTTCCTTCCTTTCTTTCCTTTCTTTCCTTTATTTCCTTTATTTCCTTTATTTCCTTTATTTCTTTTCTTTCTTTTCTTTCCTTTCCACTATCTCTCTGTTCTTTTATACACATTTCTTATTTATTTTCTAATTCTATTTCTCTCCAACATTTTTTCTGATCACTTTCCTTCTCTTCTTCCAGAGGACAGAGGGTCCTGTACTCAAGCAAATGTCTGGAAACCGAGACATTTATCCTCCTCTCCTGTGCAGCAAATTAATATGAATACCTATATCGGGGAGCTAGAGATTGCTGTCATGGAGTGTTTAGAAGACTGACAAATTTGGTCAGTTTTAAATTTAAATCTAAAATTTACTAAGTACCTTCATTAGCAAAATATTTCTTGCAAATGGTCAGTTCTTACAAATTATCATTACATAAATTATCATTGCTTATACAAAACTCTCACTTTTTGACAGTTACATTCTAAACTATTTGAGTGTAGTTTGTGGGTATAGATTGCCTCAGAGCTTAAGTTGCACAGTTAACACTGACAGCTGTCCAGCTGTCTTATTAGCTCTTGTCCTCAAGGTCAAGGTGATTAGGCTTGAGATCTCATCAACCAGAAAGTTGTAACTGGTTGTAAGGTGCAAATTTATTCTTCACTTTTCCTTGCTTGCTCTTGCCTGATGTTTTTATGCTGTTGCAATCTTCTCTGCTACTTATTGAACACATATTATCTGTACATGTTCCTCTTTCTGGTCAAATAAAGGTGGCCCATCCACCTGAGTCAAGACTGGTGATTTCCAAAGAACGACAACAAAGCTGGTGAAAAGATCTAGAGAACAAATTCTCTCAGAACTGGCTGAGGGAACTGGGATTGTTTATTCTGGAGAAAAGAGGCTCAGGGGAGACTTTATCACTCTTTACAAATACCTGAAAGGAGGTTGTAGGAAGGTGAGTGTTGGTCTCTTTTCCCAAGTAACAAGCAATAGAATGAGAAGAAATGGCCCCGAGTTGTGGCAGGGAAGGTTTAGAGTGAATATTAGGAAAAATCTCTTCACTGAAATGGTGATCAGACATTGAACCAGGCTGCTCAGGAAAGTGATGGAATCACCATTCATGGTGTGATGAATCAACACACAGATGAGGTTGAAAAAAGAGAAAAAGAAACAAGATGAGCATGCTCATAATAAGAAGACTGAATATTTTTAAGGAGGGAAGGCTGTGAAAAAGACATGAAAATTCCATGATATCCACGGTGTTTCACCCAAGGGAAATCTGAAAAGCTTGGTAACATGAAGTCCAATTGAAACAGAAGGGACATAGCAAATCTATTTAGCATTCTTAAGATCAGATATACCCCTGGAGACTTAATTTCTTATTACCTGTAACATACAGCTATCCCATTTTTCCTCATGCTATCTTTGTTGGACAGTTTCTCAGACAAATAAGGGCAGCTGTTGGGACAGTTTTTTACATTAGTTGTGCATAGTCTGTAAAGCTATTTGAATAAATAGAAATAGAGAATATAATAAAAATGCTCCCTTTTCTTTGACAGTCTTAATTACCCTGGTAATTCATTACCAATTGCACTGCCTGCAATCAGAAAACAGCAGAAGATTGCTATATCTAGTGATTAGTGTCTATAAGTCTCATGCAGGATGAATTAAAATGATTAGATGAATTATCACTGGGATTACAAAACAGACTTGACAAACTAGCAATTTGGATTTTCCTTGATCCTTATGCTTCCATAATTGCATTTAATCTTACTTGAACATTTATTTTTCTGCACTGATGATGTCTTTAGGATCATTTAACTGCATGGTTAAATGATCTTAAGTCTTTCTCATTAAACTCATCTGATTAAATCCTGCCTAATTCTGGGTTGTAGTGCCTATGGTGGGATACCAACCCTCCTCTTCACCCCATACTTTCTTCTAGACTTGCTAAACTGCCCATCTCAATAACAGAAGTCCAAAGATTTAGTCACTGCAGATCTACAACATTTTCCTATATCTAACTTTATCTTCCTTTTTCAGACTCAAAATTCTACTGATTTTCTGCATAACTTTCATTGCTAATTTTGCTTTGGCAATTAAAAAAGAATGAAGGTCTGATATAAAATATATGCAAAGGTAGCAAGAAAATTAGGTATTAACTTATTACTATTGCTGCAATGGGAGAATAAACTAAGCTGGTAAAGTTTTATTTGAAAATTATTCAAAATTATTCAGTAACCAACAGTCTTTTTACACTGTGCATGAGTTGCCAGTGACTGACAATGATAAATATTTCACACTCTTTATTTGATGATAATGTGCTATTCACATATGAGGAACTTTATCTAACCATTATATTTTTGAAAATCTTTTTATTGTTTTACTATTATTTAGTAATAGATAGTTCCTGAATATCATGCAAGACTCACTGAACTTAAATGAATTTTCTCCCTAATCCAAAGAATATGCAAGGTCCTTCTCATTTTTCTTCTTCAAAGAGAAACATAATTTTAAACCATTGATCCAGACATTTCAGTTCAAATCCTTCAGTGAAAATATTAAAGATGTAATATATTCTTTTTTTTTTTTTTTATGCCCTTTAAGGTATACATGTTTAAGGTTCTGCTAGATGACAATGAAATATATCTTGAAGGAAAAAAAAGCATGCTGTGTGATACAAATTTCCACTGATATAAATCAGAGGAATCCTCAGAATTCAAATTATCTGTGCGGAACCATGCCATCTAAGGATGTGATATATAATTTTTACAAAAATTTATTGATACAGCTGTATTTTTACTTGTTTGTGTATTGAAGTCACTGAGTTTTCTGATATTTGAAATATTTAGTTCTAAGTTAATAATAAATTTAAATAGACTTATTTCCTACCTTCATTTCCTATTACTGTTGATTTCCTTACTCCATTCCTCTAAAACTGAATGATGTAATGTACAATTTCGAAACATACATACTCAGAGTCTGTCACGAGTTAACATATCTTAAAACATAAAGGATCACAGCAGACAGATGGTCCTAGCTGTTAGTTCTGTCAGTTAATTGTAAATAATATTATCCAAGTGGTTTTTAGGACCATGTGCCAAATTTCCCTAGATACCTGCTTCAGGGGCAGCTCATGTCCTTTAATAATCAACAAGTAGAAAACATACTTTACAGTTTATAACTCTAAGGCAAGCCATATGATATGGACAACAATACCTGGTTTAAATGTACACATAACAATCTTCTGATATATTGTATAGAAAAAGAATCACAGAAAAAAATTAGCTTGGAAGTGAAGGTCCTTTCTGTTTGGTCGTTTTAAACTTAGCTCTCAGAAAATTTGAACTATCTGTGAAATCAATGCTTGTATTTGTTTACAAAATAGATTACAAAATCTTCATTTATCTGCTGATCTTTCAGGTATATAATTTTTTTTTCCAATATGATGAGGTTTTCTTCTGTCTGATGTACTGAAATTTCAGAATAGGGCATTATTAGAACAAAAGTGCTATAAAAATGTCTGTCATCAATACATAATCTATACAAGTTGCCCTAGTGATGCATTGGTACAATACATCATCAGGATGAAAGCCAGAGGGAACAGAAGGCAAAAGAAGGATCTTTTTCAACAATTTAAAAAAAAAATGTTTTGATTCTTTCTTAAATATTAGTTGAAGATGAGCCTTCTGTTTGTATGTGTATACAAATATTTTAAAAAAAATCTTTCTTCCAGAAAAGGTAATGAGTGTGGTCCATTAACAATAACTGACATCTTATTATGTAGAAGAAATTCACATCTTTTCCAAGAAGTCTTTTTTATTGCATTTTAGTATTTTACACATATTCACTCTGAATCCTTTTTGCTGTTGGTGGTTGTCATATTTGCAGAATTACTTTAAGTTCACTATAAATGTGTCTCAAGTACTCTTTCTTCATAAAACAATACTTAATCTCTCGCACTATGAAATCGTGCGGTTCAGTCATCCTTAAATAGAACAAAATCATTCTTCATTCCCTTACTACTCTCTATTTTGTCATAACAAGCCCAACTTCCTTTAACATGCATAAGCCTTTTCACTCAAGGATATGGAGCCAGTGACTGACAAAAAGGCTTCAAAGAGTAAAAGAACAGTTTCTTAACTTCAACATAAATAGCAACAACTAAAGTGAAAAAATATTGAGTGAAATGATAAAAAAAACCCCAAATCCACTTATACACATAGCCTCTGGACACTTGCCTTTAACATTTTTTTTCTCATCTGAATTAATCACATTTCTGTTTGCAAAAAAAAAAAAAAGGCAAACAAAACAACCCACACTTTTTTCTGTAACAGCATCTCATTGACTTAGCCTTTTTTTCTGTGTCACACATAGACTCATTAATGAATTCACATCTATATATATATTAGTTTCTGTACTTCATCTTTCCTAATTCAAAAACATAAAGGTTCTGCAGTTTCCTTTGATACTAGTTTTAGTCTTGAGAAAAATAAATCCTGTTTTCCAGATTAAACCAGACAGGGTATATTCAAATTAACAGCTTTTCCACGGATCTATCAAAGACTTTTAATAAGATATCCTTTCTTATCTCTTTTGCTGTTGCTCTTCTCGTTAATTTTAACCTGGCAGGTTCTGTTTAATTTAATTCTATGCAGTGAGAATAGTAACAGTCCTTTAAACAAAGACATAGAAAAATATAAATTTTCTCATTTCTTTTATGAAGAGAAATATTTTGTGCATTTTTTCTCCCCAGTGACTAGCTTGATAGAAAACATAACTTGCACTTACTGCTTTAAGTACCATTTTTTCCCTACTTTTGGAGCTATACTTTTGAACAAAACACTTATTTCCATATCTTTCTTACCTGCTTACTCGTTATTTTTACTTGCAGCTGAAAGACAGCCTGGCCTGAATTGAAACGTAAAAGGTACTGTGAGGTTTTCTCTCTCCATGTCCACTGAATTTAGCATCCGTATTTGACTAACTTCATCCATTTTTGTGCTTGAATTAGTCAGTTAATGCTACTGCACTGTAGTTACATAATTACAGTTTGCAAGTGTATAACTGGTGCTTGTAATGGTATTGGAAATACAATTTTGTCAGGAAAACTTGTAAGTTTTTGGGCCCAGCATAAAGCTTTCAATTTTTTCCTAGCCTGCTTTTTTTTTTTTTTTTCCTAAAGACATGTTAAAAAGAAGCTTAAAAATATTTCCTATCTTTTATTTGACATTTTTATCTAAAAGAGAAAAAGAATTCTTATATCTAGTTTGTCTGTAGAGAACAAGATCCATTCCTCACACTTTCATCTGTCAGAATGAACCTTTCGGTGCCAAGGTCAAACCACAGTAAATATATTATGAATCTTGAAAAACAGAGTATTATTAAAATTCAAGTAACCTTACAAAATACAGGGGTATTATCACTCATCTCTATTATAAAACATTTTTTATTAACAGGTTAAAAGAACATGAAAGACAAAGTTCAGAGTCATAATCATGTAATTATACTATGGTAGATGAGGTTTTGAAAGATTATGACTTTGCCTTACACAGTTAGCTAGCTTATGTTTGCAGAATGCCTCACAAAGCTGTGGTTTGTGCTCCATATTAAAAATCTTTGTGGGTCATTTCGGAGAGAAACAGCATAAAGCACAACTTATTCAAACTCAGAATTCTGGAATACTTAACAAAAATGCTAACTGCAAAGCAAATTTCATCCCTTAATTATTTCTTTCTCTTAGCTACACATTCAAACATTAGATATTTCTTCAAACTGGTTATTTTAGTCTCCAAAACTTTGATAAATGCTCAGATTTCTACACTTAATAATTTAACTCACTTACCTTTAGATTTTATTTAGCAAAATATATGGCTGATACAAAGATTTGCCACTTCCTTAAATCACTGTTCTGTTCAACTACATTCAGAGCAGAAAAATCAGGAAAATGTCTAATATTTTCCTAGTTATTTCTGTCCATCATATGGGTAATAATAGTAATAATAATAATAACAAAGACACTCATTTAGAAATGTTAAGGGTAACAGAATAAAGAAAAAGCCAAAGCCCCGTCTTAGTTTATATATATATTCCCATTTCATAATGTGTTGTATAAATATAGATATAAATTGTTGACAAAATATATTTAAGAGAATGTAGTAATGTAGCAATTGGAGTACCTCTTCATGCAGCTCTACCTCCTAATTTATTGCTGTATACTCATGAAAGAGCATGCATGCACTGTATGAATCACTAATTGTATTGACTCCATGTTGTATAAAATTTCACTAGAAATCAAACTTTGAAAATATTTAAGTGATAGATGGGATGGAGTCCAACTCTTTTTAGGATGTGTTCAGTGTTTATAGCAGTAATGGTAATATGTCAGGTTTCAAAGACTATTTACAGCCTAGTATGTCAAATGGCAAAATGCATGTGACATATAAAGTGACAGTGTGCCACTGACACTTTTATTATAATAGTTATTGGTTGTAAACTCCTACTGCATAACTTTAGACATCAAAAGTTTGGTTGACTCTGTTGTTACTAATCATCCAGACATGGTTTACATTTAAATATCAGATCACAGGATCAAGTAGCTATGAAAATGCACATGTCAACCTACCAGTAGTAAAGGAAGTACTGGTCTGTCGCCTCTTGCAAGTGCTCAACCCAGACGAATTTATGGCCCTGGCCAGAATCCATTCCAAGGTTTAAGAGAAGTGGCTGACATTGTTGCAAGTTCACTGCCTGTAATGTTTGAAGTGTCCTGGAAATCAGGGGACATCCTCATGACTGAAAAAGGGCAAATTTCATCTAAGATAAGGGACCAAAAGAAGATGTAGGAAACTACAGGCCCACTTCTTCCCTGGAAAAGTACTGTAATGAGTCCTCCTAGAAACTACTCCAAATCAAATGATGCAGGTTATAGGGAAAAACCAGCATCGATTTACTAAAGGCAAATTATGCCTGAGCAACCTGATCTGTTAACGTCAGGAGAGCATGGATGTTGTTTACCTGGACTTCAGCAAAGTGTTCAACAGTGCTTCTCACAGCCTTGTCCTGGACAAATTGTCACAATACAGACTGGATGGGTGGTCTGCGTGAGAAATTGACTAAGTATAAGGTTCTGCACCTAGGATGTCATAACAGTTGACAAACTGGGGCCAAAGGGCCCCCAATACAGGCTTGGATCTGTGTGTCTGAGGATCAGCCTTGCTGAGAGGGACCTGGGGATCCTGGTGAGCAACAAACTGAACATGAGTCAGCTGCAGCAATGAAGGCAAATCAGATCATGGACTATATTTGTGGGGGTATTGGGAGTAGAGATAGAGACTCAGCACTTGTCAGGCCACACCTGAATTACTGTCTCCAGTTCTGGTTCCCCCAGTTCAAGAAAGATGCAGACAGACTGAAGACGGTCAGAAGGAGGTCCAAACAAAGGCCAAAGATTGACAAAGGGCTGGACAACCCGCCTTGTGAGGAAAGCCTGAAATAGCTACACCATTTTACCCCGTAGAAGAGAAATTCCAAGGGAAACCAGTACTTAAAGCTTTACTACACAGAGGATGGAGGCTTTCTTTTTACAAGGAGACACATAGAAAGGACAATGGGTAGTAGGTATAAGTTGCACTGGGTGAGGTTTCATCTTGATATAAGAAATAAATTTTTTTATAGTGAGAACAGTCAACCTTCCAAGGTATATGGCAGAGGCATCATCACTGTAGGTTTTCAAGATGCAATTGGACAGAGAGGTAAGTAATCTGTGGCTCCTTTTCCAACAAAAGTTTGGACAGATGGTCTCTTGAGGTCCCTTCAAAACTGGGCTGTTCTATGATTCTGTGATTCAGTGAAGTAGAAATCAAAGAAAACTGCATATTTCTACAAGATTAATTCCATTCAAAGGGAGACCTCTGATTAAATTACTTCACTTCAGTTCTTATTTCTTACAATTAATCATATTGAAGAGATTTAGAGCAATTTCTCACATTTGAAGATTTTTGTACTTAATTTCAGATGTCCACTCTTGTGGTATTAAACTCCTTTACACTTTTTATTTGGTGACTAAGTAGGAGAATCCTAAACAAACTTCTTAAGCTGACCACATGTTTACTTTTGTGAAGCCTGACTGGCTATCCAGATTTCATTAACATACATTATTTGGAAAACAACACCAAGCCATCTAATATCATTGAAAAGCCTGAGCCCCTCCTGGCTGCTGCTCCAAAGAGTATCATCATGTTGAATATCCCCTGTCTCTGTGCCGGTTGTGTGCATGTGTCTGATGCCTTGGGGTTCCCCAGGTGGACCTGCTTCTGTGTGGGCAAGTGGAGTCAGACCTTGCTTGCCTGCAGGTAAATACCATAGGCGTCTACATTTGCTCAGTTCTCAGGCTGAATATCACCCATATGAATCTACACCCCAACCAATTTCAGATGTATGTATAGTATGTATGTATACATTTATTTATTTATTTATCCTTTCTCTAGGTGTTTGACTGGTAAAACTTCCATAGTCTTATTTCAATTTTATATTAATAAAAATGAGCAAGCCCATGCATATTTAGTATATGGTACATGTTGACCATGCTTACTAAGGAATATTTAGTTAATTGCTTCGATTCACAACTTTAGGCTTTAAAGACAATTTCTTATGGTGGTGTAGAATAGAATATTCTGAATAAAATTAGAAATAGTATTTTTTATTTTTAATAAAACAGCTTTTAATTTTTTTATATTGGGTGTTTTTTATAATATATATTTTTTTGGTTTTGTTTCATGATGAAACAAGGGAAAATCTGAGATGTATTGAGCAGGTGCAGTGAAAAATTAAATCAGAGGATATAGTGTTATTCAATAAATATGAAATGGTGTTACTTTGAGATTTGCCAGATGTTCCTGATCCACTTAGTTTAACAAATTCTGTTATGCTGATTGCCTGTGGTATTAAGTTTAGGAGAATCACAGCATTTATCATAGTTCAGTTCCTTGGGGGAATGTTTAAAGGAGAATCAAAGGGGAAAAGAATATACTCCATCCAAGATGACATATGGAAAAAATAATATACAGTAGTAAGATATCAAGAAAATAAAGGAATGAAGATGATAGAATAAGGTAAAGGTGAACAAAAGCTGCAAAAATCTCTTTTGTGACAGCACAAAAGGTATAGTGCTTAAAAACTGGCTAACGCACATATGCGCATCTGTGCATATGTACATGCTTTCTGGGGCAAGAATAATATCTCATAGATCTGATTTGCATCTTGCTTATTACCTTGAATACAGTGTAAAAATTACTAGAACAATAAATACATTATTACTTTAATCATTGTCCTTTGTTTAAATGCAATGTTACTAATGTCTGATTGCTAATATGCCTGAAATTACAATACAAAATAATTTTAATAGATCTTGTAATAGTACTACTATTTACTGTCACAATAGCTAAACATGCATTAAATACTGTATCAATGTACTTAAAAAAATATTTTTTTTACAAAGTACTTATGCAATGAGTTTCAAGCATTTAGGGAACTATCAAATTATGGATGCAGATAATAATAAGGGCTTTCACAATCCAATCAGACTTAGATAAAATCAGTTTCAGAAAAGTTTTATCAAGTCAATAGCTAACAAGCAACCAGAAATAAATTTTATCAAGATCTATTGCAATTTGTGTTACACAGTGGAAGTAACATTCATTCTTTCTATCTAGTCAGCTATTTAGTAACCATTCTAGAGATCTCCCTTTTGTAACAATAGGGATAGCTAGGAACTATGGCAAACTGCACTGTGTATATACATGACTTACCTCCAGAACTATTCCTTTCAGATATCTTCATATGCATATTAGCCCTAGCTATCTAATTTTAAATCTGTTATTGCTCGGTTGAATACCAATTTAAACCACTCTTGAAAATGTTTGGTGACACTTATGTTATTGCTCTTGGTTTCTCAAACAGAAAGTTAGCTTTCAATAGGATTAATAGGGCGATGATCCAGACTCATATTCATATTAAAGTTTAAAGGACTTAAAAAAAAAGTTATAAGTTCTCTTTATTATTTTACTTTAAAGGAAATAAGGTAAATCAGCAAATTAAAAATAACATAAAATGCAGCTTGCATATAATGTTTAGCTTAGATATTCAGAATAGAGAAAACAAATGTAGAAAAAGAAGAATTTTAAAAGCACATATAGATACCTTCATAAAACTGAATAATGTATTTTTCTTACTTTGGAGAAACTTTTAAAGTGTTAATTTACTTATTAAAACCTTTTTTTTTTGCATAAATAGCATACATAATAGCATACCTACATAAATTCAGATTATGTGCATCAACTTACATCTCAGTAAAGTGATGTTATTTAAACACGTCATTAGGTAAAGGTTTTTTGTACATGTTAACATTGTAATGTTGCAGAAATTTGAGCTCTTTCCCCCAAAAATGAAGTGCCCAAATCAGTCTAACTGCACTTAGTGAAGAGTCAACAGGTATTGCCACTTATGTTACAATATGACTCCTTTAGTTAGTTAGTCAGTTAGTTATTCTGAATAGTCCAAACTTCAAGTCAGAAATAGCTGAACACAGGTTCCTGGTGTTATGGAAAATCAAGTCATGTTTGAGTGCAATTAGTAATGCAATTGAATGCATTGGATTGACTTTTTTTCATTTCAACTACCCTCTTATCCCTGATGAAAGTTCTTTCCTTGATACAGAAGAGTTTTCCTCCAAATATCTTTGAATTATAGGACTATTATGTAAATCCAAAGTAATAAAGAATGAGAGAAGATGCTAGAAAAACACTTAGCACAAAGCTAGCTCTGGAAATATATGTGAACATGTATAGATGAATGATTTATGCTTTAATTGGGAGAGGCAAAAAGGGAACTTCTATGAAAACCTTAGATATTTATCATTTGATGTAATATTTCTAATATCAGTTGGCAGGAGTGATATTGATTTCTGCCACTAAAATCACAACTTCAGCTGCAAATCACTGTATAACTAATAAGACAAACATATTTCAGTGTACATTTTGAAAGCCTTGTAAAGTACAAAAAAAAAAAATTAATAAAAAGTAAAAGCAGTAAGCTGATTTTTTCCACTCAAATATATCAATGTATGCATTTTTTTAATAATACACACGGGAAATCTCCAGAGGGCAGGTGATGAAAGTATGTCTTGATAAGTTTCCTTTAATGCATATGTAACAACTTCAGAAAACCAATAATGGTTAAACACATGTATATTGCTAGAACCTTGAAGCAGTTCAGCAGGATGTTTATCAGCATTTCTTCAAGAAGGTAGAAGGAGAAAATATTGAATTTGCACATTTTTGTGTTGTTCCTTGAAATTTGAAAGAAAGCATTAAAAATATCTAGTTTCACTCCTATTCGAACAAGTAAACTCCAATTAATGTCTGAATATATGGGAGGTAGTTTTAAGAATGCAGGATTAACTTGTATTAATAGTTCTCCCCATAATAGACAATTTATTGTAATGTTTATAAACAGATCTGAGGGAAAAAAGTGCACTAGAATACACTTACTGTTTATTTTGTTGCAAGTTAAAACTGTAAAGCCTAAAGAAAAAAGTTGGTCATCGATAAACACTTTTGGAATGCTTCGACTATTTTAATTCTTTTTCTGAAATACTTCTTGCGGATTTTTTCTTTCCAACTTCTCTTTCTTTTCTGTTATCTTTTAACTTCAGCTTTTACTCCCAAATTCAAGAGCATTTGTTTGACACTAATAATGAAGATGAAACAACAACATTATTTAGATGTTGTTGGTTCATCTAGGAAGAGGCATTTGTAGACAGAACAAGCACTCCTCTGAAGGGACTGTGACTCATGGATAAGACTGCTTGAGCACGTACACCTCTGAAATTACTGCAGCCCATGGAAAATCCATCCAGAAGCATAGGAAAAGTGTGAAAAAGAAGAAGAGAAGAGACAAGGTACTATGTCCTGACCCCAATCCACTGTCCTGCAGAGACTGAGATAGCCGTTTGCAGTGAAGCTGGGCCTGGGAGAGAATCTGAGCCTGAGAAAGTGGAAAAATGTTGCTTTATTGTTTGTCTTCTTGTTTCCCAATGCCCAAATCACTAATTAAGTATTTTTGCGAATTGACAATAAATTAAACTAATTTTCTCTTTTGTCCATGGCAATAATTCCTAAGTGATCTCCCTGTCTTTAACTATGTGCTGTTTCATCTTATTTTCTGCCAGTTTTCTGTTGAGTAGGGCAAATGGGAGAATGGCTGTATGGAATATTTCAGTGGAAGTTTGAGCCTGTAATGAGTGAGACTGGAGCTGATGTGGGAAGTAAGGGAAAGTGGGAATCAGTTCCCAAAAAAATCATAAGAAAAAAGACTAAAGATGAAAAAGATGAAAACAAATGCAAATCAGCAGTTCGCTGTGTAAAAGAAACAGGAAGGAGGACACCTATAAAAATTAACAACCACATAAGAACACAAGATATTTTGGTAGGGATCTCAGAAAAAGAAAAAAAAAATAAGCTACTAAGATAAATAGGCAAAAAAAGAGAGCAGAGTTGGCTCAGTCTCAAAATCTTTTCTTTTAGTGGGATTCATCATGTTTTGCACATCAGTGAGCTTTCTACAAACTATGAAATTATGCCTGTATTTATAGTAGGTAAAAATGAGGAACACACTCCAGCCCAGAAAATATTAGTTTATCATTACTGGTATGAGGCCAGAGACATTATATTGACTGACACCAGGAGGTCTCAGGATTTGTCTGAGCTGGTACTGGACTGAGATGGTTCTAGCTTGTAACAGTTTTCATGTACTGTATATGATAGGATAGTATAAATGTGACAATGTATATGCTATATCACATGCTCTCCCTGGTTAATAACAATGCATCAATAGCCCCAGGCTGAGTCTGAAAGAGACTATTTTGCAGCTTTAGGTAGATCCCTTGGGAAGGAAGATGACTGTGACAGGAATCATATAAAAAGAAAAGCAAGGAGACTGTGAGACTGATGAAGATGTCCCTACTACCATGGGTATCTGATTCCTCCCAGCAAGGAAATGGTAGTGCTGCTGAGCTGTAAAGACTTCCTCAGTCTACTCCACTTCCTGAGGAAGACTGGAATTGCTGACTTGAGGACCTGGAGGAACTACAGGAGAAAAAGGATATCATCCAAGAAAAGGGGAAGATACTGGGGAAGTTCTGACAGTAATTTTTACCTTTTTTTTTATTAGGTTTTTCTATATTAATTAAATAATTTGGAGCTCTAGAGCATTAAAACACTAATTGGACTATCCATTTTTTAATATGCTTGAATATCAAGTACTCTTTTGCATATAGTTTTATTTTCAGATTTTTAGAGTAACAAAATCTACCAGTGTGTTATTTACGATACATAAAAACTGATGGTTCAAAAAAACATACTAACTTGCTAGCAGCTGGGTTTTTTTTTTATTAGGAGATCATATCAAGTCTTCTATAAACCATTATATATGTGTATGCATATATATATATATATATATATATATATACATAATTATATATATAAAAACAACTTTTCCTCCTAGGGAAAAATTAACTCTTCCATGTTATTAGTATGACTAGCTCATATAGTAAACATATGAGGAAACATATAGGAAACCTACTAAAAGTGTGCCTCTTTAATTTTCTAATTTTTTTAAATATGAAATTGATCAATATTATTCCTATTGATTATGTGCACTTATTTACACACTTATTTTACAAACTAAACTGCACTACAGTTACATATAAATAGTTTACAATATTTTTTTGTCAGTAATTGAATGTTTGGAATCATCCATTGGAAATTATTTCTGATTATTGAAAGCATAATCTATTGAATTTTACTCTCTCAATGGGTTTCTTCGCTTCCGGAATTTGTTTCTCTTTCATGACAAAAACAAGAAAATTTGGACACCTAAATATAAATTTCCAAATCTGCTTTTTATTACTTAATTACTAGGATTTTTGAGTTTTAAATGTATGATCTGTGAAAAACTTCATCCTTCTAGAAAAAAAACTGGTTCCTTGAGACAAAACTAAACTTTTTGTTCAAATTTTGAGACTGAATTTCCTGAAGCTGCCATATCAGCCATGTATAATATATTATGTCATTATGTTTGATTTCATATTTATGTACTAAAAGTAATATTCAAGATGCAAACTTTTTCCAACTGCAATCATTACAAATCCTTTTTCCTCTTCTTATCACATCACCTGTTTGTTTTGTGGGTTTTTTTTGTTTGTTTGTTTGTTTGTTTTTTCATTCTGACTTATTTCTGAATTATTTAGATATAAAAATTATTCAGGCTTAATTAGTTTCTTTGCGAGACAGATTGTTTAACACTTTTCCTATCTAAAACTAACTGAGCTAACACATACACCCAAAGCTATAGAAAACTGTTCAGAAAAAGACAGGAGACCTTCTGGTTTTGGTTTGGAATCTTTGAAGAGGAGTAGGGGATAGAAGGCTGCGTAAAGTTTACCACATGCATCAAGCAGAAGTGGAAATCCTTAAATACATTTTGTGTGTACTTAAACTAAAAAGGATAAATTTTTAAAGGAAGTATTCTTCCTATCAGGTTGTAGTTAAAACATTAATATTTTCAAACTTTGTTATTCATAGGATCTTCTCTGAAATGAAAAGGGAAAAGGGTTTTAGAGACTATTTGGTTAAGTCCACAGTCCAAGATCATCTTCCACACTCAAAAAATTAATGGAGTTTCAATATATTAAGGAGTTCTTAATCTGTTTCTGCAGTGTCAGTGATTATATATTCTGACTCTATTCTTTTCCCTGGTATTTTATTTTACATTACACCATTGAGCAGCTCTAGTGCCTGGTACAGTCATACTACACTAGTCAGTAAAAGTTTTTGACTACAATCAGAAGACTGTATTGAAATATAACTTGTATCTGTTATTTTAAATTTAGATAATTTTAATTCTTCATTGTTTTAAATTTTACTTTATATGATTCCCAGACCCAGTTTTGTATGCTGTTGTTTTTAATATTTTCCATAGACTATTCTGTGTTATTCCATTTCTTTCTTTCTTTCTCCTTCAGTGACAGTGACACTGTTTTTCTCCTTCAAATTTAATCTCTTTTGTCTTTTAGGTAAAACAAAACAATATTTATTGGGGATCAATTGCTTATCACAGACTAAAATCTAAAGGGTTTTCTTTACAAAAAGTTCATTGCCAGCTTTTATTGCTTGTGTCTAGAGCAAACCTATGGAAACAAGGAATAAAAGGCACATTCTGTTACAAGTCCAAAAGAGCTAGCACATAGATTGATAGAATAATCAATAGACTCAGAAAAGGATGAAATAAAGGATAAGTTAGTGTCATGATTAGTAAGCAGATGACAGTTCATAATAGCATCTCTAAAGAAAACATAGACAGTGGTCTTTATTTTTGAAGGAACAAATCTGATAGCTGAATGAACATAAATTCATAGAGAATGATAGTAGCTCAAGTGACTGAGTAAATGGGCTAAGTATATTTAGCATTGAGTAAAAACCACAGATAATACTTAGATCATAATTATCCTTTATATGATTAGGAAGCGCAGTAGATAGCATTTAATCTGATTTTGTTATAATACAAATTGTAGGCTTATTTATAGTGTGATAAAACTGATCATTCTAGAAAGCTTCTAGACATACTCAACAAATCAAATATGAAAATTTAGCTTCACTAACTTCAGTAGAATTCCAGCTAATTTTTAGGAAAAACTGCCACTTTTAAACATTTCCTTTTTTTATGCATAGTTTACACATTATTATATTTAGAGATTAAAGCCCTGAAGTCTTGTGTTCTGTTTTTTTGTTGTTTTTTTTTTTTTTAATACACTTAAAACTAAATGTACTTATTTATACATCATACAAGTATTTTCACAGTGATTTGGCCATTATTGATAGGATTTTAACCTCATGCTGAACTGTACTTCATTAAAGAAAATGTCTTTTGCAAATGTTTTCATAACTCTCTAACTCTTGGAGAATCTCCTTATTCTTCTAAGCACAAAAGGGAAACAGAATTTGTTTTACGTACAGTGAAAGTAATACAGTAGAAAAAATTTGATGTGATGTTTTTGTGTTAATATTTTACATGGATCATGGTGGAAAAGCACCACACTGCTTCTGTTCCATGAAGCATCTTTTTTATGAAAGAGCATAATACATCAGAAAGAAATATTTTTATCAGCTCCATGGCTGATTTCTTTTTATTCAAATGAAAACTTTCATTTGTATTACTCTTCCCCCAAATATACCACTCTCATAGCTCACATCTCTGTACACAGAGCATTAATTCTGCAGACATTAGACTCTTTCATAAACCAGTACTCTCCCTGTTGTGCCCAGCCATATGACTTTGCCTGCTCTCTGGCTTCTTTGCGCTGACATCATTCTGCTTCTAGTATTTCCCTCTACTTCTCTGGCCTTTACACTTTCTTCTTTTCCTGAAGAGAAAGGTTGGTCAATGCTGCAGGTAATTTTAGATTTGTTTTTTGAAACTTCAAATCCCATATTCCCAAACTGGTATAACAATTATCTCAAGTCAGCAGTATATGGCAGAATGTGTAGATTGCTGTATAGTTTTTTCAGTGCCTATAGTCATACAAATTTCCAGTGCTTGCTGTGTGCCCC
Organism: Lophotriccus pileatus; assembly: GCA_035583135.1. NCBI lineage: Eukaryota > Metazoa > Chordata > Aves > Passeriformes > Tyrannidae > Lophotriccus > Lophotriccus pileatus. The sequence continues at coordinate 60,945,086 of JAWWES010000001.1, forward strand.
CGTCAATAGCTGCAGGCTGGCAAAGTCAGAATGTATGTGCTGGTTTTGGCTGGGGTAGTTAATTTTCTTCACAGTGGCTATTGTGGGGCTATGTTTCGAATTTGAGCTGAACACAGGGTTGATAATATAGAGATGGTTTTGTTATTGCTGAACAGTGCTTATATAGAGTCAAGACCTCTTCTGATTTTCATACTGTCATGCTGTCAGGGAAACTGGGAGTACGTAGGCGGCTGGGAGGAAACACAGCCGGGACAGGTGACCCAAACTAATTAAAGGATTATTCTGGACCATCATTCCCAGTCTATAAAGTAGGGGGGAAGAAGGAAGAAGGGGGAACATTTGTGGTGATGACATTCATCTTCCCAAGTCACCGTTGCATGTAATGGGGCCCTGCTCTCATGAAGATGACTGAACACCTGTCTGCCCCTGGGAAGCAGCGAATTAATTCCTCGCTTTGTGTGAGAAGCTTTTACTTTCCCTATTAAACTGCCTTTATCTCCACCCACAAGTTTTCTATCTACCCTTCCAATTCTCTCCCTGATTCAGCTGGTGGGGAAGTGAGCAAGTGGCTGCATGCAGCTTGGTTTGTGGCAGGACTAAATACATATTATACTTTTTCCTTTGTGTGCTCATGGTGATCTTGAAAGTTACATTTAGTGTAGGGTTTAAGTAGCTATGGATCTGCCAAAAAGTTGAGTGTTTCCTCTTTTGATCACATCAAGGCTGTCAGAAATTCTATGTTCAAGCTTTTGGATGGGACCAAACAGTAAGAATCATTGTTCTTCTGTATGATAGGTCACTGTATTTTAATTCTATCAGAAAACAGAAAAATAAATACAAAACAAAAAACAGCCCTGCAGAGTCTCCAGATTCAGAGAGGGGTGCCCAGTAAAACCGAGTAGAGTCTAGAGTTTACGGAATTGAAGCTCATACTAAGCTCCCCTTTAGTTTGAATTGGTTGTCTTTTGTATAATTCTCCCCAAAGAAAAAAAAAGAAAAATAATATGTCACAGATATTAGATTTATGAATACAGTAACAGAACTTTCCAAGCTTTCCTGGAAATCAGTAAGTTGATTCTCTTTTAGCTTTCATGACAGTTTTATTAATATTATGCACAGAGCAGAATAAACATAGCCTTGAAATACTTATTTGTATAAATATATACAAATTTACCATTCCAGGACTACTGGATACCACTAACTAGAAAAACACCAAGATGCAGATGTTCTGGTAATATTGCAAATAGTTTTGACAATAGTGTTTTTTTCATGTGCTTTACATGCATCTGTGTCTTTGCACAGATGAACTATGATTGTATTTGTCTAAATGATCTTTCTTTTTTTTTTTTTTTTTCAGTTGTGGCAGAATCTGCAGGGATTGTTGCTTCTCTGAAGGGAAATCCATATTTGGCATTTTGTGATATTGGCAATCTGTATTATCATGCTTTCTCTTACTGCACTAGCACATGTGAAAGAAACTGTATTCACCTAAATAGGAGGAAAAGTCTTTTTCCAATATAATGCCTTTTGCATACTGATTTAGGACTGACATGAATATAGTAGTCTAGAAGCCTAGTTTTTCATAGTACTATCACTTTTAAGGTGAGTTTGTGCTGTGGTTTAGCTTCAGTTAGCCACCAGATACGAGGAAGCTGCTCATTCAGTTTTATCAAAGTTCATTCTTCATTAATGCAATGATCAGAGAGAATATCCCCAGAGGTTCATATCCCCAGAATGTTTTTAATAGGCACTACAGGAACTCTATCCCATTTTGAAGTACATTTGATTTGTCTGGGCCAGCCCAATTGGTGCATTTTCAGGTGTTGACTAACCAGGTGGGATTTGCTTAATATATATCTCAAAGTTTGAAAGTTCTACCACCCCTAGTTCTCAAAAAATTGACTCCACCCCAGCCAAAACCAGCAGTTTCCCACTGTCATGCCCTACTTTTAATCTGTAATGCAAATGAGAACATGAAGTAGCTTGTTGCTAATTATTTTGTTTATTTGTGTTTTCCCTTAAGCACTTATACCAAGCATGCTTGTGAGAATAATTGCTAAGTTACATGTGTTTTCTTAGTCTTGAAAGACAACTAAGCTGAATGACTCCCTTTATGTGCATAAATTTCAGCTAATGGAACCCCAGCTAAAAGACTCATTATAATAATAATAATAATTAAGCCACAATATACTTCTAAAGAAAAACATCCAACCAACCAACCAAATAAAAAACCATCAAGAACAAGAAGAAATCCAGTCTAGGGAAATAAATTATATCATTAATGTTTTGTAATAAAAATAGCTCTGCACTCATTCCGTTCCTGTGTTTAGTACCAACTGATTTCTGACTAGTTATCAGTAAAGCTCACGCCAATACAAGCCATTTGTATTCAACATCAAGGGCAGTGTCAGAAACTCAGCTATAATACTCTGTCAAAGGACTGACTGTGACATGAATCTATAGAGATAGATCTGCAAAAAATTCCTTGACGATGACTATTCACTAGTACCACCAAAAACCAAGTTGATGAATGCTGAGATGGTATACACAAACCCTCCTGACAAAGAGGAGCCATCCTATCAGGTAGAAAGGTAGACAGAAGGGATCCTTCCTTCCTTTATTACAAAAACAAAAAGCAGCAAAAATAACCAGCATTTTGGCTTCTAGCTTCTAATATACAGCAAGAACATAATTCTTGATTCAAAGGACCTGGTGGGTGTTCAGAACAGTGTTCTGGAAAATCATGGTCTCTTTTGGATGATTCTTGTCCTCACCAAACTCAAGCTATTTAAATTTCATTCACAGAACAGCTTCAAAAGAAGAAATAGGTACCAAATCTACCTATCTCAACACTACTCAAGAAAGGTAGTGTTCAAGGCAGGGAACTGTTTTGTCCTATAAGAAATGTGGAACAAGTCATTTCAGCAAAACATCTGAATGTGGCTTTCCTACAACTGAGGCAATAGCTTTGTAACTGTTTAAAAGCTTTCCAGAGTTTTACTTATGCTGTAATGAACATGCATAGCTAAACAGAGACAGTATTACCATTTTCTGGCTCTTTGGTAGGAATAAAAACTAATTATGAGTTAGGAATTCTGCTTTCAGTTTCAATTTCTTGCATGATGTTTGCAATTTTAGCTATTTCCTTTGTACATAATTATTTTTCTTGGCCTCTGGTAAAATTTCTGTTGACATTAAGGAGGTAATTTACCAAACAACATTTCTTAAAGTGTATACCTAGATCAATATTTTATGTTATTTCCGTTATAAAAACAACAAGTTCATCAACAATGATCTCTGTATGACCCGAAGGGAAGGGAAATTAAGTACAAAGTACTTAAATCAGTAATTGTTGATTGATATGTTATGTGTGGAATGCTATACACCAGCTGAATATTCCTAGCAATAACAAAACTATGTCAGAGGTTTCCTAGGAGGCTAACTCCTCTTTCTCCCCCTTCCTCCTCTTAAGTGAAAAATTTGGCTTTCATTGCTTGTTGTTCCTTTGTGTTGAAAGTTCAGCTCATTCAATCTGATAACCAAAACGTAAGCTATGAAAATATAAGCCATGAAAAATTAATAGTACCAATCTCAATTGCCTTATAATACTGAATAAAATAAATGTACATAGATTTATACCAGTAGGAGAATATTTCTGATGATCACCAATGTCAGTGTAAAGTAAGATAATTAGAATGTATAGACCTAGAAGATCTGTTCACAAATAGCTCATGCCTTTTAAAAATCCCCCTCCAGAAATGGATAATAGAAGAAGAGAAGATCTATCTTGTGCTAATACTCTACACATTGTGCACATTGCCCAAAAGTAGCAACCAGGGTGAATGTTGTACTACCCTTCTATGGAGTCTTATGTGATACTATGAGTATTCACACAAGGGTAATATAAAGGCCCTGAACTGGAAAGAAATGCAGAGAACTGCAACACATTCTCAGTTACAGTCTTTTGATCTGTGGCCCAGCTTGGCTGCTTACTGCTTGATCTCTTCTTATGAATATTGTCCTTGGTTTAAGTTTTTTAACTGACACATCTCTGAAAACCAGCTATCTGAGTGATCTACGTACTTTTGACCCAACTCCTACTCTTCCTAGCACTCTTGAGCAATCAGAAGCATCTGGCCTGATCTTTTGCCTTAAAAGGATTCAAACATGACTTGTTGGAATAAAAGAAATTAAATTAGTGATCTGTAGAAGGACTGGTCACATGTCCTAGAAGTCTGTAACTGCATAAATGAATTGAGTAAAGAAGAGAAAATAACATGCATTAACTCCCTAATGGTCTTTGAATTAACAAAATCTTGGCAAGAGTATTAAAAATGAACCCTAACTTTTAAAAATATATACTATTGATGATCCTCAACCTTTGTAGCTCAAATCTTTCTAGAAAGAAAATCCTTTATCTCATTTTAAATACTGAGAAAAAGGTAACAGGACACTGAAGACAAAAAGTGATACAATTGTGTGAGATTTTAAAAGGTAAAATTATTCATGATCTCATATATTATAATAATATTTTTACTATTTGTGTCATGTAGATAAATAAATGAACCTAAATTGTATATCAATATTGCCCTGTCTTTGTACTGCAGATATTTTATGTTTAATTCAATTTTTTCTTGGTTCATTTTACACATGTTTAGTAGTAATTAAATAGAGATTTAAAAATACAGTTACCTCCCCTTTCTCCACCCCTCCCCCACTCTCTAAACAATACATTGAGTTTTAAATAAATAACTCAGATTATTTGTATAAAGCCTCATTTGCTTGCCTGAGGTCTGGCTTATTCTTTAGTCATCAAAGTTAATTTTGGTGCACCCTCAACACTCTCAGCTGTGCATTAAGTTTATCAGAAGGCACTGTGTTCATGGCATGTAGTTTTATGACACCCCTCCATAAAAAGAAGATCTATTCTGACAAACTTCAGCACCTGACTTTCTATTCAATAGTAGGCATCTTGAGTGAGGTTTGTTTGATCTCTGAAATGTCACATCAGGATGTGACTGATATCTCAGTCCAAATGAATACCCTAATTAGATCAGAAGAAGCAGCCTCTGGACAGGGCTATAAAAAAAATTCCATGTTGATAGCTGAGATCACAAATATAGACTTCTATGCTTTAACACTAGCTGTCTTTTAAAGATTTCATGTTTGTTGATACAACTTTCACTTCTTATTTGTTCCTCTTAATAGTTGCTTAAAATGAGACACTCATTTTAAGTGTTTTCACTCTAAAAGTCTTCAGAAGTATTCATTTTTATAGACTATAGAGGGAATGCCAGCACTTACTTTCAGAAGGTGAATCTATTTCACTGTTATATTTAAGCTGTGTCTTGATAACATTATTTTCCTCTCTGTGAGTGTGTTTTTCACATATGCTTGAAGAGAAAGTGACTAACACATTCAGTATTTGATTGTACCTATAAAAGATGTAAGATGAAATAATCACAACAAAATACAAATATAAATTTTCACTAAGTAGGGAAGCCCTACATAATCAGTATTTTCCATTAATTTTCAAAAGTCAAATATATCGTTAAGAGTAACTTATAAGATTATAAGTAAAAAAATAGGGGTAGTTACTGTGACTAAATTTTACAGCTGTTGTATTTTTCTTCTCCTAATATCTAAGGCCTATAAAACAACTAGTTATCAGCCTATTGCTTTTCATTAAGCCAAAGCAGGGCAGAGGGCAGGAGGCAGCAAAGTATATTTTGAGATAGAGTTTCAAGAATATTGAAAGATTCTATGAATTGTTGAACCTGGAAAGTGAATGTACAATAGCAGTAATAATAAATGCTAAAAAGATTTATTTTGGAGGTTATTCAGTTCAAGGATAACATGACTGTGTTTTGCCAAATTAATTGAATTGAATTGAATTAAATTTCAGTCTTTCCTCCTCTTATAATCTTGAAAGCCCTATTCTGAACTGTAGTTGATTCCCTTTCCTAACACTTTCCAGCATCCTCTTAAATGGTACAGAATGTTTGGTCTAAATTTAAAAGAAACTGAGTATGTTATTTCATGAATACAGATTTTTTTTTTTTTTATATAAGGACCTTAACATTTTTGTTGAAAAATTGTAAGTATGAATAAAAAAAACAAAAATAAAATACAACAGTTACAAATAATGGGATTAATAATTTAGTTGTATTTTGTTGCATTAAAATCACACTCTTCATGTGGTGGTGATGAAAGTCAGATTTTTGTGTGCATCCTACACACCCCCTTCCCCCCTCCCTTTCCGCCATCTCTGATGGGAAATGTAGTTTGTCCTGAGATAAGACGACTAGATCAGTATTGCAGGACAAACTGTCTGGATGGTCTCATAGAGTGTTATAGAGATGGGCGAGATGAGATGTTTGTGTTTGACTTCAGTGCACGTTGGCCTGCAAAAGGCTATAAAATGCTGTCAGAGACCAGGCCAACTGGGCAAACTGGTCTCCTGAAGTTAGCCAGCTTCTGGGTGGAACATCACACTAGCAGGGATTCCTGCGGAGTACGTCCAGCCCAAAGACTCAGGAAACTGACTTTTAGACAGGTGAGTGAAAAGCTCAAAGATCTTGTCAAATAAGGAGAGAAAATCCTAAAGCAGCTAAAGTGCTTTGCTGCTTTTTAACTGTGCATTCTGCAAGCCAAAAACTAAATCTGTAGGTTTCTAGCAATAGCTACTTATACTATAACCCTTTAGTTATAGACTGTTCACTAAGTGAAAAGTGAGACAAAGTAGACCTGGCCACAGCTAGATTTCTCTAAGTTTAGAAAGCAAGGGGTTCTCACTGAAGACCATGACTCAACAGGAGAGATCACAACCTGGTTATAATGTATTCCATTGTAATTGATCATAGAATCCTAGAAGCCTAGAATATCCTGAGTGACCCACAAGAACCACCTCAAGAAACACATCATGTGCCTGTGAGTATTGTCCAAGTGCTTCTTGAACTCTGGCAAGCTTGATGTCATGACCACTGGAACAGGGAAGCCTGTTCCAGTGCTTTAACATTCTTACAAATCTCCCCTGACATAGCTTTGTGCCATTCCTCCCTTATCCTACAACTGTTCACAAAATAGGAGAGATCAGTTCCTTCCCCTGCACTTCCACTCGTGAGGCAGCTGTAGACTGCAAAGAAATCTCCACTCAGTATCCCTCTTTTGTGGCTTTAACAAGTGAAGCGACTTCAGCCACTTGTCATATGTCTTTCCCTCATCAGCATCATTGGTCCTCTGGCATGAAGCCTTTGGCATAAGTTTTCCAGCACCAGTGTTCCTGGGATTTTAGGGTTTCTGGATCTCTGAAATCTAACTTTAATTGTAATGGAAGCTTTGAGATTAGGCAGGCAGAAATGTAGAGGCTCTGCTATGTGACATTCTAAAACTTTAATTTACATGAAATAAAGATAATCTACTCCCTTTTTACAGTAGTTGACAACGAATACTGCAGATTGAAAAATCATATCTGTTTTCAGAGTGAATTTCCAATAGTGTTTGAGGGAAGGTGTTTATATTGCTTTGTAACAGAGAATTTATTATGAAGGATTTTCTGTATTGACTGTTGTGGCAGTTGAAATAATTTTCTAAATTTTGAAATATGTAATTTTCTTTTTAATGTCTTTAACTCCAGCTTTCTCTCTACAAACCTATAAAATATGAAGAATATATCATGTCAGCATTTTGGGCAGTCATATAAATGCTATTGAAATCAATTGACATTTTACAGAAAAATCAGTTGTAAGAGAATGGAAAGTAGTGCACATTAAATGCACTGCATGAATTCATATGACAATGGCTACTCTCCACTGATTATCTATAGATCTGCTTTAAAATTTGAATAAGCTGACTTCTACAGAAGCCTAGGCCAAAGTATATGCTAAAGTGTGTACTTGCAAAGGAGTTCTCGCAAAAGGTTCCTAAATGTGTTTCAAGTTGGTAAATTAGTTCCTAGGCTGTGGTAAAATCTACACAGTAGCTTATTGTTTGCATACGACTGGAATAGCATGGTCTTGAAATTCCACACTTGGTCTACACCATCCATCTACACTTCTCCTCACATGGAATTTATTTAGTTTGAAGTGCCACATGAGTCAAGCAGCACAGAAGCAATTAAGAACACTTATCTTGTGATGAAACATGTATAGTACAATACATGAAAAAAGATCTGTATTCAAATCTAAAGATTTCAGTGCTGAAGTATCTGCAGAATTGCTTCCTAAAACTTTGTTTTAGAAGTGACAATTAAAACATGAAAGCTGTAAGTGACTGTGGGAAGCTAAGCAGGAGAAATCTGAACTCCTTTTGGTACTTAAATGTCATCAGTTCGAATATACAGTGAAAAGAGTTAGGATATGTAAGACAGTTAGTTAGGTCAGCTAAACTGAAATCTGTTAAGTGTCACGATTCAGCCACAGGAGGTTATGTGGAGAGTCTGAGTGATTGTCCAGACCAAGGGGAATAAGGTTTATATCACTTGCAAGCAAAAGCATACTTCTCAGACAGGGAAGGGCTGATTCCACTGGAGATGTAGCAGATGCTTCCTTTTTGAGACTGTTTTTTATTTCTCACCTGTTTAGATCAAGAATGCTGCTTCTCTCTTCTTATGAAAATACATGTGGTCTAATCTAAATTTTTCAGCTGTTGACAGAAATGGAGTAGAGGGGGATTACTCATGCAAACAGCGAAGTCGTCAGGAAAAAAACTGAATACTTCTATGTCAAAGTTAAGGTGAAACTGATAATGCAAAAACTAAATGGGCTCACACAAAGATGGTTTAATATGCACAATTTTGCTAATTACATGACTTTCCTGTCCCTTGAGGCATGATGGTTCTCTCCAGGAGGAAGGTCAGGCAGCTCAGTGCAGCACTCACAGTTGTGCAGTACACTGTCCTAGGGCTGGCCGTGGATGTCACTTTGGTGCCTTCTTCTGCAGCCTTGCTGGTTCTGCCTCAAATCCTCTCTCTCTGCCCTGGAGTCTCCTATCTTCCAGGCCACTCCATCTGTATGTCTACAATAGTACCACTCAGAGCCACTCTCCAACTCACTCTATTTTTACATGTACCAAGGAATCTGATTGCCAATCCCTGTGAAAGAAACTTAGTTTTTCAGAAAAAAAAATGAGCTAACCAGAAAATACCTGTATGGAAAATGACCAGAGAAGGATTAGAAATATTATCTTTAGACAATTATGTTAGTAGGCATTTTGTTACAACTGTTTGATTTTTACTGGAGGTAAGTACACCAACATTCCTGGATGCTTCCTGAGACAAACACGTATGTTTATTAAAGAGCAGCTTGCTTAGACATACTGTAAGTGGGACGTTCCCTCATCTAGCATTGATCAACTTTAAATCATTGCCTTAAAATTAGATATCTAATTCACCTTGCTCATTTCGGTCTGCATCTGTTGTCAATGTACAGAGTCTAACATTTAGTTTCTTTTTTAAAAAGTCTCTGTGTAATGGTTTTAAGAGTATAATTAAGTCACTTTAAACTTAAACAACTGTTAATTTGGATTGCTTTTTTTGAACACGGGTTTGCTTTTGTTAGTCTGAATTAAACTGTCTAGTCTATGCCTAGACCTAAATCCCCCTAAACCCTTTGGCTCCTAAACCCTACTAGCCTAAACCCCCTCTTTGACTGTGTTAATGTGTTGAACAAAATTAGTTACAGGATTGTAAAATAAGAAGTTCTTGTGCGTAGTAGTAATGCAGTTATTTCCTCATAAATAAATAAACTTTGAGGGGGAAAAAAAGAAGGAACTTTATGAAATAAGTTAGTAGTGCTCTCACTTTATGCAGATAAATGGAAAGGAAAGTCATAACTGATCCAAACCTACTTAGATATTAAGCACATAAAAAATAAAGTCTGCTCTAATATGGATTAATATTTGAAAAATATAGCTTCTCTTTTTTTACCCTTAATAATTGTAGGCCAGCATTTTTTTTTCCAAATTTAAAATTAAATATTTTATATTTATATTAGTCACAAGATTGTTAAGACATACTGGACTTATCTCTCTTAATTCTACCTAAATTCATCCCTTAAATCTTCTGTTAAACCCAAATATTTACATTGATCTACAGGGACATGCACACAAAAGTGTTTTTTAGACAACAGTGAAAAGAGTTGACTGGTAAGAGCTGCTAGAAAGCATTTGACAGAAGATATAGTTCTGCTATGTGTGATGTAACTATCAAATAATCTCCATGAATATTGATATGAATACATAACTTAATATCTAAAGAGAAATTATTCCATGTATTATTAATGCATATGATGGTATTGTCAGTCATCCTACATTAATTTCAACATTTTGCACTATGATAAATGTGTATGTGTGTGTGCATATATGCTATTTTTCAGCATCCAATATTTCTTCTTTCAGTAATATTTAAAACCCACATACAAAATATTGCATTCAGAATCAGTTAGGCTCAAAACAGTGTGAATGCTTTCAAAATCTGAGCTTGTTTCTAAACACAGCAAAACAAATCATAGATGAAAACTATGCTTAAATAAAATTTGTTTAGTTCTTAGAGAATGGTATAGAAAAATGCTGTCAAACTTGCTTAGTTGCTAGAAGATACTTTAGACCCAAAACCTGAAGACGGTGACCATGCATGTATTTACAGCTGCAAATGTCTAGATAAAATATGAACAAATGCAAAAGAGATTTAATGTATCCAGTATGCTTAGAACAAGCTGTACTTTGCATTTTAAAACTCTGTGCTATTTCAGTTACTTCACTTAAAATCAAAGGCTTTTGAATAAATTTTCAAGGAGAAAATTTTCTAAGAGATAAGGAGACCTGGATTTAAGTTTTTGCAGTTGCATTCTTCATATCCTGGGTGATTACCACAGTTACCAAAACACCAGATATTTTCTTTAGAAGTATGTCTTTCATATCTCCTACTCAAAGCAGGCACTGTGCAACTAGGAGTGTCAGAGACATGGCACCAGGGATAGAACAGGCTATGCAATAGCCTATTACACCCAGTGTTGCAGCCAGAACAATGCAGGTAGACCAAACAAGATTAAATTAATATTTATTTTTCTTACACCTGTGCATAAGTAAACCAATTCAACATATTAAGTATTTCATAAGACTGTAGCACAAGATATGCCATAGCAGTATGTAAAATGTTACTGAAAAAGTGAGTAGAAGCATAGGTGAGTGGAAGACAGCAGGGTTCAGGAAAACATATCCAAGTAGTAAAATATGATAAAGAAAAGCAAAGAATGTAGAATAAAATAATAAAAAAACAGTATTTGACAAAATGGTAACAAGTACAGATACATATTTGATGACCTTAGCAGGTAAGATCATTTCTGTTGAAGAGAGATCTGTGGAACACAAAACATCAGTGAAGAGAGAGTCAAGATGGGAAAGAATGAATACTGCTTTTTTTCTGGCTTCCCTTGTCAAGGAGTTCTCACACATCACCATCTTGCTCTCAGGGACTTAGAGAGCCACAGGCTGTGGCTGTCAGTTCTGACTATAGCGTATCAGCTCCATGTTGCTGTTGTTTTAAGTTCTAGGTGTTAAAGACTGTTTTATATGCGAGTAATAATTACTGGTAATGAGTAAGAAATAAGATTGACAATGTTTATTACTAATGAATAGCAATGCAATAAATTATTATCCTAAAGTTTAAAACTGGCCTCATCTCTCCATCATTTCTATTCATAGTGATTTCTAATTTCCTAACCGAATATTTGCATACTTTATATGTATCTAGTATGCAAATATATAGGTAAAGCATATTCACATTTGTTGAGTGTAAACATTGCACATTTGCAGCATATATTCAGTCTGCTGGTCTCTTTTGCTCCCAGCTAATCTTTGAAGGTTATGCATCTCTTCCTTCAACTCATCTAACCTACTGGCCTTCTGTTCACGGCACCATAGAGTGCCAGAGCTTTACCAGATTAGTTATTCCTGGATCCTCAGCTATGATAACTTTACCTTTTAGTTTAAGTAACAGTTCTGCAATTAAACACAGAATTTTACTGGTCTTTTAGCATACCTTACAGTACCTTTTAACATTGCCACCCTGCATTTCTTCTTGACACGTGTACAGGTCGGTACTGAGAAATCACACATTTTTTTTAAATTCTACTTGCTCCCTGAAAAAGTGCATCTCTATTGAAATCTTACCTTTTCTTCTGAAATAAAAACTTGATTTCCACCTTTATATACCATATCTATGATTTAAGTCTGGTAAGTGTATGAATAATAGAATTACCTAAAAAATGTATAGTTGGTTTTCCTTTAGTAGTTGCATTTTCTAAAATACTGTGGTTAGTCTCTACAAAGATAAATGCCTACCTTTGTATGTTTTTACATAATCTTTCTGTGATGTAATTATAACATATGAAAAATGAAAGAAATAGTTCAGACATTATTAAAAACTTCTAGCTAATAATTACCATTCTAAAACTGACACTGTCTTTTAGAAGTTATTTTATTTATATTGGGATTTTTTTGACATTTCAGGACTCTTAAGGGCAATACAGCAAGTTGCTAGTTAATACTTGATAAAAGTATTGTTCTCATTCTTAAAAATATATTGATAGAACACTTCACTGGGTAGAACACTTCACTGGGAGGCATCAAGAATGATCAAACAACCTTAATTCATATGTATTGCTTGGTCCCGAGAAAAGTTTAAATAGATTGGACTCTGGACTAACTGAAAGCTGAAAAAAGCTTAATATTTAGGAAAGAAATTTTCTCTTCTGTTGTATTATTTCTAATTCATTCAGGGAAATGAGATTTTGTATAGTCTTTATAAGAAGTAGTATTGCAACAGCAAAACACCTCATCCCACAATGAATTCTGTCTCACTGGAAGAGGTTAGCTAATTCTTTGAGGAAAAGATAAACAATTAAACAAAAAAGCAATCTCAAAAAATGCTTATCTTAGTTCATAGAAGCGTACAAAATTTATTTCCCTGTGTTATTTTTCTTTCCATATAATTAAAATCTCTTTTTCCCACAGTGTATTTTCCAAATTGGCTGGTAAAATTAACAGGAAATGTCACTGTCCTCCCTATATGTATTAATAATAAATTTCAAGATCTAATTCTGGGAAGAACTAATAGTGACACTTCAGCACTTTCATTATTATAAAAAAACATTGTCTCTATCGTCTTTTACAAAGACTTAAGAAATATAATCATGTAGAGTACTATATTTTTCTCATTATCCTTAGAGGGAGTACAGTACTTGTAATCTCATTGTTTCTTCAGGATAGCTGTAAGTATATATGTAATATTCATGTGAATTTTACTGAAGTGGAAGAATGTATTTGAGTAATCTCATTTTCTCTGCTATATGGTTGTAGGATTACATACATAAAAATTCCATGACTACATTTGGTGATAAGATGCATAATATTAAAACTTGCAAGCTTTTGCTTTTAATGAGGTTCGAATTAGATAAAAGAGTCAAAGTTTCTAATCAGCTATTTCAATGCAATCAAAATAATTAAAGAATTTTCAAGATAATATAGTGGGTTTGCACTGTGATATCTGTTTTATAAATTTTTTTTAAGTCACATTCCTAATGTCAATCATGAGCTACATCATGGAGAGCCAGAGTCATAAAGAGTGTATGAAGACAGTAAGAGACATTAGAACAATACCAATCAGTATAAGAAAACAAATAGGTTCAACATACCATGCAACCAGCAACCAGTCAACAGGAAATGCCAAGAGTTAATTTTTAAATCTAACTTTTCTAGAGGAGTCATTTCAGGACTGATTTAACTATTTCAGCACTGTGGTCCCTTCCAACCTTACCCATTCTGTGAATCTGTAATTTTAGGGCACTTAATGAACCACCTAAGTTAAGAACAATACCACCTATGGTTCATTATATTATTGAAGGATAAATATCGGAATCTCTAGGGAGAAGTTCAGATTTTAGGTGCACTGCTTCTCTCCACTATTAATATCGGAAGTGTGGCTTGTTTGCTAGCAACTTTTAGTATTCTTGTGTTGTGGCTTGTGAGCCAACAACTTTGAGGAGTTTGTTGCAGCAGCTGAGGACTTGTACTGTTCAAAATCTACAGGCTTGCTAGCCTCAGTCTTGTGGAAGTGTATTGTAAGAAATGTAAGGGCTTGTTAGCCAACACCTTTTCAGTCTAAACAGTGGGCTGGTTGCCGGAGTAGGCAACTGTACAATAAAAACACAGGAGCTCCCTGCACGTGGTCCAGTGTCTTTGTTCAGCCTGATGAGAATTTACAATGAACATCATGCCCTTTCTGATGGGTTGTGACAGGGTAATGGTTTTAAATTGAAAGAGGGTAGGTTTATACCTACCTCCTATATTAGGAAGAAATTTCTTACTATAACAGTGGTGAGGCACTGAAACATGTTACCCAGAGAAGCTGTGGGTGCACCATCCCTGGAAGTGTTGAAAAGTGATCTGTTGAAAAGTGTCCCTGCCCACAGTGGAGAGGTTGAACTACATCTTTAAGGTCCCTTCCAACCCAAACAGTTCTATGATTCCATGGTTGTAGTCTTGTATATACTGGTCTGGTGTGGAAGAAAACACTGGAAATATTCTCAATTGAAAATAAAAAAAAAATCTAAATGCTTTTCTTTGGTAATACTCTCACTAGGATTATAATATTCTGCAAGTTTATTTGTATCCAGTGCTGAGTCCCTTTAATTTTCTGCCTCTCATCAATGTATCACGTACTGCTTATTTAAATGTATGTTCCAAATGACAAAAGCACATTTGCTTATGCTTATCCTTTTTTATATATAAAGCTTTCCTGGCAACGATAAACTGCCCATTTATTTTTTGTAAGATTTTTTTATAAGTGACTTTTCAGATTCAAAGCAACCTCTACCCAGGGCCACTATTGGTTGAATACTGAATATTGAATTCAATTTTGAGTTCAAATGTTGCTGTAATGAGAAATTCAAAAAAAACCAAACCATCACTAACAACAAAAATACAGCCAGGCCCTACAATGATATACTCCACTGCAAATAGTTCAGCATTTTCACAGATATAGAGATTGTTCACCCAAATGTAATATTCATTCCATATATTTTTTCCCTTTTTTGCCTGCCTGATAGTAGTAAATTAGTAGAGATTTCAATCAATGTATTACTGTACATCTTTCAACCAATTTATTTCAAAAGAGTAAAGACTTAAAGTGCAGATCGGGAAGCCATCAAGAACATCCTTCATCTAAAACTCATGAAAGGCCCGATTTTTGTTGATCTACGTTAAAATTTAAATTTGCCAGATCATTGCTTATCAAATTATGTTGTCCTTCATCTTTTACACTGTTACATTTTTGCTTCTATAGGCCTTGTAGGTACTCAGTCTTCAAAAGGAAAAAGGATATCTGATTTAAGTCCATTTCTCCTATGTAGGAACACAAAGAAATTCAATTACTGATTGGAAAAGATTATTGGAAATACTGGTAAACAGGCCCCATAACTATTCACTAGGCTATCTAAAAAACATTCATTATGAGCATTTTTTTTTCAAATTGATTAGTATATTTAGCAAAACAATAAATCAGAATATGGGGAGCAATTTAACTACTTTCTAGAAACATTTACAACGTGTTTAATAACATGACAAAACATGCTTTGCATAATAAAAATAAAAAGTAGAAGCTAAAAGTCTTGTTTCAATTTCACTGGTATATTGGCAAAGAAATTTCCAGAACCCCAGAAAGAATTGATGTAATTCCAGATATTTTTGTTATTTTGTTTAGTAATAAATCACTCTCAGAACATGAAGCAGGTAACCAAGAAGCATTACAGCTATAGTTGTCCTATTATGGCTGTTGTACTCCAAATTTGCAGTATCTTTTTCTTGGCTTTCATTAGTCAGTAGGAGACTGATTACATTTTTTTTCCCCAGGAAACGTGTTTGCCTTCTTTAATTGAAGCATAAGATTTTGAATTTTATCCTTTTATCTTTATTTTGAAGAGGAAACAATCAAGAGTCTTTGTTCTTGTAGGAACTGATAATGACCTCCAACATGTAGCAAAATAATACCTTTACGATTTAAAAGACTTTTGGTAATCTTTCAGTAGGAGCTGATCATACCCATTGATAGAATCACTCAACAGAAATTCATCTGGTAAAATCTATTTCTTTGTTCTTTAAAATTACCTTCACTTGTTCATATATCAATGTTTGAAAACTGTCATAGTTTCACTGAAGACATCGTTTAAAGAATGAAAATATTACTAAGTTCTCTGCATCATCTGATTTCTAAGGAAAAAAAACAGCATAAAAACTAAATTACAACTCATAGAAAAATAAAAAGTCAGTGTGTGGTCAAGGTTGTGAACAGTCTGTTGGAACAAGACTAAATTAGGACTGAGATTAAAATTACTGGAGTGTGGAGTAGGTATAAATTCTACTGAGTTTCTAGTAACTATATCTACCACACACTCTTGACAATATATTTTAGAGGACTAAATAATGAGGGATAAAAGTTTTGTAGTATAACTGAATTCCTCAGGAAAAAGTAATTATTTGTACATACCTACCCATTTCATGACTTATCACTATGATGCTAACTAACTTTACTCAAGTCTTTCAGCTGTACCTTTCATACTCATCTTTCCGTGGGTAAAGATTGAATCTTACAGGAGTGCTGTAGCTGAGAGTGCCTAAAATAGTGTTGGGTGTCAGCAGTTGGGTGTCAGGCATTATCTGTGATCTAAAACATTCATCAAGCTAGATATCTCCTGTGGAAGGAGCAGAGTACCAACTCTGAATCATATGCATTTTGATCTAGCAGATATAGTTTGTTGCTCTCAGGGCCAGTGTTTCTCAGAATGAACTGAAAAAGTTCAGTGAAAAAAAATAGTCGAAATTTAAGCCACTTGTAGAATTGAATAATAAGGTGTATACTAGGCTTAAAATTCTGACATCTGGACTCTTGCATTTTACTAATTTCTAAGCTCCAATTTATGTGCCAACTGGCTCTGCAGAAGTAGTTGAATTTTTTTCTAAGCTGTCTGTTAAATACAGACAGATATTAACCAGAACATGAAAATACCATATGATGTGATACCCCAAGGGAACCATTTCAGGTAAATTATCTTTGTCACCGGTGCAAGACCAGGATGGCATGTCCATGTGGCTTTCATCAACAGACCTATATAATTCTGAAGAAAGTCAAGTATCTCTGCATGATTCCAGATCACTTACCATCTCAGAAAGAGGGAAGATTAAGTCAATTATATGGGGTTCTTACCTGCAAAATTTATGTGATGCTTTGTGGACAGAAGGACAGAAGACTCTCATATATAACGGTGATAATCAAACTAAATTAAATGCAGTTTTAACAAGTAATACAGGTGCTGGCCATTAAATATGAATAATAAAATCATGGCTAGGCTTTGCGAACGAAGATTTGGGAAGGGCTCTACCCACGTTTCTTGCAAGCGCGTTGGTGGCTAAAAAGGCCAATACGAGAAA
>JAWWES010000001.1:60962666-60981017 GCA_035583135.1 Lophotriccus pileatus
GAACAAATATCATGTCTGTGGTGCTCCTGTTGGCTCTGAAACCACACTGACTTTCAGGTAGAATTTCTTCTGCTATACCAGCTATTAGTCTGTTATCTCATTTTTTGAGTCTAATTCACATTGTATATAAACATCACCTATATTATTATGAATTTTTGCAAAAGAGACACACTAAAATTATGCAATCTGAATAGAAAAGTAACCAACATCATAGTTGGTAATTTTATTTTATTTTGAATTTTGAAAGTTGTTGGAGCATTACTAAAAAACAGGTGATTTTGTTTTGGATACAAACATTCTGATTTTATAGAAGTCATTCTTAAAAACTAAGATTTGAAAGTTATGACCTTAATTTTTATCTGTCTTTCATGGAATTTATATCACACAGTAGCTTCTGGCTATATTTAATCTTTTTAAGGAATTGCTTCTGACTGCAAATCTAATGGGATTATGTTGGGTTGTGATTTTTTTTTTTTAAGCAATATGTAAAGCTATCCTTGACTAAGAGGGAAGAATTTCAAAGGTCACTCCTTCTTATTCATTTTAAGTCATCAAGCATAGCAAGCAAACTATCATAAAAGTTTTGATTACACAGGGAAAGGAAAGATGTTGCAAACTATCAGAATAAGACTTTATTTGCTTAACTTTCAGGCTTGAGTTTACATATGAAGATTCACTTTCCAGAAGCATTCAAAAACTTCTGCCTGTCTCCATATGGCATAGAGGAACTTTATGATTTTTAGTGAAACCTTCCTCATTTTGAGTAACTGAATGTAGATATAACAGATAGATGACTTTCCTAAGAGTTTAAAGTCAATGCATATTAGATGACCACGGGATGGGAAAAAGTCTATAATGGACAGTAAATGACATTTTTACAGCACATGTCAGTTCAGTTCTGCAGGGAAGATGGGAAGCTTAATTAGAACTAGTAATCTAAATGGAGGCATGAAGTAGAAATTATTTTGGAGGGACAGCACAAGAGCATGGGCAATTATACAGACTCTGCCACTGGGCTGATTAGCAGGAAGGGACACAGGGATACAGTAAGACATGACAGAAAAAAACCCACAGTGTAACCTGAGACACTTTTAAAGAATGCTGGTTTCCATGTTTAAAGGTGTTCCTACCTGAAGTGTTACTGTTTGGCTGTCTCCAAAATTCTGCCTTAGACAATTTGGATTTAAGATGGAAAAATCTAAGCCAAGGTGCCCCATTTTGAAAATTTTGTTTGTCTCTCTCTTTTCTCCCTTGCCTTGTATCTCCTCAAATCATGTCTGATCATGGCTAGTTTCCCTGGTATTTAGCTATTATTGAATGCAGTAATGAAAGAAACCATAGAGATACTTAATTATCTACACAGCAGGTGTCCAATGAAGAAACTTAATTCTGACCTTTTCCTCTGTGATAAGATAATTAGTTGAGTATAATTGCTGCTAATATAAATATTCACTGATTGCAAACTGTGGTCCAAATGTTGTTTCTGTGAAAAGAAAAAAAAAAAAAACTACACAAAACCAAAATAAACCCCCAAGACTCTTCTAAAACCCTACAGGAAAGCTGTTGCTCACTTCTAAACAAATACAGATTTTACTTAAAGAAAAAAACAAACAAAAGATCCTACCCATTTTTATTGTGAAATAATAACAGAGTGCCGTACCTAGATTAAAAATTCTAGCTATTACTGCACATTTTTACACATGTTAAATATATGACTAAACTTGTCGGTGAGAACAGTATTATAGGAACTTTGAAAGCAAGTGATCCTACGACCCTACACACTGGCGAAGAGTGCGGAAATTAGAAAGGCATGTGGGGTTTGCTTGCGGTGATTTGCAAACCAATCATCAGCGACACTGTTAATGACACTGGCATAACTTGTCATGTTTTGGTCTCATTATTAAACATTAAGACACTGACACAGTTCAAAACAAGGAAGTTTTGAAAAGGTTTGCCTTGATTATGTAGGAATGCAGTCATGGAGGCATGCAGCCAGATCCTAATTGTGATGATAAAGCAAGAGCCAAACATTGCCTCATACTGATGCATGCAACGGGACACAATTTGCCACTGTTTACTGTTCATACTTAGGATGTTTTATTGTGAAGCAGACAAAAATTTAAAGGAAAAACTCAAGAACCCAGGAGATTTATTTTTTGAAATGCATTTTTGTAGCCAGGAATTCATTTTGAATGGAATACCCTGGGCAGAGATTTGCACAGTTTATAGAGCTCTGAGGATAACAGAAAACAAATACAGAATATTTTGGAAAAGATGTAATAAAAAAATTCATTATCTTGAGTTGGCTTTCCAGTAACCTTTAGAAATGCAGTACTTTCAACCAAGACCCCTTTTACAGAACCTCTCTTAAATCCATCACTCTGAATGGCAAAAGGGCCGTAGTCAGCACCTTGAGAAGCTGTTCAGACCTCTGAAGATCAGACCTCTATATTCCATTGTCTTCTTTTCCATGCACATTTAACACAGAGTGGTCATACTGAATTAGTTTTTCTCCCTTTATTAGAAGAGTGGACTCCTTTTCCTGTACTCCTTGTCTTGAGCTGTCGCTTTTGTTTTTAGAGTGACTTAAAGTGAAAGGTAAATTCTTTCTTCTTGATTTTTTTTTTTAACATGGTAATGCTATGATAAGGCAGCTCTAAGGTTTACAGTGCAAAAACTCTAACGGAGTTTAATATTATTTTTTGGCAGAGGCATTTGTTAAAAATGCCTCTACATTTTTTTAAAAAATAGCAACTAAAAGTAGCAACTTGAATACTGACAGACAAAATACTAGAAACTATATTGTAACTGGAAGCAACATTTAAGAAGAAAAATCTATATTAAAAATTCTCTCCAAAATAAATCCAGATTTTTTACTCATGAGATGTACAGCTACAATCTAGAAAGAACATATAATACTGAAATGCACTATGGGGAGAGATGAGAAGATTTATGGTTAGACTCTAGTCTTCCAAACAGTAGATATGAACTCGGCTTAGTGTTAGTATCGTGGCTCTGGGCGCTGTGTAAATGTTAGATTTCAGTGCCCTAAAAAATGATGGCACTGATTCAACAACCGCAGGATTATAGAGAAATCTAATATTGACATGTATCACCTTTTTCATCTGAAAATTCCTTAGGCAGTTTTCATGCAGTGTATCCTGAGACTGTCTTCTGAATTCCTAGACGTGTTTAATAGAGATCCAAAAACTGAGTAAACCACAACCTAATTTTGTTGTTTTTCAAAAATATGTGCATGAGAATTTTTAAATATTCATTCATGCATTGTAATACATTAATATATAAATATTAATATATCTTTACAGACATTTACAGTTCTGAAAATTACTTGGTCTCAGACAGACTAGTTGAGTACCAAATATAAACATTGGGCCTTTTTAAAATTATTGGCCCTGAATACTTTGGGAAATTGAAAAAAAAATTTATCTTGAGGCCATTAAAAAGAAAGAAAAAAGTAACTGTTAAATTTTATCTTTTATACCTTAGCTTTATTTCCCAGCGTCATTTTTGACTCAAGAGACATTTAATGTTAACATAGCAAAGCTTTACCTTGCACCTGTACTCTGATCTCCTTTGAAAGATCATTAAGCTTGAAGTTTCTATTGCTAGTCATTCCTTACTTGCATAGAAGTAGTTTTTAGCTAGAGGCAAAGAATTAAAATATATATATATATATATTTTACTTTGATTCTGCTTAAAAAACTGTTTAGGTCTGGTTGCAATCAATGTAAAGATAAAATACATCAGGACTAAGCATTATTTAACAGTACTGCCACAAAAAGAATTGCCATTAAATGTATCAACTACTTGGCTAGCTCGTGTATTCATGCTCATGTAATATCTGCAATCTAACCAGGGCAAGGTCCAGGTTTACTCCCTAAGTTCACACACTGTACTTTAAACAGAAATAAATGTAAAGATGTCAGAGATCAGCTGAAAGCTGAGTAATGTCAGAGCAGGTATATCTGGACTGTTCCTATATCAAAACCATTAATGCACCTCTGAACAAATGAGAATATTCAGTTTCTAGGAGCTGGTAGAAAGCCAATGCCTGCAAAATCACTGCTGGACCTCAGAACAGCACTGGCCTTTTCTACACTCTTTGTTACAGCATTTGGATGAGTTGTCTCAAAGAGAAGGAAATCATTGATGTCGGCAAAATGTAGAATTAGTTTCAAAAAGTGGATTCAGCTTCTTTCTCTGCTCTTCAAAGAGTAGGGAAGGTGTAAAAAAGAGATTGTCACCTAAATTTGCTAAAATGAGTGGAATCACTGATAGTGTAAAATTAAATATATGCTTATGACTTGGGAAGATGGGGACATACGGTCTTAATTTGCTTCCTTGAAATGAAAACATTGATTGCAATACAGTACATTTATCAATGGACAAATCAATCTCCTTTGAAGAGTGGTCCATTTTCTCGGTATCCCATCACATTTACTAAATAATGAAATCGATTCTTACTGCACATTAATGTATTATTAATAAAAGTAGTCATAATAGTTCTAGCATATGTCTAATTCACCCAGGCTAACCGAGACACCTGGTTACTAAATAAAGGAATGATAATACTAGTTGACATTTCTTATTTGTGGAATCATTTTGAACTATGTATGTAGTTTGCAGAGACTGACAGAGAGATGTAAGTTTTAGAAGTGCATTTTCAGATATGAGAATACAGAAATGATTTGAACATGGAACAAGCAAAAATGCTGATTTCTGTTGCAACACTCTTAAAATGTCCCTAAACGTTTCCTTTTTTTTTTTTTTTTTTTTTTTTTTACTGCAAACATTATCTTTAATGGCAATTTTTCTGTAGAGCTATACAAACATCACAACACATTTTATTTTTCTTATTCCATATATAGAACATCTATTGCTATTTGAAGCTTGAAAGGGAGCCTTCATTCACTGCACATTATTCAGTAACTAAATCGTATGAGAATACTCCCCACTGAGAAGCAAAGGTTGACAGTAGAGCTAAAATAGCTACACTTTTTTATTCATCTATCTGACCAGATAAATGATAAGTGCACATTTAATAGAGTTTAATGAGGTTTCACACTGTTTATATGCTCTGGCTCTACCACTGTAATTAGCACTGAGGCATTACTCACTCTTGTCTTTGTAAAAGTTTCATTTTAGCCTTTATAAGAGGTCCTGCTACTTTTTTTCTTCATTGCTTGGCTTTATTGAGCATTAGAGCACATAGTAGCAATTAAGTATATTTGCAAAAGAAACTAAATCACAAAAAGTGCATTAATAGTCAGGCTTAAATCCCTAAAAGTAGGGAAACTTAAATGAAGGTTGAAATCATACTTATTTTACCTCCTTCTGCCTAAAAATGACAATTTTTATAATATTTAAGTATAACATATAGTATTCAAGTTCATTTATTCTTTTCATCTCTGTAGCGATACAGAATGTGGAGGAATAGTGATAATGATATATAATTCAGCATTGCCTTTTTGAGAGTCTTTCAAGAGCTCAATAGCAATATCCATACATGCAAATGCATCTAAGTAGCTCCAGCTTAGACTATGACTCAAATATTTTGATTAATATATTTTTATAGTGGTAATAAAATACCTCAAAAATATTTAATCACAAAGGTACATAATGTGCGTAAGCAATGTCCTCAAAAGTACTTTATGCAGATATTACAATGATAAATTTTTGAAGTGTTTCTTTACATTATGCACTGAAAAATTGTTTTAAGTGATGTGAAAAATAGAAATTATTTTCTACGTCAAAATTATTAGACAAAAGTATTAGCAAAGGAATGGCTTTTCAGAAAGCTGTGCTATTGAATCTGGCTTTGAATAGGAAAAAACCCACGAAAACTGTATCTTTCTCTAAATTAACTCACTTTTAAAGTTGAAAAAGATTTAGAAAAAGAGATTGTCCACAGTCTTCAATATTCAAACAATTTTCATCTAAATTACACGTCTATGTGTATTTGCAGGCAACTTATATTCAAAAGCATGTTACAACAAATTGTTGTAACAAAAATTTTTTATATTAAAATGTCTTGTAAATGCATTTAGCCAAGATGAATCTTTACTCTTATTTTCAGGTAAGGTTCCATCAACAATAAAATAGCATGGAAAAGTAATTTAACATTTTTATTTACCTATGATCTTTTTTTAATTCCAAAGTAAGGAAATACTAGCTCAAATATTCTAAGTGCTGAATCTTGTAGAATACAGCCGTTTGATGGCCTTTAGGACAATTCACTGGTTTTAGGCAAATAAACTATTTTCAGGGAATATTGATTCCCAAATATTTGAGAAACATAAAGTTAGTATTAGAAAAGAAAGAAACAAACAAAAAATATTGTACTGAAGAAATTACGATCATGAAAAGCCCTAGAGTAACACAGCAAAACCCAATAATAATGAAGTATAATTTTATTAGTGTAGAATAGGGAATCTTTTACTTCTGGTAAGAGTTATCACTTTCTCTGACAGAAAGCAAATCAGACCACTGTTTAAATCTGTCCAAAATCTTTCCTTGAAGCATTGCAAAACATACAAATCTAAATATGTAGGAATCCAACTTGCATTGAGATTTTAACTCAAGTGGTTAATTCTTTATGGAGAGAAGCCTCAAAGTTAAAAATAAGATATATAAAAAACGAATGGCTCAGAAACCACTTTAATGATTCCTCTGTACATGTTCTCCCCTTATGATGCCTATGTTTATTTCTGTCTCTCCAAACCCTGCCAGTGGTCTACTGTTAGCAGCAGCATCTTTGCTTGACCTTGCAGTGAGTTGACCCTGGCTGGACTGACCAGGTACCTACTAAAGCTGCTCTCTAACTCTCCCCTCTGCAACTGGACAGGGGAGAGAAAATGTGACAAGGGTTCCTGGGTTGAGGAAAGGACAGGGGGAGATCACTCACTGATCATCGTCAAGGGCAAAACAGACTTGAAGAGGAGATATTAATTACATTTATTACCAACAGAATCAGAGCAGGAGAATGAAAAGTAAAATAAGTCTTAAAAAACACATTCCCCCCCACTCCTCCATCTTTTCCAAGTTCTACATTATCCGCCCAGCAGCACAGGGAGACAAGGAACAGGGATTACAGTCAGTTCATCACAGGTTCTTCCTGATGCTGCTCAGAGAGAGGAGTCCTTCCCCTGCTCCCCATGGGGTCTGTCCCATGGGAGACAGTCCTTCATGAACTTCTCCAGCATAACACCATCCCACAGGTAACAGTCCTTCCTGTGAAGAAGTGGGTCAGTTTTCCATGGGGTGCAGTTCTTAAGGCAGAAGCTGTTCTAGTGTGGCCCCCCACAGGGCCACAAGTCCTACCAGGAAAAACCTGCTCCAGTATGGGCCTCCGACAGGGTCACAGCCTCCTTTGGGCATCAACCTGTTCCTGTCTGGGCTCCTCCATGAGCTGCTGATGGATCTCTGCACTTCTACTGTCTTCCATGGGCTGCAGTGGGACAGCTGCTTCTCTATGGTCTACACCACAGGCTTCAGGGGAACCTCAGCTCTAGCACCTGGAGGACATCCTCTCCCTCCTTCTCCACTCACCTTGGTGTGAGTTGTTCACATGTTCTCACTCCACTCTTTGTTGCCTGCACTTTTCATCTGCCCAAAAACTTTTTATTCCTTCTTAAATATGCTATCACAGAGGCGTTACTGTCATTCCTGATTGCTTCAGTCTTGGCCAGTGGTGGGTCCATCATGAAGCTGGCTGGCATTGGCTCTATCAGACATGGGGGAAACTTCTGGCAGCTTCTCACAGAAGCCACCCCTGCAGCCCCTTCACTGCAAGAACCTAGACAGACAAACCCAATACACACCTACATGTTTAATTAGAGACTCTTTATCTCTGCCTAATACATTCTTCTACATGGAACCTTCTGGGCACATTCAATTGATCATAATGGAAGGACTAATTTCCACTTCTTCAGTACTATCAAGCTCTTCCTTGGTCATTTATTAAATAGTACAAGAAGAGTAAATAGAATATGCAATGTCAACAGTCTTATCTAAAAGGTTTCAGTGCTGATTTGGTGAATGACCTAAAGTTGGACAATAACAGGTAGACTTCAAAGTAAAAAGAATAAAAAAAAAAAAAGAAAAAGTGGGAACAACAAGAAAGAATAAGAAGCTTGTGTTTCCTGGACAGCACACTCTGAAAATCAATGGGATTTTAAAATCCTTTTCAGAAAATACCATATGTTCTCAAGTTATTATGCAATGCAAATATGTGAAGTGTCATGATATATACATGTATACATATGGATCTAAAGGTAGATATAGGTGTACATACATAGATGTCTAATTTATTTTTTAATTAGCTCAATTATATCAAATGCATCTTTGAATTTGTTACAGCAAAAACAGTCTTAGTATATTAGTCAAATGAAAATGTTAGCACCATTTTTAAAATACTCTTAACTGTTAGAGAATGTTTTTTGTAGTTCAGTAATTCATAGTGTATGGTTGTCACATTTTTTAATTCTGTACCGAGTGCTCTAGAACACGGTATACAGTCTTATCAAACTACGGTGTTTGGATTGGATACACAGAATGGTGCATATGTGAACTTTCTTTTATATTGGTGGATTCACACCTCTGCTGAAATGTTACTAAGCAGACTACTTGGACTATGCATACTGAAATCCTGTTTATAGGTGAAATCAATCTCTATTTTCAGATCTTTGCAGCTTTTATTATATCTCAAAGGTAGAGCTCTTGATTCAGAAATAAAATTCTTAAAAGTCTGTCTTAGATAACTTGTGCCAACATATTTAAAAGGATGGAAAAATAATTTTTTATTATGTGAGCTCGCTTTCATAAGAGAAAAAGAGTATTGCCATTGAGAAAGAAACCCCAGATTTTAGAAAGAAAAGAATGATTCCTTTGCATTTTCTATGGTAATTATGTAATATAATTATGTAAAATTAGATTGGCCATCAATAGTTTTAAAAATGTTGATAGAATTGTTTTTATTCTTAAAAGGACAAGAAATTAAACTTCCCTGCAACTGTGGATTGGAATGAAGGAAACTAACTCTTGTTATGCAACAGATGTAACCTCTTGTTACCTAATTACTTGTAATTGAACCTGGACAGGAAAGAGCAATCTCTTTCCAATAATTTTTTCCTATATCATGTTTCTATTATGCAAAGATAGCAGAAATCTCACCTCACCCTCTGAATGTGTCACTTCATGAGAGAACAGAAGTGTCACTGTAACAATAAAATCACTGAGTAGCAGTGACAGCAGTTTAGAATAAATATCCATTTCCTCAACCTCCATTCTAGACCTTTCAATATTCCGTAAAGCATCAATGAATACACATAAGGAAGAATTAAAAAGTCATTAAATAGCAAAGAAAAATAACTATAAAAAATTTATTGAATAATATTTTTCCTTTTTTTTTCATTTACTGATTTCTGACCAAGTCCAAGAGAGAGGTTATTCAAAATACTTCATCCAGTGAAGGATTGATTAATAATAGTAAAAGCTAATTGTTGACTGCAAAGGAAAAATTTCTATAATACATCAAAAGTTCGTATGTTCGCATTACAACACAGCCTAGCAGGGACAAAAGGACTCTTGCTAGGTCTGTTCAGGTAATTTCAGACTAGCCAGTTCAAAACAGGTATGACTCACACTTCTTGTCAACTAAATGCTTCAGAATTCCCCTATGGATACATGTTACCACTTTCATTTTTTAATATTTTTTATACCATGTCAAGGCTAACAGTAGCAACAGTACAGAGATGGCAGAGAACATTCTGTGATCTTAAGCATTAATCAAGAAAATCATTCAAAGCCAGGAAATAAGCTTTACAATGCGGAACATAAATACCTAAAATACTCCTTTCACTAAAGATAACACTGAGAATTGCTTACTCCTCACAGACAGCTATAGAAAAGTGATGTTTTACCAGTCTGGTAGAGCACTGCTTACATAAGCAAGACTACAAGATTAAGTGACCGAAAGTTGAACTGAGAAAAAAATCAATCTTGAAATAATGTGTATTTTCCTAGCTGTGATGATAATTAAACACTGGAAAAGCTTCCACGGGAGGCAGTGGACCAACCAGTGCTTTCAGTCTTTAAAATGAGCTTGGCAGTCTTTAAAAGTATAAAACTTTAATCAAGTCTTTCAGATAAACATTATGTATGATACGAACTTGAAAAGGAAGCATCAGAGCTGAGTCTTTGGAGTGGTCATCTCTGGAACTGAAATTTGTGATGGGGTAAGGCTGTTGTTCATATTTTTCTTGTGTTTGAGGAGATCAAGATAGTAAGTCTTGTCCTTAATATTTGCAAATCTATGCAAGAGACTGATTACAAACCAATTTCAAGTAATATGTTTCAGCATTATTTTCTCCCATTCTGTCTTCTCCCTTCAGAGGCAAAGACTGACAGAATAAGTTTTCATCTTTTTCAGATCTTTACTGTGAACATCAAATGCAGATTATATAATGTTATGCACAGGAA
Organism: Lophotriccus pileatus; assembly: GCA_035583135.1. Taxonomy (NCBI): domain Eukaryota; kingdom Metazoa; phylum Chordata; class Aves; order Passeriformes; family Tyrannidae; genus Lophotriccus; species Lophotriccus pileatus. The sequence goes on from JAWWES010000001.1 coordinate 60,973,167, forward strand.
GAGCAAATCTCTTTCCTCAGCAGTACACAGAATTCTCTCTGACCACTGATTACCCTGTCTTGCTCACCAGCTCAAACACCAGCACATACATTTTGGCCTGGGAAAACACTTCTTCTTCAGATGCAAGTCAAAAGGGACTTTGAGAAAAGTACCCATCCTTTTCCACATGGAAATGTCATTTATGCAGTAGGAAAACATAGGCATTGGTATATCATAATCCAGGTATGTTTTGCATAATCAACATTTCTTGTCTTTGTATGAGTCTCCAACACTGAAACGTTGGAGATAACGATATTTTGGTTTCTCATATTCCCTTCCTAAGACACAGAGTTTACTCCCCTCATAACAGAAAGTCTGTTCTGATAACTGACCAGTATGTCTTTAGGAGAAACTTTACGACAAATGCCACAGAAAAGTCAAATTAGATTAAAACCAACAAACTAAAAAATTAAGTATAGATTTATTGGACTGGCAGAAATACAGCAAACATTTTCAATAATAATTTGTGTCATACACGTTCGGATTGTTACATTCTTGAGGGACTGAAAAAACTTTAGAAAGTTATAAATGGCTCAAAACAACCCTGTGTGGGGCAGGAAAGGGCAAGTTCTGCCAAGGTGGAATGTTGCTGTGCTGCCCCCATACCTCACCTACTTGAGAGCCTCTGGTGAGCTGTCGCTCACTGGCACACCAGGAGCACTGTCCCATCCCTCCACCCTGTCCCTGGACTTCAGTCCAGGCCCAAAATAACTATTAGCCATTGGCACCCCCGAAAACCCACAGCCCGCCCCCTGGAGCCTCTAACACAGCGCCAGATGGCTGGCACACTGGGAAGCCCACCTGGGGGTGTGAGGGAGTGGCCACAGGAGTCCAGCACACTAAAATCAACACCATGTGGTCTCCACATGGTTTGTGGTCCTATTATTCTTGGACTCCTGATAGCTGGATCTACACTGAATCTAAGGTGGTATCTCTTTCTTTCTCTCTCTCTCCTTCTAATTCTCTACTTCTTCCTCTTCCTTTTCTTGATATTTGGGTGGCTTAAACATGGATGTGTCAGAATTTTCTAAGTCAATGCTTTGTGAAATGCTTGTTTAAAACTTTCGTGAAATTCCCTTTTTTCCAAAGTTTGCCAGTTAAGTGTTTTATTTTGACCCCTTGAAAAGCATTGTAGCATTTTTCCTGTGCATGGCCTCAAGATACAAAAGAACTGAAGGTCCTTTAATAAATCTGTCAGGCAGGTTTTGGAGCCTTGTATATTTTTAAAGTAAAACCCCTTGAATGAGCTTGTCTTAAGAGCCTGGGCTGTTACACCACTTGAAATATCTCCAGAGATTCCAGCAGTCATAAAGCTACTGCTTGCAAGATACAGCAGTAAGAAAACATTGTGGCAATGTTGTTTAGATTAGTTTCAGTTTTTTAGGTCAGTCTGTTTCATTGATGTAAAGTAAGATTCTCATAAAACGGGCCTAAGTAATCACAAGGATCACGTTTTCTGTGTAAGAGAGGAAAAGGACCAAAAGATTCTCTCTGTATTTTTCCTGGAATAAAAAGCATTCTGGTCTGCACAATTCAGGGTAGAAATGGCTCATTTCTTTGGGTAGAACTCATTCCTGCTGCTTAACACAGTACATATATAGGCATATATCTGCAGATACTTTATAAATATGTCTAAATGCATAGTTAAAATCAGAAAAATAAAAAGAAATTAAAAAAAAATACAAAAGAGCCCCAAAAAAGAGAAAAAAGAAATAGTTGCTAAAAGATTACTCTGTAAACAAGAGATACAGTTTTTAAATGTTAACTTCTTCTACAAAAGTCCAAAGCAGAAATATTTTAATTAATCATCCTGCTTTCAAGGACTAGAGCAAATGCTTTCTCCAAATTTGTGTAGAAGATGAGTCTGGGATCACTGTTAGCTGTTAGGCAAAGTATCTTTAAAAGTCTGGACCACAAGAAGCAAGAAAACACTACAAGTATTGTTACTTTTCAAGATAAAAAATGAACTGTAAAAAGTAATAACACAAAAAATATTGCAGGTTCTCTGCACGAGTTATTATTTTAAAGAAGATAAGACTGAATACCTGCTTTGCTTTCAAGCAGATATTGCCAGCAAACTTTTTAGTTAAACTGAAACAGGTGTCAGCAGAAAAATTAGTGCTACAATAAACATAAACATATAATTGAATATCCTCTAAAATGTTCTGTATATTTCAATTTATTTGATTATTTTAGTCTTTATTGCCTCCAAATGCTCATAAAATTGAATTATATCAGAGTATACATTCATAAAAGGCCATGTAAATTCACATATGAGAGTACCTCTGAAGGGAGAAAAAAAAAATAAAAGGAAAAAAAGGAAGACTTTCAATGGCTAGGATTAATAGGAACATTTATTCAACTCTAATTACACCAACTCTTCCCATCTCCATTTGCCTCCTGTCGCATGTTCCCAGTTTGCCATGTGCCTGAAGGAGTGTTTTTGGTGTGCATTGACTACACAGCTGGCCATGTTTTCCAGGTGCCCTCTGGCACGGAGGTGGCAGATGTTCTGACAATGACCTGCAGGTATAGGAAGTTCTGCTTCTGTCTCCAGTGCAACTGGAAAGACACTTCTTTTTTTTCTTTCATTACAGAGTTTTTTGAGTTTTTTCCTTGAACTAGTTTTGAACAGAGGTCTTGGCAGGCAAAGAGTGCAGCTCAGAGATCTTTTTAACAGAAGGCAGTGACACAGGGACAGTTACAACGAAGAAGTGAGATGGAGGTAGGTTTGGGTATGCTGAATTGCTATCTGCTCTAGGGGTATCTCTCCATGCTGCTGTTGCTTTAATGTCCTAAGATCAGTAATGAGAACTTATATGTTTTGAATGCCTTCCACTATATAAATATTCAGAATCAATATTTTTTTCTTCAGGGGCAGATATCTATTTTTAGGGAAAGGATCTAATAAATTCAGATACCTTTTTCTCAAAGCAATTGTTAGCTAGATATCTTAAAGTGTTCTTCATACATAAAATAACCTGATATTAAAGGACTATCACATACGTTTCTGAAATATCATGAAAAAAATATTAAAAGCACTAAAATAATAGCAGTTTTGTTCTTGGAAAGACAGATCAGTGATTCAAAGATTCTTAAAATTTTGCATTTTTTCTTCCAGGATAAGAGTTTTAGGATTTTTTGGGGATAAGAAAATAATTTTATATCTATTACCAAACGGCAGAACATCACATATATTGAAGTGAGATATGTAAATCAGACCAGCCGTGGAAAAAAAAGAAAAAAATAAAACAACATTTCTTTTTTTTTTTTCTGCTGACAGCCAGGTAATTTGATTCCAATTTGTTCAGTAAAATCACAGAACTGATGATAAAGGAGTTTACTTACTTAAAATACATTTTAAGTCTTAGGTTTTAACATTTTTTTCTTGTCAAGGAAAAGGAGAAGAAGTATGAGCTCTTAGAAAATGAGTTTTATTATTTGTTTCTTCTCAATTTCATTTGATTTTCTTGATTATTCTGCTACCTCATTACCTGCTCAAGTAAATGTTAGATACTTTGGAAAATTAAGGCCTTTCAGAAAGATAAAAATAACTCATCTAACACTTTTATGTCCCAGAAAATCAGTGTTAGTAATAAAGGTTCAGTTTTAATTTTCTTAGTCCTCTCCACTGGATAGACTGATATTTCCATTTTCAATTGCTTTTTCTGAGAGCTTTTTCCTTTAGAATATATACATATTCTGAACACTAGTGTTGTTATATTTCAGAGAAGTATGTATAGTAGAACTGTCTTCACATACAAGTGTCTGCATTTATTTCTTCTGCTTTTTATGCTATAATAAGAGAAAGAATACAAAACACAATGCCATACATTATATACTTGAGGTCTTTTTTCCATTAGTCAGTTTTACATACAAAGTGGATTTTTATAACAAAATACCAAACAGGCAATACTTTGGTAACTTGCCTTTCTACTTGTCTGGCAACCTCAATCTCCTTTACTCTGTAGATGAACAATGGTTTATTTTTATTTTATTTTATTATTTTATTTGCAGTGGACTTCACTGGACTGAGTACTATATCCATTTTTTTGTCTCTTACTGATTTTGAATTTAGGGGAACAATGTAGGTGGAATTCACCTAATTATAGTATCATTATCTATGATATACATGTCTACAGTTAAAATAATCATTTAGATTATGTTTGCTGTAAGTGAAAACAAACATAGCCCATTTAACCAACCTGGTTTAGAAGTAAGCCCTTTGACAAGGTGAACCAGGCCTTGAACAGGTCTCTGTAGACATGGTAATAACTTGGCTGGGCATCTTCCAAATACTCAATATTAAAGAAAAGTTGCCTGTGTAATAGACTGCATGAGACTTATTACATTTCAGTCTTACTGACTGTTAATACAGACAGGAATAAGGAAATCTGGAAACTAGAAACTAGAGGGGCCAGCTCAAGAGATACCTACAGTCTATACATGAACAGTTAAGTGAAGCAAATTCCATCCTATATTAGGCAGTTGATGAGAGCTGCTCACTAATAAAGTACCTCTGTTTGTCTGTCTTAGGATTCTTACATCAGGGGCCTTGAACGGTTCATCACCCGTCCAAAGCTACTTGCACTCTACTCACTGCTTTGCACTAAGCACACCTCTTCCTGCTTGACTTCCCAAGCTGGTCTTTTCTAAGGAGGGATTATATTTGCCCACTGCCACACTGCAGACATGCAAGGAAATTAACACAACCTGTGCACAATGAGTTACTCCCGTAGATACATTAGTTCATCCTTTCCCCTGCCAAACTTCAGTCTTATCCTGAAAGATTTGAAATCATTCTGGATACACTTGGTGTCTCACCTGATATTGTAATTGGTGCACACCAAAACTAATCAGCAAGGGACAATGTTCCAAGAGCCTGGCAAATATTGAGTCTTTCTGCAACATCCTAGGTCTGAGCTCTGCATAAGCATTACATCTCCCAAAATAAGTAAGTGAGACTGGTGTCTGGTTTGCTTTGTTTCCGGAGGACAGCCTCCATTGAGTTTTATCTGGATTTTAGTTTTATCTGGATTTTTCTCTTCATGCATTCACTTGGTTAAGGTTTTCTGACTCTGATGCCTGCTATGGCAGGCCTTGTTCACCATTCTATTGCACTATACACATCCTGAAGCAATAGAGCTACAAATGGAAAAGGATACTTCATTATACTCCTAAAAGTCACAAGTTTCCAGACACCTCTACTTTGGAAGTCTGCACCCACTGCTATCTTTGCAGAAACTCTTTTGTGCATCTCCCCTTCTTTACATCACAGGACTCAGGCTCCTGCCCCTGCAGTCTCTCTTTGAAGCCCCTATAAAATTTTTGTTTGTCCTCCCTGTTGGTGTATGATCTTTCACCTCTTCCTTCAGCTGCTTCCTATGGTAATTTAGCACCCTGGCCAGATCACATCCTCCCTATGAGAGGCTGCTCAACACCTGGAGCTCAAGATCTGCAATGACATACTGCCTCTAGAGCTTTATCTGGGTCAAGTCCTCTGACGGAACAAAGTAGATTTTTGCCCAGAGACTTTTGCTCACTTTGACATGACCTTTGCATGGCACCACAGAATCCTGAGCAGAGTTTCTGGACCTCTCTCCACCCCTGTTGAGCAAACTATTGCAAGAATTACAGTCTGTCTTAGCTGCCTTTGCTGTCCTTTGCACTCTTATAAAGAGATTGTGACTGCTGATAGCAACCCCACTGTGCAAAAAAATTGGTTGTCAGACACTACAGCTTTCAGAAATCCTTCTCTCCAAGGGAAATTGCCACATCTTCTCCAGAAAGATTGCCACTTTTCGTATTTCAAAATAGTCATGATAGAGAATGGTTGTCCCAGCTGTGAGAAATAGCATAAGTTTGAATTAAATATTTTATACAAAACAACCCCTGAAGTGATATTCCCCACGAGACATTAATAATATTGATAAGAAGCAACAAGATTTATTTTTAAACTCTGGTGCTGGATGATGTGGTTTAGGGATTAAAGAGGTAGTGCTGGGTTGACAGTTGGACTTAATGATCTTAAAAGTCTCTTCCAGCCTTGATGATTTTATGGCTCTATGAAAACAAAATGTATCATATTTTGAACATTTTTTGACATCTTAGTATCATATTTTAGAGATTGTCCTAATGACCATTCAATTAGAGTGCATTTTAGATGTGAATGTAAGGTTTAATTTATCTATAAATGAACTAAAACAAACCTACCTTAATAAAATTACTTACCCACCGTGCCCTAAACGGGATTTCATTTGGGGCATAGAACTAAGCTGAAAGTGCATGTAGCACAATTCAAAACTAGACTCTAGACTCTAGACAGTATCTGCAGAGCTAAATGTCTTTTTAGTCACCAGCTGATCAACAGTAAATGTCTATTAATGCATTATGTAAGCAGTGAATATAAGCACACTGAGGTTCCTCTAATTACTGGCCCTTAAAGTTACTGCCACATATCCTTATGAGCATTGTTGACACATGGCCCCTTCTACAGGTACAAGCAGCCAGACCTCTCTTTCACTCAAATCCACCCAGCAGCAGACATCACAGATTCAGTTACTGGCATGGTTTCCCTTACCTTGGTTCCTCTAGTTGTTGACACTGAGACCTTGTAGCATTCACACATGGTGAAACAGTGAGAGTTAAACTAGACAGAAAGATTGTTAAGAAAGCAGTTTTTAAAGTAAAAGAAAATAAGCACAGACTTTGGTGGTCAGGCTCAGGGCTCAGTCAGGCAAGTGTACTGACAAGCAGCCTGCTTACATGCAACAGGACACACTCTCTTTATCCTTCTTTCTCCTTATTTCCCATCTCCATTTTCTGTCCCCATCTCCACTCTTCCCCACCTTTGACCCTTCCTCCCCTAAGCATTCCATAGTATGCTTTACATAGTCCCACAGGTTTCCCTCAAATATTCATAATGCTCATGTTCATCTTGCTTCTCCAGTCTTATCAGTTATAAAATCAAGTTTGTCTCTCTCCAGAACTGTGCTTGTAGTTTCTTAATGGATCATCAGTTAGTGACTGAAGAGTTTTAGTCACTGTTATTATCCTCTTTAAGAGGTTTGTGTCTCTGTGTTTTATTTATCTTTTTCTTTGACACTTTTTATTGCTTTTGTATTAAAATGCTCTTTGACCTGATTAATGAAGCAGATACTGTCCTATTTTACGTGCTTTTGTAGAGATTTTTCAGTTTTAGAGACTATCATTGTCTAAGATATTAGGGTAGCCCCTGAAACTTCTAACCAGTCAGAACTTCGATTTGATGTCCATCTGTTCAATAATATTACAACCAAAGCCCAAAAAGTTGGACAAGAAAAGTGATGAAGCAGATAGCAAGTGGTGGTGATGATGATCAAAAGGTCTAATGGGCTTGTGGAAATACTTAGAATATCCATACATTCTTCATGGAAGAAGAAAAGATATTGATAAACTAGCAACTCACAACTTACACTTCACTTTTCCCAGTTGTAAGGTGTTTCAACAGAATTGTATTTTCTCATATAGCCAAAAATGGTAACCATTTTCCTCTAAAAAGGAAAATCTTTATGCTAAATGACACTGAATAAATCAAAAGAAATTGCTGGCTATGCTCTCTGTTTGCTATTTTCTTCATTTCTGGTAGGAAACAGGAGGATGAATTTCAAGTCTTTATTCTAAGTAAGAGAAAAAGGAATATCAGCCAAATGTTCTAATATCCTAATACAATGTAGAAATTGTCTTTCATTCTTTATCATCACTAAAAGCATTAACACAAAAGAAAAACACATTTCAAAGGCTAGTTACTTGTTTTTGAAGAGAAAAGTTGTT
>JAWWES010000001.1:60986919-61000492 GCA_035583135.1 Lophotriccus pileatus
AGGGAGTTTTGGGAAGAAGACAGTGACTTAGCACAAAATACAAAAAGCCATTTTGAGACATGTTTAAACAACATTAACTTCTCGTATACTGCAGATCTACTGCTACACTAAACCTTTCTGCATTATAAATAGATGATCATATTTGTAGCAATGTCTGTGTATTTTGTAAGTCTAATGGCTGATAGGACTTTTCAAATGACTTCACATACCACCTACCAAAGTTTCAACCAAAGTCACAGCATTTCCTAAACAAGACAGTTTAGAGGGGGGAAAAAATAACACATACAAAAAGTTACACAGAGTTTCATTGCACGTTTCCTAAAGTAAATAGATTCAAAAGACTTGGATAGTCCTTTACTGAATACTAAAAATTTGTTTTACCATATTACTAGGTAAAAAACATTAAAAAAAAAAAAGAATTATGAATGCTCTGAGTTTATTTGTTGCCTGGTAAAATATTAAACCACAGAAGGGGCAAGAAGTGCATTTGATCAAGCATTCTAATTTTATTTTAAGTCTTTTGGTAGCCCTATAGGATATAAAGCTATTAGACACCATCCAAAGATGGGCCATGAAGATGGTGAAGAGCCTAGAGGGGAAGCCATACAAGGAGTGGCTGAGGAGACTGAGTGGAGTCCTCATTGCAGTCTACAACTTCCACGTGAGGGGAAGCAGAGGGGCAGACACTGATCTCTGTGGTGACTAGTGATAAGACCCAAGCAAATGGCATGAAAATGCCTCAGGGGAAGTTTAGGCTGGATATTGAGTGAAGATTTTTCACCCAGAATGTGGTTGGGCACAGGAACAGGCTCTTTGGGACTGTTCATGTGCAGGGCCAGGAGTTGGACTTGGTGGCCCTTGTGGGTGACTTCTAGCTAAACATATTCTGTGATTCTTAAATAATAGAGTATTTCAGTTACTTCTTATTCCCAAACCAATTTGCTTTAGAATGCACTAACTCTTATTCATCTTGCAAAGAAAAGTCGTAACATTTGTTTAAAGTGCAGGGGATCATGCAAGGGACATCCTTCTTAATTAGAAATATGGACATCAAGATTGCTGAACACTGTTAAAAGAAAAAAAACCCACACATAAAATATAATATTTTTAGAAAACTATTTGATAAATTGATAGAATAATTTAACATTTCTATTGTACAGCAGCATGCAATAGAATAACATTTTATTTGGGGAGAAAAACCCTTTTTCTTAATAAAGGAAAATGGATTTTTTAGAAGGTATACTGCCTGCTACAAGTATACTTCTGAATTTTTTTGGATATGTATTATATGCTTGTGGATGACATTAATAACTATTCACTACCATTCAAAAGTCAGAGGTTTGGAATATTTGAATTTTACTCTGTTGATTCCTAATTTTTTCATTCATCTTTAGACTTCTACTAAAAGATTCTTGATATTATATATATATAATATATCATTCTATTGTACAAGAAAACTGGTAAAAGTATAATTTAAAAATAGTGACAGTGACAAAATATGACAATATGAAAATTAAATCAGCATTGTTGTTCTTCCTTTTACTTACCTATAGATTTTGTCTAGTGGGGCTAGGATTCTAACACTCAAAGTTCTCGAAGTTTGATAGCAAGATATCAAAACTGAGATGAGGAAGCTGATTTTGTCAAGGTGAACTTTTGTCATGATGAACAAGTTTGGTTTTTTGTTTGTTTCATATTTCATATTTATTTGTTTTCATAGATTATGTTGGCTTTATGTATTTTTACATAAAGCTTTATGGTATTTTTATATTTTTCTTGAAGGACTGGAAGTTTTTTAGTGCCTGTGTATGCTCACTAGTGCTCAGGTACAAAGAGAGTTTGCCTTCATCTTCAGCTGCAATACCATGTGTAGAGAGAGATTGATTTAAAGTTCAGCTTCTTGGCAGCTTTAATATTATATAGTCTTTTGTCATACAGTCAAGTCTTCAGCCCCTTTCACTCCTTATCAGACACTTCAGTGCAGTGATACGACCACTAAACAGTCAGCTGCATGCCAAGGCTTTCAGAAGGAGGCTCAGAAATTAAGTGCTCTGTCTGGAAAAATGGACTGTGAAAGCATTCAAGAAACTGATAGACTGAAACTGCTTTGAAAAGATATTGCTAAACACAAAGTATTTGTATTTCAGTATCTAAATGCCTAGAGCAGTAAAACATCCTTACTGATACAGTTATTTTCAACTCTATATAAATATTCAATAAAGTATAAAAATTTAATGTACTAAGGTAGTTAAGGTACTACTAGGTCTATGCAGTTTCAGATAGATTTTCCTGTTTATATAGAATCTCTGCTATCAAGGTGCATTTCTTTAATATATTTTTTCTATTTCTGATTATGTGTAATTAATGAAAAATATATGACCAACATTTGATGCTTTACTGCGTTTACAAAAGCTTTTGGATGTACAGCAGCAAAGATTCTGTAAGGTGTATTTTCTTTTATGTCTTAACTTTTTTTAAACTCCATATTGCTCAAATTTTCTTATTTTTCTAGGTTACCTTTTGTTTATAAATACACTTATTACTTTTTCTAAACAGATAAATAATATCCTAAAGGAATTTATAGTGCTTAGAGGAAAAAATGGACCTAAAGGAACTCAAAATGCTTAGAGAAATAATGAAAGAAAGTAAATGTGATATAGTGTAATATTAATGTACTATATTGATCTTTTGAAGTCAATTGCTCTCTCTACCTAGCAGAAGATGTTTATCTAATGAATATTCTCAACAAACTTTGTGTTCCTCACAACACTGCATCTGTGTGAAATGTACCGCCACATTTTCAGTCGAACCAAATATATCTATCCTCAGACCATAATCTTCTAACAGTCCATGTGTGTTCTCGAGAGCACCACCTAATGAGTGATCTTCTCACATTAGATAGCTCAGAAAGCGGTTTAATACAGAGTTAGTAATTACTACACATTGCTAAAAACTACTGATGTAACAGACCTTGAGTACATAATGTTATCAGTCAGCAAATGCTAATCGTAAAATGGCCCTGATCACTGCATTTCTAAAATAGACATTTCAAAATCCATCCTGATTAGGTAACCCAGTAAAACTCCTGTTACCTTGTAATTAATTTATTGTTCTTGTTATTATTATTATTAGTAGTAAATTTATATTATATATAAAGTAGTCATTTATGTAATTTTTTATATATATTATATATAATAAACAAAATCATAAACACTTAACAACACATCAATACAGTAAAAACTTATTAACTAGATGATCTACTTAGATCTACTTGCAGTTCTACAGGGCTTTTCTATTTTCTTCTGATTTCTTTCCTGGTTGATCTACCACTTCAAAGATCTTACTGCATTTAATGCAGAAATAGAAAGTAAATAATTTCATTTCTCAAGCAGAACACTGATCCTTCACACTGCATTTTTCATAAAATTGTGGTTTGTATAGTGAAGATTGTATTTGGTTAACAATTGAATTTACAAAACTCTATTACTTTCAGTAAAAAACATTTACTAGTATGTTGTAATATACTATGTGATAATATAAATGAACAAAACATAACAAATGTTATGTTTTGACAAATTCTTTCAAGTTTGGAAGTGTGCTATTTTAATGAAAGCAGAGACACAGGCAGCAGGAAGAGTATTATGGAGTAAAATATTCTAAATTTAAAAAAACAAGATGGAATGTGAATCATCCATTTTCACCACCATAAAAAAGTTAAAAGCAAGTATTATTGAGATTCATTGTTATGCCTTTTTTCCCTCTGGTACATTTTTAAGAGTCTGAAAGTTAGGAGACTAGTCAGCAAGGTTTACAGAAGACACAAAATTCAGTTACTTATGACCAGTTACAACTCTGAAAGACTTGAAATATTTAAGACAGCAGTAAAATGGGTAAAAGGATTACTAATGAATTTTAGTATCAATAAAAATGGAAAAAGTACACAGGGCAAGAATTCAAATTATTCCTGTAGCTTACAAGAATTTCAATTAACAGCTCCAGTCAGCAAAATAACCTTGGAGTTACTGTTGATTGCACAGAAGAAACCACTGTTTGTACAATTGTCATGGAACATCTCTTACAAGACGCTGGAATGTGCAGGGGATGAAGAAGTGAATTGTGCAAAGAATACTGTGGTGATTTTGTTGAAATGTTTAAAATGTTTATGACATATTGGATAAGTCAGAATTAAAGGATATATTAAAAAAAAGGAATAATAACATAACCAAAGAATGGAGAAAACTTTCCAAACAAACAAAGGATTGGGTTTTAACCTTAAATATTTCTTCGAAGAATAGGACTAATAATTATAAAAGTAAATCATAAATTAGCTGTATGGACAAGATATATGACAGTATTTTTTTTTAACTGATTCATATCTCAACAAAAACTAAACAAACAGAATTAAAATCTGAAGAATTAAACAGCTAAAAAAAGATATTATCTCATGCACTCTTTAACTGAGTTTAAATTTAATTGCTATGGGTAGTAAATAAACAAGTAGATTTAAAACTGGACTGAGTATTAAGAATTCCATAAAAATGTTCTGAACTTTTGTTTCTATTTAAATGGGGTTCAGCTCAACATTTGCTTTGGTGTAGTTAAAGAAATAAATAATTATGTTATGTCTCTACTTTGAAAAAGACTGAGAAAGTTAAATGAAGCCAAGATTATTTGAGAATAATTTTGAATTCAAGAGATCATAATTTTCTACTGCATGACATATCTGAATATTTTGTGCAAGAATATTCACTGTTTTAGTTAGTCATTAAAAAACCAGGAAGATTTATTAAATTTCATACTTTGGAGATTAAAATACTATATTCCAACTGGAAAACATGATGAGACTTAACACTGGGACTCAGATTATCCCATGTCTTTTCACAGTAGTGTTCTTTATTTTTCTGAAACTTTTGATATTGGCTTCTGTTGCAGATAGAATATCAACTGTGTGGTTTCTACACCTATTCCAGTACTGTAAATAATATGTATACATAAATAATACTGTCACAATATAAATCTAAATATAAATTACCAAAATATACTCTCTAACTCAGAGTATTCTGGCTATTTTTATGCCTTTTTTTTCTTCATTTTACTCTGGAGTGCTGGAAGATATGCAATAGCTGCAGACTGCTCTTCTGACACTAAGAGATCTTACAGATGAAACAAATTGTCAACACAGCAACTTTCTGCCCCTTACAGTGTAAGCAATTGTTTTAGCGTTCTTTCTTCCGCAAAGCATTTAAGAAACTATGCTTTCTTTTAATTACAGAGTTTTCAGTTCTTACTGAGTCCCAGCTTTCAATGTAACAAAGCCTTTGTCTTTATCAGGATTCTTTGGATTTGATAAATCCAAGCTGTCTATTACTTTTATACCTATTCTCTACCTCTGCCTCTGTTGTGTCCTGGGTTTTGTTTACTTTTCCTTTTTTTTCCTTTTCTTCCTGTTGCCTCTCTCCTACTGTCTTACTTTCTGATTTAAGTATATGTGCATATGAAAGACAGAATCTGTGTGTTCTTTTTTTTCCAATCCACTTGATATGTCTCCTCATTCTGTTAAAGGAAGAGCATACGTAGTACCGCCTGAAGTTTTCTTGATTGCTATGGGAGCTGAGAATAGAATGCAGGCTGGTGGTCTGCTGTCTGCTTGCAATTCTTTTTAAGAAAGCTGACAATACCCATAGGAGATGAAAGAGGTGTTGCATAGAACATGAATAGATAATAAAGAGCTACCTATGATTTAACCTTCAGGTACAATATCAACTTGCAGTACATCTATGATTGAAGATGCTTTTGTATTAGATTTTGTCTATTTAGGATTACTCCTGACACTGTCTTACACTCTCTCTACAGATACTCAGGATTATTTTATGTTAGCAGCATACACTGTTCTATGTTATTTTAAAGGACATGCAAATTAAAGAACAATAATGAAATGAGAACAATTTTGGCTCTGTATAAACCTTCTGTTACTTCACCAGAAGGTTCTGGTGATAGAAACACAATGCTGCAAACAATTTACACCATCAATTTTAGACAAGAAGTAGCTACCAATTAAACCTATGCCAAACCACGTGCTAAACAGTATAATTTGCCAGCAACCTTGTTGAGTGATGCATGGAAAAAATAACTCTGTCATCTATTACATTATAGAATGAAAACCAATGATGACATTCAGTTATCCCTACAATTTGACAGCAAATAAAAAAGTTGTAGCAGAAAGCTTCCATACACATACAAAAGCCTATAAATAGTCATTTAATCACTGCAGAATGAATTTACAGGTTGCCCTTGTAAGGTACAGAAGAGATTAAGGGTTGAGATAAAATATGTCACCTAGTATATTTCTCTGTAAGATTTTTCTCTATTCCACCCTGCTTGCTGTTCCTTCTGTGAACGGTTCACCAGGAAATGGAGAAAGAAAGAAGGAAGGAAAATTCCTTAAGCATCAGTGCTGCTGTTCTCTTTAACACAACAGCATGTCATGCTCTGAAAACAGGAAGGTATTGCCCTGTATGTTTTGACATAAAGATGAAAACAAATGAAGACCTGATAAGATTAAATTCCTTTAATTTAAAATATATAAAACCCACTTATTTTTTAGCATTGATGCAACTCTGAGATTGTCAATATTCATATACGAAATAGGCATGGATTCTACATGCATCTGTTACTATACCTCTAAAATGACTTTTTGTTTGAAAACTGAGAAGCAAAAATAGTATTTTTAAAAAAATCTCATAGTTTAACTCAAAGCAACTCTTCTAAATTCCATCTTGAGACATTCATATAATTTATGAAATAATAATTTTGTACTTCCAAGATACCTCATTATTAACAAGGAAGTTATTTTCAGTAATATTTTAGAGTAAAAGGGTAATGGAACTATCTTTTATTGAGTCTTACACAAATAAACAAATATCAAAGCATTGCTTATTTGGAATCCAACTGGCAGACATTTTGGGAAAATTGAAAAGCTAAACAAAACTCTAGAATATACTGTCTAATTGTGATGTTTCTTTACAGAACAGGAGCAGACATGAACATTAGATTAAGGACGTGAGGCAAATAGCAGAAGATTACTTCCCATGCTCCTAATTTTAAAGCAAAGCTATGAGGCAATAATAAAAGTCACTGAAGAGGCTAACACCCAGACAAGTGAGTGTCCCATCAGTAAACACTCTTTAACAGAATATTTGTTTTTCCATTAGAGTGTAATTTAATTTTCATGACTAATGTTCACTCTAGTAAACTGTCTCACAATACTTAAAAACTTAATCTTTAGGTTTCATGGTTTATTTAGACACTTCAAATTTGTCTGAGATGGAACACTGAATGTAGTCAAGACAGATAAATCTAATCTGTTATCTTTTCATTATTTTTTAAATATTAATTCATTCTTAAATCGCAGCATTTATCAGACACAAATTTTAACATCTTCTTACCATGTCCTAGATACTGAAGGCTTACTATGAACTAATTAGAGGCATAAGATAGCAGACATATTATTTCTTGGTTTGTTATGGTTTTTTACCTATAAAAATCTTGTTATGTTTAGAGCTCTGAGCCAACTATTTCAGTGATGTGATAAGGACTGACTTTTTGTTAGTCCTCTGATACCCACAGATGAAGTGTATTCGATTTTTTGTCATTTTTGTGTGACTGAAGTGCTTAGAAATTCCAAAGTCTTACATTAGAAATCTGTGTTTTCTACTATGTATAGGAATATAGTTCTTATCTTGATCACTATCAATGAATTAATATTTCTAGATGGATAATATTCCTAAAGTACATACTACTTCTCTCAATTAAAATTCTTAATATCTTTTGGATTTTGGCCTAATTTCTGGAGAGTAGAAGGGAAGGATGCTTCATGAACAAAACTGAAGCTTACTTATGCAGAAATTTTAAAATGATAAAATCTATTGTAACCCGAAGTGCTGAATATATTTTAAAGTTCATTTAAAAAAACCAAAAAACAAAAAACAAGAAAAATGTTAACAAATATTTTAGAATGGTTTTGCATTGAAGTTTAAGTTTGGGAAATGAGAAGAAAGTAACAAGCTATAGGATGCTT
Source organism: Lophotriccus pileatus (assembly GCA_035583135.1). Taxonomy (NCBI): domain Eukaryota; kingdom Metazoa; phylum Chordata; class Aves; order Passeriformes; family Tyrannidae; genus Lophotriccus; species Lophotriccus pileatus. Next base: position 60,994,997 of record JAWWES010000001.1, read on the forward strand.
AGGAGAAAATTTTCATAAGGTTGTAGAGGCAGAATTTTGGTTTGTTTTGTTTGGTTGTTTTGGGTTTTTTTAAACTGTAAACATCAACAGTGTTTCCACAGGCAATTATAAGGACTAATCATAGAATCATAGAATATGCTGAGTTGGAAGGGACCCATCAGGATCATCAGGTCCAACTTCTGGCGCTCTGCAGGACACAAAAATCACACCATGTGCCTGAGAACATAACTATACAAATAAAACTAAGATTGCAATGGTTTGTTTTGTAACTACCATTTAAAATATTATAAGTTTTAAAATTCAATATTATCAAGTAATTGCTCAACTTAGGACTCCTGGTGTATATGTCACCAATTTCACAATTTCACTATCAATATGGGCAGACAAGAATCCTTCTCGCTAAAGAAATAATATCACACTATACTATGCTTGAAATAAATCAAGTGTGACTTACAGCTCTTATACTGGGTGTACTTGGGTCAATTTTGTGTCAGTAATTTAGTGGTGCATTCCCATTACTACTGTGGTCCTAAAATTATCATTATTCACTCCAAATCTACTGACATTCTTATTTAAAATAAGGTTTACTAGGGATATGTTCCTCCTTGACTTTAGTTTTCTGAAGGAATTATTTTAACCCTGACTGAGGCAGCTAGCAGATTTACTACAATTCACTGTGAAGTTGAAAGGATCTCCAGGGAAGTAGTCAGTATTAAAGTGAACTAGTTTAACTAACAACTATATAAATAGAAATACAATAATAAAAATTAATAAAAAATAATATTTTTATTCCTGGCAGACATGTATATTGTACAGTGATAGAATTTCATATGTTTTCAGTTTGCTACTTTTGTTTTTTTCTCAGATTCTTTTCAATAGAATTTGTAAATTGTAAAAACTTTTAAGGTAGGAGTTTTGCCCTCTGTGTGTATCTATTACAAACTTCTCTTAAGTCTTAATGATGGTACTAAAGTAGTCTAATGAACAAGCACTCCAAAACCAAACCAAACCATGGTAAAAAAATAAACCTAAAGAAAGAAAGTGCCTGTAAGAGAATGTCAGACCACATAAATCATCAAATTAGACTGTCAATTTTCTATCAGCATATAATCTGTATTAATATAGAGTGTGTTTTGACAACGCAATAATTTCAACTCATTGTTTTATCATACATACTGGTCAGATTTACAAAAGTAAGAATCTAGTATGCTAAACCCCACATGGCAATAGGATTAACCTATGTACAGGCTTAATAGTTGCAATTATGAATTCATTATTACATAAAACTAACATGTTCTATCCTTCTTGAAAGTTTATATATGAGCCTTGTGTCTTGTGACTGTAGGGTGCCAGAGACTTTGTGGCTGCCTGTGGGCTGGAGGCTGTGTGCTATTGATACTTCCTATGGGGCTGTCCTGAGGCAGCACCAGTGAAGCTCCAGCTCCAGGTAGTGATGCCTTCCTTGGGGATGGGAGGGGCTGAGACTAAGATGGGATATGGGCTCTGGCTGGCTGAGGCACTTGACTGGGCTGAATATGGATGCAAGGAGTTGCAGATGAGTGCTATTGCAACACCACTGATGGTCCTGGGGTCTAAAATGGGGTTCTGAGCTGTGGGCAGAGTGGTTGTGTCAGGAGAGTGTTTCAAGGAGCAAAGTAAGAGCAAGGACAACGATCAAGGAAAGGGCTATGGCCCAGGAGACTTGAAACCAACTCCTGAAAAGACCCAGAGACCTGAGTGCAAAAGGGGATTGATTTCAGAGCCTGAATGAAAGATCAGCAGTGCAGGGAGATCAAAGCCCAGAGCTGATCTCTGAGGAGGGTGTGTACTCTTATGGCCCAAAACTATGACTCTACAGGCCTTGATTCAGAGCACAAGAAGACCTAAGCTCATTTTCAGGGCACAACAGTCATCCAGGGACTGGAGTCCAGAAGGTGTGGAGCCATGGCCATGCATGGACATGTCTGTGGGCTGGACCCTGACACAACCCCAACACAGCTCAGGAAGGAACCCAAGCAGAACTGAAATGGCCTTTGGCCCCATAGGTGTACTTGGAGGCTTTAGGAGTTTGGAGGATTCAGGATTTATTAAATTCCTCAGGGCCCCGAGAGTAGTACTTATTTACAAAGTCATTTAAAACTTTGAACCTTTATGATTACCTTTGAAAGTTACTGTATATAGTATCATCAATTTTTAATCAGAATTCTCAATAGGGAGCTTTGCTCAAAAGCTGATGGGATGACACAACCTAGGGTTTTGAGATACCTCTCCAATGATTTATTTCTATTTTGAGAGAAATTATGTATTTGCAAAAATGTTTGTGTGTGTGCGTACATGTTTATCTCTCTAGATCAATCTGTCATGTTTTAATAGCCTGCAAGCCTCCTGTATGATTTTAAAATGTGGCATAGACTCACGTATGGGTCTTAATTATGTATAAAAGCCAGGCAGCATATTCAAGTACACCAGCTGCATTAAAACAGAATTAAATCTTGTGCTATGCCACCTAGATGGAAATATTAGTGCAATTAAACCCACAGGATTAAATAATGAGCCATGAAGGATGCTGATTCCTTGAAAAAATTGTAGACATTAAGGACTACTGTTTGGTAGGAACTGAAAATATTTATTAGATTCTCATTCTAATAAAATTATAATTCCCTTCAAGGACTACACATTGAATAATGTTTTTTAATGAGAATGCTTACAAAGATAGTATCCATAAGACATATCAAAAGTTGATTTACTGCTAGTGAATACACACATGGTTTAAAAAGAACAATTGAATCATTTTGTAGTCTTAAACATTGGTCTACTATTGTAGTCCTCAGTTGTTTTGAGCATGATGGTTGCACACTTATTCACTTAAATTGAAAGTATTTACAAATGTAATACAGAACAACTTCATGTTGACAATTTGCAAAATTACATGAGATAAATAATTTCAGCCTTCCATTCTTCCCTGTTTATCCAACATATAATTTAAGTAATAAATAAAACTTCCACAACCCTTGCGAAGAAGGAAGATATGATTTTTGTTATTATGCAAAATAAAGAAGTAAGTATTTTTGTATCAGACTTTGCCTAAAGTTTTCCTTACATGTCTTAATATATCTGCGCCATGTAATTTTCTTCTTCTAGTAAAATAAGATTCAAAGAACAAAATTCATAAATCCTTCTGTTCTCTACTGTACTTTCCTAAAGACTATGGTCTATTTATTAAAACTACATAAAAACATTAACACTAGCAAACTGATCAAGAAATACACATGCTCTGACCTAACAAAATTAGGTATCAATGAGAAACGTATAATAGTCATAAAATTAAGCTCAAACCTTTCCTGATCAAAGACTATCAAAGAGTTGAGGACAGCAGGTACACTTTCTTTTCAGTGTAGCAGATTTTCATCACAAACTGAATTTTACAAAAAAAAAAAAAAATCTTATGGGAATACAGTGGTGGTCACAAATTTTCCATCCTTCTAATGAGTAACTGTCCAGAAAATAGTAGAATACAGCTGAGGAGAATGGAAATAATAGAATAAAGTTCAGAACCCTTCTAAAAGTAAATACATTTTGGTAAAGTGAGATTGTCTTGGGTAGCAAAAATTTCAGTTGTGATTGAGAAATAAGGACCTATCTGTAAAAACCCTCCAGCAGCTATTTGCCACAATGGAGAAATTAGCCTTTAAGCCTGGGCCACTTTCCATCCACTCTGCCCCAAGCCTGTAGTGTTGGGATTATGGAGATCCAAGTGCAGGACTCAGCACTATGCCTTGTTGAACTTCATCTGTTTGCCCTCATTCTTGATCTATCCTGTACAGATCCCTCAACAGAACCTTCCTACCCTTCAGCAGATCAGTGCTTCTACCCAGCTTGATGTTGTGTGAAAGATATTTACCATCTGCAAGTTGCAGTATTTTAAAATAGATGAGGAAAGACACTGTTTTTTTGATGTTGGATCTCCACTTATGAGCCAAGGGATGGAAGTCCTTAATGACCTTTGTGAGTAGATAGAGTACAGAAGAATGAAAGCTATCTTCTCAACATGAAGACACTCAGGCCTTTAAATTTAAATTCTGACTGAAATAGAGAGATATTGTGTCCCTTTTTCTTTGATTTTGCTGATGATAATGGGCAAGCAGTTCAGTAATGCTGATTTCCAGGCACTTTTAAGAAAAATTGTTTCTTCACATTAATCCAATAACACAATCCATTCTTGAGTCTCTTTCTGTAATTAAATCTGAGCAGTTTTTCAAAAAAGAGACTTTTGAAAGAATCTTCAAAGAAGCTTTTTTCCTTTTTTCTTTTGTTAAATTATAAGTAGATATGTCATCATCAAAAAAACACAGTTCTCTTTTAGTAGATTAAACTGTTCTCTCTGGCCAAATGCAAGACTTACCACTTTGCTTACAAATTGAGACAATCTTTTTTTCCCTAGTAGAATCTGAATTCAACTTCTTTGACATTGTTTCTTTCATGAGGTTCTTATTGACTAGTCTCTTCATGAGACTTTTGAGGACAGTATCATAAATGTCGAAAACTGAATAAGGAAAGGAAGAACTGCCCATTTCCTTGTTTCTTGCTCTGCCAATAATTGTTTTATTTTACACTAAGGACTCTAAATCCTATAATTTTCATTTAACGTTTGCTGGTGAAAAATAATAAAAGAATGTGACAACACTCTTCATGATCTGTGCTGTGAAACTTTACACTGCTTCTTCAGTCTCTGCTTTAACGTATTTCCTACTTGATTGGAGAAAACTGCCAAGTGTTCTGGTTTTGCTGGTTTGGTGCGAGCTTATCCATCTCTAAACAAACTAAATTAAATTACATTTTTTGATGTTTATAATTGTTTCTTTACTTTATAAATTCTGCATTTCATCAGTACTATTGATTCAAGCAGACATGGAATAAGGTATGAAGCAGAATCTCTGCTTGTTTTTTAATATTGTGTGTAGAAACCTTGTGGACAGATTTGTATGTAGTAAGTTTTAAACAGTGGTTACTAATTATTAATAAAAAAATTAAGGAAATTAACATGTGAAATTTCAGAAAAAATTGTAGATAATAGAACTATCTTCCACTGTCTGAAAGATAATGCATGCCAAAATTCGTTATGACCAGTGTGAGCAAGACTGAAACATTTTTTTTTTGTTCCCTTTGACTTAACACAGTCCTCAGAAGCTCCCCAAAAGGCTTTTCATCCTCACATACTCCTACAAACACTTGCGTATGTTCTTACGTCCCCAGAGCATATCACAAACACTCTCAGTTTTATTTTGTAAGTGTATAACCGTGAGAGTCTTCAGCAGAGATCTCACAGTAGTGAGTACATATGGGGAAAAATAAATAAATAGATAGATGGATAGATAGATAGAGAGAGATGGATGGATAGAGAGAGAAAGAGAGATAGATGGATAGATAGATAGATAGATAGATAGATAGATAGATAGATAGACAGATAGATAAAGCAATGAAACCTAACCAATCAAA